>ONZH01010534.1:0-56578 GCA_900303285.1 Rhinella marina | reverse complement strand
TTTTTTAAAAAAATTTTACAGCATTCGCCTGGGGGGCCATCTCATGTAATATTTTTATAGAGCAGGTTGTTACGGATGTGGCGATACCTAACATGTTCATGTATTGTGTGTTTTTTTTTTATTTTTAATCAATTTTTTTAACTTTTTTTTTAAACTTTTTTTTTTCCACTTTCTGGACTCAGATCCACTTGGTTCTTCAAGAACCAGTGGGTCTGGTATTTTACAATACACTGCAGTACACTGTATAGTGTACTGCAGTGTATTTTCTTATAGCCTGTTCAAGCTCCTGCCTTTAGCAGGAGCTTGAACAGGCTTTCATGGCAAGCCAGACGAAAGCGTCTGGTTGCCATGGTAACCATCGGGACGCTGCCACAGCAGAGCAGCGTCCCGATGGAAGGGAGAGGGAGCTTCCTCCCTCTCATCTGCCCACACCATCGGCGCTTGCCAGCGCACCGCAGCGCCGATGGGAGAGGGAGGGAGCGCTCCCTCCCTGTTAACCCCTTCCATACAGCGGTCCCTACGGACCGCGGCATGGAAGGGGTTAAACTGCTGACATCGGTGCCAGCACCGATGTCAGCAGTTTCAAGCAGAGTATCAGCTGTATGCTGATACTCTGCTTGAATAACTCTCGGCCATTCAGAAAAATTATTGCGGGCGGCACTCGCGGCAGCCGCCCGCACATTGGAAGTCTCCCCCCCGCCGCCCATCTGCCCACCCATCTGCCCACCCATCTGCCCACAGCCAATCAGGGGGGCGGGGGGGACACCCTGACCCCCCCCTAACCCCTGACACTCGGCGGGGATTCGCTAGAATAGCGCTATCCCCGCCGAGTACACGGAGCCTGCTGTGAATGGCTGGTCTGAATAGACCAGCCATTCACAGCGATCGCCATTATGGGGGGTGCACGGCACCCCCCGAGGCCTTCACTATGGATGGCTGGCTGTGTCTAACAGCCGCCATCAAAGCATGTTAACCCCGCTGCACTGAGCAGCGGGGGTTAACATGCATGACGTACCGGTACGCCCTGTTGCGCTAAGTACCTAGCGCCCATGACGTACCGGTACGTCCATTGTCGCCAAGGGGTTAAATGTCCATCGTTTTGACCTGGGAAATTAATACATAAATATGCATTAATTTACTAAATTGCTCCTTACCAAACTCTCTGTTTGGTTTCTACCTGTATGTTAGACCATAACTTCATCATTTGGTGCAATTTGGACCTTAAAATATCTATAATCCGATGGTTTATGAGCTAATATTTAAATGGATATTGAAGGGCAAGAAAAAAATTGTCCCAGGGACGCCACATACTGTAAAAAATAAAGGAACTTACACTCCCCTCACCGATCCCCGGCTGCTGCAGTTCTGACGGAGTCGGTAATTATGCTTTGGGCAGAGTTAGGGCTCGTTCACACGGCCGTTGTGTGGACGCGCCCGTGCTGCGGACCGCAAATTGCGGTCTGCAGTGCACGGGCATCTACTGTGGTCCTTCCGCATGCGGATCCCGGACCCATTCACTTCAATGGGATCCGCGATCCGCATCCGACAGTCCGCACCGCAAAAACACGGAACATGTTCTATGTTTTTGGGATACGGAGGCACGGACAAAAACACCACAGAAGCACTCCGTAGTGCTTCCGTGGGGTTCCGATCTGTGCCTCCATTTGGCACCGCACCACATCTCCATGATTGCGGACCCAGTCAAGAGAATCCGATCCGTGATGCGTTCTACTCATTTTGGGCTAAAATTATATTTTCAATTGGTCTTTATTAACCCCTTCCCGACTGCCTAAAATTACATGCAATTACAAAAGTATTCAGATCCAGGTGCTGGTTTGAAAACTGTAGAATATTTTTTGTGGGTAACCTTTAACTCTGTGGCAGATAGTGGTTTGTAAAAAGGTTGTCCACTTTGGACACCCACAGTTGCCCCCACAATAATCCAATCTGCTGGGAGCCCTGTAATATGTGGAGGGACCCAACAGCAAGTTTTTAATTACCCTGCAGCACCTCCGAAGGAAAAATGAAGCATTACATGGTTGGTAGACTGTTATGCTATGTAACCCTTACAATTCTGGAGTGTATTGTATAACACTTACAATATGCTGACAGTGTAGATGCTATGTAACCCTTACAGTTCTGGAGTGTATTGTATAACACTGACATAATGCTGTCAAAGTAGATGCTATGTAACCCTTACAGTTCTGGAATGTATTGTATAACACTGACATAATGCTGTCAGTGTTATATTTAAAGTGTTTTCAAGTACTGCCCAGAATGTATAATATTTCATTTATTAGATAGCTTGTAAACCTGACATAATGCTGTCAGTGTTATACAATACATTCCAGAACTGTAAGGGTTACACAGCATTATAAATCAATATCATGCTATGCAACCCATCAGCGCTGAGAGGTCAGGACGGGTACTCTCGCTGATACGTCAGTGCTGTGAGGTCAGGACGGGTGCTCTCGCTGACACGTCAGTGCTGCGAGGTCAGGACAGGTGCTCTCGCTGATACGTCAGTGCTGCGAGGTCAGGACGGGTGCTCTCACTGACACAGTGCTGGGAGGTCAGGACAGGTGCTCTCGCTGATACATCAGTGCTGGGAGGTCAGGGCAGGTGCTCTCGCTGATACGTCAGTGCTGGGAGGTCAGGACGAGTGCTCTCGCTGACACATCAGTGCTGGGGGGTCAGGACAGGTGCTCTCGCTGATATGTCATTGCTGGGAGGTCAGGATGGGTGCTCTCGCTGAAACGTCAGTGCTGGGAGGTCATGATGGGTGCTCTTACAATCACGTCAGTGCTGGGAGGTCAGGACGGGTGCTCTCGCTGGCACATCAGTGCTGGGAGGTCAGGACAGGTGATCTCGCTGATATGTCATTGCTGGGAGGTCAAGACAGGTGCTCTCGCTGACACGTCAATGCTGGGAGGTCAGGACAGGTGCTCTCACTGACACATCAGTGCTGGGAGGTCAGGGACAGGTGCTCTGCCTGACATGACAGTGCTGGGAGGTCAGGACAGGAGCTCTCGCTGGCACGTCAGTGCTGGGAGGTCAGGACGAGTGCTCTTGCTGACACATCAGTGCTGGGAGGTCAAGACAGGTGCTCTCGCTGACATGTCAATGCTGGGAGGTCAGGACAAGTGCTCTCGCTAACACATCAGTGCTGGGGGGTCAGGACAGGTGCTCTCGCTGATATGTCAGTGCTGGGAGGTCAGGACGGGTGCTTTCACCGACACATCAGTGCTGGGAGGTCAGGACGGGTTCTCTCACAATCACGTCAGTACTGGGAGGTCAGGACAGGTGCTCTCGCTGACACATCAGTGCTGGGAGGTCAGGACGAGTGCTCTCGCTGACACATCAGTGCTGGGAGGTCAAGACAGGTGCTCTCGCTGACACATCAATGCTGGGAGGTCAGGATGAGTGCTCTCGCTGACACATCAGTGCGACATGTGCTCTCGCTGATATGTCAGTGCTGGGAGGTCAGGACGGGTGCTCTCGCCGACACATCAGTGCTGGGAGGTCAGGACGGGTGCTCTCACAATCACGTCAGTGCTGGGAGGTCAGGACAGGTGCTCTGCCTGACATGACAGTGCTGGGAGGTCAGGACAGGAGCTCTCGCTGGCACGTCAGTGCTGGGAGGTCAGGACGAGTGCTCTTGCTGACACATCAGTGCTGGGAGGTCAAGACAGGTGCTCTCGCTGATATGTCAGTGCTAGGAGGTTAGGACGGGTGCTCTCACCGACACATCAGTGCTGGGAGGTCAGGACGGGTGCTCTCACAATCACATCAGTGCTGGGAGGTCAGGATGGGTGCTCTCGCTGAAACGTCAGTGCTGGGAGGTCATGATGGGTGCTCTTACAATCACGTCAGTGCTGGGAGGTCAGGACGGGTGCTCTCGCTGGCACATCAGTGCTGGGAGGTCAGGACAGGTGATCTCGCTGATATGTCATTGCTGGGAGGTCAAGACAGGTGCTCTCGCTGACACGTCAATGCTGGGAGGTCAGGACGAGTGCTCTCGCTGACACATCAGTGCTGGGGGGTCAGGACAGGTGCTCTTGCTGATATGTCAGTGCTGGGAGGTCAGGATGGGTGCTGTCGCCGACACATCAGTGCTGGGAGGTCAGGACGGGTGCTCTCACAATCACGTCAGTGCTGGGAGGTCAGGACAGGTGCTCTTGCTGACACATCAGTGCTGGGAGGTCAGGACAGGTGCTCTCGCTGACACGTCAGTGCTGGGAGGTCAGGACCAGTGCTCTCGCTGACACATCAGTGCTGGGGGGTCAGGACAGGTGCTCTCGCTGATATGTCAGTGCTAGGAGGTTAGGACGGGTGCTCTCACCGACACATCAGTGCTGGGAGGTCAGGACGGGTGCTCTCACAATCACATCAGTGCTGGGAGGTCAGGATGGCTGCTCTCGCTGAAACGTCAGTGCTGGGAGGTCATGATGGGTGCTCTCACAATCACGTCAGTGCTGGGAGGTCAGGACGGGTGCTCTCGCTGGCACATCAGTGCTGGGAGGTCAGGACAGGTGATCTCGCTGATATGTCATTGCTGGGTGGTCAGGACGAGTGCTCTCGCTGACACATCAGTGCTGGGAGGTCAGGACGGGTGCTCTCGCTGGCACGTCATTGCTGGGAGGTCAGAACAGGTGCTCTTGCTGACACGTCAGTGCTGGGAGGTCAGGACGGGTGCTCTCGCTGACACGTCAGTCTTTGATCAAAAAAAAAAAATCAAAACTGCCCGTGGGTCAGCTAATGGGTATAATATAATAAGAAATGTTTTCTGGGAAGGATGCTGAGCCTTCAACATGCGAAGGACACATTCAACTCTGCTACATCCGTATGTCCTACTTATACCAGTACTTGCTTGTGGTAGGTAGATTCATTGGTCTCAGGCACATTTTCATATGCATTATCTGATTTTGTACAACAGCACATTTACTCTAAAGGTTTCCATGAATAATACATTCAGAAAATAATCCGCTGAGCTACATTTGCACTATAAATTCATCCTGTATTTTATAGCCGTGCTGGACAATTACAGAGAATGGAAAGAATAATGATGTAATGTCCCTCTGGCTGTTCTAGCTGTCAGTCTGCAGGTGTCCCGGGCTAGTTACTGTGCTTAATATTTAAACTGTTTTCAAGTACTGTTCAGAATGTATAATACTGCATTTAATAGATAGCTAGTAAACCTAGGAATAAACAGTTTTGTATTGATTTCTGTAGATGTTGTGTAATCTGGAGCGCCCCCTATAACAGCAGTCTGAATGTGTAGTCTGGAGCACCCCCTATAACAGCAGTCTGGATGTGTAGTCTGGACCTCCCCTATAACAGCAGTCTGGATGTGCAGTCTGGACCTCCCCCTATAACAGCAGTCTGAATGTGTAGTCTGGAGCGCCCCCTATAACAGCAGTCTGGATGTGTAGTCTGGAGCGGCCCCTATAACAGCAGTCTGGATGTGTAGTCTGGAGCGCCCCCTATAACAGCAGTCTGGATGTGTAGTCTGGACCTCCCCTATAACAGCAGTCTGGATGTGCAGTCTGGTGCGCCCCCTATAACAGCAGTCTGGATGTGTAGTCTGGACCTCCCCTATAACAGCAGTCTGGATGTGTAGTCTGGAGCGCCCCCTATAACAGCAGTCTGGATGTGTAGTCTGGACCTCCCCTATAACAGCAGTCTGGATGTGTAGTCTGGAGCGCCCCCTATAACAGCAGTCTGGATGTGTAGTCTGGACCTCCCCTATAACAGCAGTCTGGATGTGTAGTCTGGAGCACCCCCTATAACACCAGTCTGGATGTGTAGTCTGGAGCGCCCCCTATAACAGCAGTCTGGATGTGTAGTCTGGAGCACCCCCTATAACACCAGTCTGGATGTGTAGTCTGGAGCACCCCCTATAACAGCAGTCTGGATGTGTAGTCTGGAGCGCCCCTATAGCAGCAGTCTGGATGTGTAGTCTTTAGCACCCCCTATAACAGCAGTCTGGATGTGTATTCTGGAACGCCCCCTATAACAGCAGTCATGATGTGTAGTCTGGAGCCCCCTATAACAGCAGTCTAGATGTGTAGTCTGGAGCGCCCCCTATAACAGCAGTCTGGATGTGTAGTCTGGAGCGCCCCCTATAACAGCAGTCTGGATGTGTAGTCTGGAGCGCCCCCTATAACAGCAGTCTGGATGTGTAGTCTGGAGCGCCCCCTATAACAGCAGTCTGGATGTGTAGTCTGGAGCGCCCCCTATAGCAGCAGTCTGGATGTGTAGTCTGGAGCGCCCCCTATAACAGCAGTCTGGATGTGTAGTCTGGAGCACCCCCTATAACAGCAGTCTGGATGTGTAGTCTGGAGCACCCCCTATAACAGCAGTCTGGATGTGTAGTCTGGAGCGCCCCCTATAACAGCAGTCTGGATGTGTAGTCTGGAGCGCCCCCTATAGCAGCAGTCTGGATGTGTATTCTGGAGCGCCCCCTATAACAGCAATCTGGATATGTAGTCTGCAGCGCCCCCTATAACAGCAGTCTGGATGTGTAGTCTGGAGCGCCCCCTATAACAGCAGTCTGGATGTGTAGTCTGGAGCGCCCCCTATAACAGCAGTCTGGATGTGTAGTCTGGACCGCCCCCTATAACAGCAGTCTGGATGTGTATTCTGGAGCGCCCCCTATAACAGCAGTCTGGATGTGTAGTCTGGAGCGCCCCCTATAACAGCAGTCTGGATGTGTATTTTGGAGCGCCCCCTATAACAGCAGTCTGGATGTGTAGTCTGGACCGCCCCCTATAACAGCAGTCTGGATGTGTATTCTGGAGCGCCCCCTATAACAGCAGTCTGGATGTGTATTCTGGAGCGCCTCCTATAACAGCAGTCTGGATGTGTAGTCTGGAGCGCCCCCTATAACAGCAGTCTGGATGTGTAGTCTGGAGCGCCCCCTATAACAACAGTCTGGATGTGTAGTCTGGACCTACCCCTATAACAGCAGTCTGGATATGTAGTCTGGAGCGCCCCCTATAACAGCAATCTGGATGTGTAGTCTGGAGCGCCCCCTATAACAGCAATCTGGATGTGTAGTCTGGAGCGCCCCCTATAACAGCAATCTGGATGTGTAGTCTGGAGCGCCCCCTATAACAGCAGTCTGGATGTGTAGTCTGGAGCGTACCCTATAGCAGCAGTCTGGATGTGTAGTCTGCAGCGCCCCCTATAACAGCAGTCTGGTTGTGTAGTCTGGAGCGCCCCCTATAACAGCAGTCTGGATGTGTAGTCTGGAGCACCCCCTATAACAGCAGTCTGGATGTGTAGTCTGGAGTGCCCTCTATAACAGCAGTCTGGATGTGTAGTCTGCAGCGCCCCCTATAACAGCAGTCTGGTTGTGTAGTCTGGAGCGCCCCCTATAACAGCAGTCTGGATGTGTAGTCTGGAGCGCC
Organism: Rhinella marina; assembly: GCA_900303285.1. Lineage (NCBI taxonomy): Eukaryota > Metazoa > Chordata > Amphibia > Anura > Bufonidae > Rhinella > Rhinella marina. The sequence goes on along the minus strand of ONZH01010534.1, from coordinate 49,166 downwards.
CCGTATAACAGCAGTCTGGATGTGTAGTCTGGAGCACCCCCTATAACAGCAGTCTGGATGTGTAGTCTGGACCTCCCCTATAGCAGCAGTCTGGATGTGTAGTCTGGAGCGTACCCTATAGCAGCAGTCTGGATGTGTAGTCTTTAGCACCCCCTATAACAGCAGTCTGGATGTGTATTCTGGAGCCCCCTATAACAGCAGTCATGATGTGTAGTCTGGAGCGCCCCCTATAACAGCAGTCTGGATGTGTAGTCTGGACCTCCCCTATAACAGCAATCTGGATGTGTAGTCTGGAGCGTACCCTATAACAGCAGTCTGGATGTGTAGTCTGGAGCGCCCCTATAACACCAGTCTGGATGTGTAGTCTGGAGCGCCCCCTATAACAGCAGTCTGGATGTGTAGTCTGGAGCGCCCCCTATAACAGCAGTCTGGATGTGTAGTCTGGAGCACCCCCTATAACAGCAGTCTGGATGTGTAGTCTGGAGCGCCCCCTATAACAGCAGTCTGGATGTGTAGTCTGGAGCGTCCCCTATAACAGCAGTCTGGATGTGTAGTCTGCAGCGCCCCCTATAACAGCAGTCTGGATGTATAGTCTGGAGCGCCCCCTATAACAGCAGTCTGGATGTGTAGTCTGGAGCGCCCCCTATAACACCAGTCTGGATGTGTAGTCTGGACCTCCCTATAACAGCAGTCTGGATGTGTAGGCTGGAGCGCCCCCTATAACAGCAGTCTGGATGTGTAGTCTGGAGCGCCCCCTTTAACAGCAGTCTGGATGTGTAGTCTGGAGCGCCCCCTATAACACCAGTCTGGATGTGTAGTCTGGAGCGCCCCCTTTAACAGCAGTCTGGTTGTGTAGTCTGGAGCGCCCCCTATAACAGCAGTCTGGATGTGTAGTCTGGAGCACCCCCTATAACAGTATATATATACGTTTTGTTTTTTTTACAATGTAACTCTATGGTGAATGGATGCCACTGTATGGGATCAGTCTGAGGCATCCGTTTTACTTATACTTTTTTGTATACATTAAATAGATGAGGTAAACTTGACGTGACCCCTGCCATAGTACACAGTACTCTGTCCTCTGCGCTCAGAGAAGCGTCCGGCAGGTTAAGAGCCGCTGATCCCGGCACTAAGGAGCTGATATAAATAGACAATGCACTCAGCTTAATGGTAGCTGGAGAGGCTTACAGGTCTGCCTTCAATCTGCTGGCAGATCAGCGCTGTGCATGGCTGGACTGACCCCAGATTTACTCACCCCTCCTGTCCTGCCATCATACATTTATATCTGTTTCTGAAAAAAGTTGAATCACCTAATTAGCTTAGGGGTTTTGTTTTCCCCCAATCTCCTTTCCATGTTCCTATGGTGAGACTCTGGTCATGTATTCATGGGTGCAATATATGCCTCTGTATAACTCCACCATCATTAACACGCCCCTTTCATCAGGACACACCCAATGATCATATAAACAACTCTCACTTATGCAGTGAACCCTCTTATGCAGCCCCCATTCATATGATGCTCTGCCCGCTTAGTGCCCTTTGGGTGCTGGGACTGCATCTGATAGTCCTGGGGACACATACATCTATATATTTGGAGGGCTGCTTTCTGGGAGATTTGCCAACTCCATGCTATCACCGTCTCATGCATGGGATGGGAGTTATTCACCAGCATGGAGATCAGCTTGGATAGTATCCTTCTCTCACCTACCACCTACACTGGGTCGAGAGGGCCCCCCAGGACGGAGCTGGCCCTTCTAATCAGTTTGGCTAGTTTCTTCCTTTTCCTGGTGGAGATAATGCTACTCCAGAAGGCCACTCCGAAGAAGATAGCTGAAGCCACCACATAGTTGAAAAAAGTCCTAAGAAGTGGCCTCTGCACTCCACAAGCTCTCAGCCTCCTAAGCAGGTAGAGCCTGCTGTGACCCTTTCTGTATAGTACATCCATGTTATCTGCCCAGTCCAGCTTATTATTGAGGAGCACACCCAGGTACTTAGAAGTGTCTCCTGGATGTCCACCAGTTTAGGAGAATGTCTGTGCTTAGGGAAGTCCACCACCATCTCCTTAGTCTTCCCAGCATTGATCCTATGGTGGTTCCACTGTTTTCCGGGTCGGTTCTCTGTATTCCATGTCATCCTTATCTGTGCTGAGGCCTGCTGTTGCCGAGTCATCAGAGAACTTCTTAAGTAGCAGCTAGAGGAGTTGTACCTGAAGTCTGCAGTGTACAGTGTGAAGAAGAAAGGAGCAAGAACTGTACCCTGAGGAGCCCCTGTACTACAGATCGCCATGTCTGACACACACTCCCCGGCTCTAACATACTGGGGGCGTTTTGTCAGGTAGTCTAGGATCCCAATTCAAGAGGTGGCGGTCCACTCCAACAAAACCCATCTTGTCTCGTCATAGCCCTGGGTGTATGGTGTTGAAAGCACTGGAGAAATCAAAGAACGCTATTCTCACAGTGTTCCCCGGTTTCTCAAGGTGCGAGAGAGCTTGGTCTATAAGGTGGATGATTGCATCATCCACCCCAATGCCCGACCGATAAGCAAACTGGAGAAGTTCCATAGATGAGCTCAAAAGAAGGTGGAGATGTGTGAGAACCAACCTCTCACAGACCTTCATCAAGTGGTATGTCAGTGCTGTAGCTGTTGAGGTCCATTGGATGAAGTGTGGTACCTTTCCCAAACTTCAGGCTCATATTGAAGATAGATAGATAGATAGATAGATAGATAGATAGATAGATAGATATTAGATAGATAGATAGATAGATAGATAGATAGATAGATAGATCTGGTTATGACTCATGTAAGACAAACTTCCTCATTGGACCTGTTTTTCTCCAGCAGATCTGGGGTAATCTCTTCCTGCATCTTATTTATTGTGCGTTCATTCCCTTGTACAGGAGTCACCCGCAGTCACCTACAGAACAGCATTCCACCGTGTTGCTCATCTTCCTGGGTCACCGTCCTCCACAGTTTCCTCCATACCTCAGGTACAGCTCAAGTTCATTACACGAATGACACTCAAAATTATTTCGATGAATATCCTGAAAATATAGTAAAGGCTGAGATCCTCCGAGTGACCAAGTGCATTCTCTGTGCATTACTGAACCACAAAAAACTTCTGTGTCTGTACAATTAAAAATGCAGGGCACGCAGTTCTCTAGGACAGAGCTACACGACTGCTGCGCACCGTCATACAGGCTCCATCAGGTGCCACACTCTAAAAATCTGCTCCCCTAGAACAAGCAGCATAACACCAGCCCACATCTTAAGTGAGTGGACCTAGATTCTGGCGTAATTGTACCAAAATTGAGGTGAAATTTGGTGCGTCTAGGTGTAGAGAAATTGTCTGTTCCTAGCCAGTCAAGAGGTGTGGCTTAATGGAAAAGGGGAGTGGTTTTCAGGAAAAAAGGGGGGTCTGATATGAAACATTTAGCGCAAAAATTGCACCACAATTGTAAAAATCTGTTGCAAACTAGGCCAACCAATAGTCGGTATCAAAATAGACGAAGGGGGGCCACGTTATAAAGCTGCAAACTATAGTCAACACCAGTGGCGTAGCTACCGGGGGGCAGGGGGGGCGACAGCTCCGGGCCCAGTGACTCAGGGGGGCCCAGCAAGGATGACCTTGCCTACTATCAGGCGAATACAAGTGAGCGCTTCCATTATGGAAGCGCTCACTTGTATTTAGAGACCCCCATCAGACCTCAGATCAGCCCACCCAGCCACATAGGATTAAAATAAAAAACCTTACTTACCTGTTCTGCGCTGGCGGCTGCCCTCCGGTCCGCGCTCTGCTCTCTTCCCTGGCGGCGCGCACTATGACCTGACGCTGCACGCAGCGTCAGGTCATAGTGTGCGCGGGCCAGGGAAGAGAGCGGAGCGCGACCGGAGGGCAGCCGCAGCGCAGAACAGGTAAGAAAAGTTTTTTTATTTTAATCCTATGTGGCTGGGTGGGCTGATCTGAGGTCTGATGGGGGCACAATACGCTGATCTGAGGTCTGATAGGGGCACAGTAGGCTGATATGAGGTCTGATGGGGGCACAGTCTGCTGATCTGAGGTCTGATGGGGGCACAATACGCTGATCTGAGGTCTGATGGAGGCACAATACGCTGATCTGAGGTCTGATGGGAGCACATTAAGCTGATCTGAGGTCTGATGGGGGCACAATACGCTGATCTGAGGTCTGATAGGGGCACAGTAGGCTGATATGAGGTCTGATGGGGGCACAGTCTGCTGATCTGAGGTCTGATGGGAGCACATTAAGCTGATCTGAGGTCTGATGGGGGCACAATACGCTGATCTGAGGTCTGATAGGGGCACAGTAGGCTGATATGAGGTCTGATGGGGGCACAGTCTGCTGATCTGAGGTCTGATGGGAGCACATTAAGCTGATCTGAGGTCTGATGGGGGCACAATACGCTGATGTGAGGTCTGATGGGGGCACAGTAGGCTGATGTGAGGTCTGATGGGGGCACAGTCTGCTGATCTGAGGTCTGATGGGGGCACATTAAGCTGATCTGGAGGTCTGATGGGGGCACAATACGCTGATCTGAGGTCCTGATAGGGGCACAGTAGGCTGATATGAAGGTCTGATGGGGGCACAGTCTGCTGATCTGAGGTCTGATGGGAGCACATTAAGCTGATCTGAGGTCTGATGGGGGCACAATACGCTGATTGTGAGGTCTGATGGGGGCACAGTAGGCTGATGTGAGGTCTGATGGGGGCACAGTAGGCTGATGTGAGGTCTGATGGGGGCACAGTAGGCTGATCCGAGGTCTGATGGGGGCACATACGCTGATCTGAGATCTGATGGGGCACAATACGCTGATCTGAGGTCTGATGGGGGCACAGTAGGCTGATGTGAGGTCTGATGGGGGCACAGTAGGCTGATCCGAGGTCTGATGGGGGCACAATATGCTGATCTGAGATCTGATGGGGGCACAATACGCTGATCTGAGGTCTGATGGGGGCACAATACGCTGATCTGAGGTCTGATGGGGCACAAATACGCTGGTCTGAGGTCTGATGGGCACATAAGCTGGTCTGAGGTCTGATGGGGACACAATACGCTGATCTGAGGTCTGATGGGGGCACAATACGCTGGTCTGAGGTCTGATGGGGACAATAAGCTGGTCTGAGGTCTGATGGGCACAATACGCTGATCTGAGGTCTGATGGGGGACAATACGCTGATCTGAGGTCTGGTGGGGGGCACAATACGCTGATCTGAGGTCTGGTGGGGGCACAATAACGCTGATCTGAGGTCTGTGGGGGCACTATAACGCTGATCTGAGGTCGATGGGGCACAGTAGGCTGATGGAGGCTGATGGGGGCACATTCTGCTGATCTGAGGTCTGATGGGGGCACAATATGCTGATCTGAGTCTGATGGAGCACAATACGCTGATCTGAGTCTGATGGGGGCACAATACGCTGATCTGAGGTCTGTATGGGGGCACAGTACGCTGATCTGAGGTCTGATGGGGCACAATACGCTGATCTGAGGTCTGATGGGGGCACATTCTGCTGATCTGAGGTCTGATGGGGGCACAATATGCTGATCTGAGGTCTGATGGGGCACAATACGCTGATTTTGAGGTCTGATGGGGGCACAGTAGGGCTGATCTGAGGTCTGATGGGGGCACATTCTGTTGATCTGAGGTCTGATGGGGGCACAATACGCTGATCTGAGGTCTGATGGGGGCACAGTAGGCTGATCTGAGGTCTGATGGGTGGCACATTCTGTTGATCTGAGGTCTGATGGGGCACAATACGCTGATCTGAGGTCTGATGGGGCACAGTAGGCTGATGTGAGGACTAATGGGGGCACATTTCTGCTGATCTGAGGTCTGATGGGTACAATACGCTGATCTGGGGTCTGATGGGGCACAATACGCTGATGTGAGGTCTGATGGGGGCACAGTAGGCTGATGTGAGGTCTGATGGGGGCTCAATCTGGGGTCTGATGGGGCACAATACGCTGATCTGAGGTCTGATGGGGGCACAGTACGCTGATCTGAGGTCTGATGGGGCACAATACACTGATCTGAGGTCTGATGGGGGCACATTCTGATGATCTGAGGTCTGATGGGGGCAGGGGACTGTTAGTTTAGTGATGTAAAAACTGGGACAGGTTTCCTTTAACATAGGAGTCCCGTTGTTTTTTAATCCTATTACTCCTATATTTTACTGCATTATATGGTAGAGTATTTAGAGTAGGGTAGGTAGAAAGTCTATTGTACTGTACTTAACAGCATAGATGATCTAGCAGTTTATATAGTCATCTTTCTAATACAATATTATAACCACAACTAGTAGTATGTGCCTGTGAAGTTGGAAACGTGCGTTTGGGAAGCCAAGTGGGGGGCCCACTCAAGTATGTTTCGCCCCCCCCTGTGCTGAACCTCTAGCTACGCCTCTGGTCAACACCATATTTGCGCCATAGTTTTTGAGCTTCTCTCCACATTTCTACAGTGCAGCAAAAGAGGTGGAGCCTAATGGAGAGAGCGGGCTTCTGTGACCTGCTAGATTTATTATAATTTCCACCAGAGACTGGTGTAACCACTTCCCCGGTCCCTAGCTGGTGTAGATTTGAGTTTCTCGTCCATTCCTTGCACCCCAAAACCCACCAACACCAAGGGCACCCCATCTACAGCGAGCAAGGAGACCCCTAACCTGGGTGTGCCCCAAGGGGAAGAAAGGGTTCACTTCTCCATCCACTGCACGACCCAGGAAGTGCCAGAGATAGGACCACTAACTTAAGTACTACTACTACTATCCTCACCACCACCCTGGTCGTCCTCTCACTCTCCTCTCTCAGGCTCGCTGCATGTATTGTTAGGACTGTACTGAATTTTTAGAGACAATCGTGGCAAATTTGTTTTGTCCAGGCCTGAAATGGGTAGACTTATATAAACCCAGTCCAGTAGTGGGTGGTCCCCAATTGGTTTGTCTGTGCCTGGGGCGGAGCTTAAAGGGATTTTCCAAGATCTTTTTACTGATGACCTATCCTCTGGACACCTGGGACCTCAGCTGATCAGCTGTTTGAGAAGGCAGTGGCACTTGTAGTGGCATTGCAGCCTTCTTGAAGCTTTGCCTAGACCATGATGTCACGTTCTTCGGTCACTAGGCCCAGCTTAGCCCCATAGAAGTGAATGGGACACAGTTGTGATGCCAAGCACAGCCCCTATACAATGTACGGTGCTGTACTTGTTGAGCTGAGAAAAGGCTGAGGTGCCTTCTCAAACACCTGATCGTGGGGGGGGGGGGGGGTGTTCAGGGTGTCGGACCCCCACCAGAGGATAAGTCATCCGTAAAAAGATCTCAGAAAACCCTTATGCCCCAAATTTGCCAACAGAAGTGTAGGAAAGTATGGATATGATGTTGTGAATTTTTAGGCCTGAAGCCTGAGGCTGCATAAATGATAGTTTCTGAGGACTACATATCATCATGTCGCACTGGGGCGTATCTGTGGGAGGCACACCAGGGGGACACAAAGTCTCCTCTGACACCAGTATGGTCATGGAAGGTGGGGGGCCCTGGTACAGCGTTTCCATGGAGACCGCTAATAGATTTGCATAGCAACAGTGCACCTGACAGACATTTCAGACTTATTGTCCTATCTCATGGCAGCCCAAAAGTCTCAAAAATGACTTGAATAAACTCTTTATTACAATATGTTTCACTTATCAGTCCCCAATGATAGGGAAGAGCCCTTGAGAGCCTCGGAGATGGAGACAGCTGCCGTCCCTCACATGGGTAACTCGGTGATTCATTCACCATTTGTTATTAATTTTTCCTCAAAGAAAACCCATAAAAGCCACACAGGAAGGATGTGTGGCCTCAGATATCAGGCTTTGAAGCCTCAGAGACATTTCTTTCATCTCTTTCATCCATCGATCTGTCAATCTCCTTTGTTTAGTCCGACTCCAGGACTGACGGTAATATAAATCCTACCCCGTTATCCCGAAATGTGATAGCTGTAATAATAATTGCCAGTGCCATGGGTGAATTTACCATATTAGACTTTGTACCACAACCTGCAGCGCTCTCTGTGACGGTCAAGGAATGATGAGGGTTATAGTTCTGCAATAGCTGGAAACCCACAGGTGGGGAAACACCTGAATACCTGACAAAAGTCTATGTCCGCCATCTACCTTTGTCCTAAAGTGACAAATGGTGCAAGTTTGTAAATGGTCCTGAGCAAAATGGCTTACTATTTAGAGTCTACAGCTCCTATGCTGATCTATGTGTCTCCCATGGCAACAGACAACAAATAAACCCTTTGTTGTCTGATCCTGTAGTCATACTTGTCAGCGTCGGACTGAAGTCCCTTGGGCCCACCAGAGGAAAAAATTCTGAGAGCCCACCCTCTGTCTCAAGGGCCCTGTTTTTTAGGGGTCTAACGTCAGAGCTTGGGCCCATCGGAGGTTTCTCTGGTACTCTGGTGGGCCAGTCTGAGCCTGCTTGTTGTCTTCTGCTACCTCTTAGGGCCCTTTCACATGACCGTATGCCCTCCGAGACATACGGTCCATGAGCGGGCCATATGTCCCGGAGCGGCATCGATCGTGCGCACGGGAGCGCACAGCATCATTGTCCCGCACTCATAAGATCATATGGGTGCGGGACAATAGTCCCGCGGGCGGCCCGACGTGCACAGCATCATTGTAATCAATGATGCTGTGCGCTCCCATGTGCACGATCGATGCCGCTCCGGGACATATGTCTCTGAGGGGATACGGTCGTGTGAAAGGGCCCTTAATCTGCTGAATGTATGATAGTAAAAATTATTGGACAGATAGAAGGGAGTATGACTGCAGGATGAGACTACACAGGGTTTGTTTGTAGTCTGTAACCATGGAGACACATAGATTTTCATAAGAGCCCTAAAACCATAGAAATTTAATGTACACTGCAGCCGCATACTGGCCTCAGTGGCATACAGCACGCCATCGCGCCATTACTGCAGTCACTGCTCACGTGATGAGCGCTGGCCAGTCCAAGGGCGCCATGCCACTCTAGTGAGCATTGGGACCTCTTCCTAGGCCAGCGACGTCATGTTCACTGGTCACATGGTCTAGGAGGCGCAACTTCGTCCCATTCAAGTGAATGGACCTGATCTGCAATACCAAGCACAGCCACTATACAATGGGCGGCGCTCTGATTGGTAAGCAGTGAGGAGGCCACGGCATTCACAGGAACACCACTTTTAATTTCCAGTGCTGGCTTGGCTATTTCCATCGGACCCATAGAAGTGAATGGGAGTGCTTGGTGGTGGCCAGACCAGGGTCCTCCAGCCACCACTCCGTTCTCGATATAGGTGCGGGTCCCACCTATCAGACAATGGGGGCATATCCTAGCGACCTCTTTAATGGTAGACCTGCGTGCCCTGTACGGGAGTGGGGTGAGTTGTCTCGTATTTCCTGGACAATCTGGAAGAGCAGACAAATACAAAATACAGGATTTTCCTGGATCCACCTGTGCAAAAGCTGCATAAAATCAGTATTGTGTGCACAAGGCCTAACTTTTTTGCATATTAGCAGCTCCACCCTACGGTCTCACACTTCTTCCCATGCCACATACATAAGTGCCTGCTAGCATTGTCTATCCTGCCAGGAGGTCCGATGGGAGTGCTGAGCTGAATGTACACAAGGCGTTGACACATCACCTGTGACCACAGCACCAAATGGTCAGATCTGCTCATCCAAATGTGCAACCAAACTGGGAACAGATGCCTTTGTTTGGTGACTGTAATGAACAAATGGATCAAAGGCATGATGTCAGAGAGGGGTAGAGGTCTACAATGCCACGGGTAATTATCAGCCTGCATTCCAAATGAGAAGCCATAAAATGGGCCATAAGAGAATGCATTCAGCTGGCCACGGGGTCAGACCCTACAGCGAGGAGGACGGCTGCACACTGACTTTGTGCAGCAAGATTTTTCAACTTTTAGGGAGTATTCACATGCAAGATATTATAGGAGAATTAAAAACTACAATCTGCAATACAAGAAGAGTTGCACATTATTTGTGCAGATGACATTTTGTACAAAAACATGTCATTTCAAAAAACTAACGAATGGGGTTTATTGTTAGGAGTAGGACTGACAATATATTTATTAATGATCTTGTAGAAGGCTTGCACAGTAAAATATCAATTTTTGCAGATGACACTAAACAGTGTAAAGTAATTAACACAGAAGAGGACAGTACACTGCTACAGATGGATCTGGATAGACTGGAGGCTTGGGCAGAGAAGTTGCAGATGAGGTTTAACACTGACAAATGTAAGGTTATGCATATGGGAAGGAATAATGCAAGTCACCAGTACATACTAAATGGTAAAATATTGGGTAACTCTGACATGGAAAAGGACCCAGGAATTTTAGTGAACAGAAAACTAAGCTGTAGAAACCAGTGTCAGACAGCTGCTGCCAAGGCCAATAAGATAATGGGTTGCATCAAAAGAGGCATAGATGCCCGTGATGAGAACATAGTCCTGCCACTTTACAAATCACTAGTCAGACCACATATGGAATACTGTGTACAGTTCTGGGCTCCTGTGAATAAGGCAGACATAGCAGAGCTGGAGAGGGTTCAGAGGAGGGCAACTAAAGTAATAACTGGAATGGGTGGACTACAGTACCCAGAAAGATTATCAAAATTAGGGTTATTCACTTTAGAAAAAAGACGACTGAGGGGAGATCTAATAACTATGTATAAATATATCAGAGGTCATTACAGAGATCTCTCCCATCATCTATTTATCCCCAGGACTGTGACTGTGACGAGGGGACATCCTCTGCGTCTGGAGGAAAGAAGGTTTGTACATAAACATAGAAGAGGATTCTTTACGGTAAGAGCAGTGAGACTATGGAACTCTCTGCCTGAGGAGGTGGTGATGGTAAGTTCACTATTATGCCCCTTTCACACGAGCGGGAGACTCGCATGTCTCCCGCAACGCATCTACAGGGCTGGACTCGGCACTGACTGGGATCGCAGAGCATTATATGTGATCCCAGTCAGTGCCGGAGTCTAGCCCTGTAGAATGCGTTGCGGGAGACATGCGAGTCTCCCGCTCGTGTGAAAGGGCATAAGAGTTCAGGAGGAGCCTGGATGTATTTCTGGAGGTAATAATATTACAGGTTATAGTTACTAGAGAGGGGTTGTTGATCCAGGGAGTTATTCTGATGTCTGATTGGAGTCGGGAAGGAATTTTTTCCCCCTAAAGTGAGGAAAACTGGCTTCTACCTCACAGGGTTTTTTTGCCTTCCTCTGGAACAACTTGTAAGATAACAGGGAGAACTGGATGGACAGAGGGCTTTTTTCGGCCTTATAAACTATGTTACTATGGTTTATGTTACAAACTGCTTTTCTGGCACATGGACTGCCGGAAGATGTGCCTATTAATTAATTTGGTGAATCCTACTGCAGCCAGAGGTGGCTTTAGCATTTCTGGGGCCACAAGCAAAGTTATGGCTGATGGCCACCATCGCACTGCCAAGCTCCGCCCCATTACACTGGTACGCTCCACCGCCATCATCAGCCAGCTAAGCCCCTCTCTCAGTTCACCAGTCCAGCCTGGGCACTTATGCTACTGCACTACAGCTGGTAAGGGCCCCTGTGCAGCTGAAGGTGGTATGTCCATCCCTTTGGTTGTTTTTTTCAGCTAGCAGGGGGTGCCCTGAACTTTGAGGTTCCACACATTTGGTTGGTTTAGTAGCGGTAAAGTGCAAAATGGGTTTTCTGTGCATTCAATATTGATGGACTATCTTCAAGATACGTCGTCTTATTCATATCTGATTGGCTGGGGTCTTACTCCCGGTACCCCCTCTGATCAGCAGTTTGAAGAGGCCCAGGCTCTTCGGTGAGCGCTATGGCCTTCTCCCAGGCACATACATCAGTCACATGGCCTAGGCGCAGCTTAGTCCCATTCAAGTGACTAGGCCTGGGCTGCAATACCAAGTACAGCCACTATGCAGTGTATGGCGCTGTGCTTGGTAAGCTGTAAGGAGGCTACAGAGCTCACCAAAGGGCCACCAATCACATATTGAGGATATGAGGATAGGACATCAATATTGTATTCCCGGAAAACCCCTTTAAGATGACCCCCCCCCCTTTAAGATGAAATGCCATGTTTGGACGGACCCTGGTACAGATTATGCAGAGGGCTGTCCCTCATGGAGATGCAAAGAACAGGCATTCTGAGATAAAAAGGGCATATTTTGGGATCACAGTGCTGCCTGTATTCTGTCCGGTAAGTCTGATGCCCGCTTTCCATCACCAGGGTGGTGCCAGTCCAGTGCGTAGCATCTATTTCTGCAGCCCGTGTTATTCCATGTGGTTGTGGTCGGTGAGATGTCAGGTTCTTACTCAGCAGCTCCTGTTGTGCTGCTGGACCCAGGAGAGCGATCTACCAAGAGAATACCTGGCACGATCATCACCCTGCGGATTACAGGTCCCTGGAGACCCTGCTGTTCATCCACGCGTGTGTTTTGATCTAAGAGACAAGTCCATGTTCGTCGTGCTGTCTTTGGTGTTTCATGCACATGCCAATCCAACATTGTGGATTTTTTGCAATCCCAAGTCGTGCGATCATTCATGCCCGTGCAGAATCGATGTTTGCTAAGTGCCGTATAAAGGAAAAACAAGTGTTTTGCACATTTAGGCCTCTTTCACACGTCAATGAATGGACATGTTACAGAGATTTGGGGCCCTTGCACACGACCGTGGAGCACGGTTCGGGACGGTCCGTGAAAACCCGGACCGTGCTCCTTCTGAGGGCAGGAGCGCACGGCTTCATTAGTTGCTATGACGCCGTGCGCTTCCTAAGGACGCCGCTGTACAGTGATACACTCTATACAAGCGTGTACAGTGTATCACTGTACAGCGGCGTCCTTAGGAAGCGCACGGCGTCATAGCAACCAATGACGCCATGCGCTCCTTGCCCTCAGAAGGAGCACGGTCCGGGTTTTCACGGACCACCCTGGACTGTGCTCCACGGTCGCCGTGAATGGGTCCTTACACTGGGAAATTATCAGGAGTGAGGGTAATCTGCCCACGTAAATGGACCTTAAAGGGGTTTTCCAGGATTATGCTGGTGTCAGGGGCGTAGCTATAGGGGGTGCAGAGGTAGCAGTCGCTACCGGCCCAGGAGCCTTAGGGGGGCCAAAGACCACTGTGCCGCATAAGAAGACACACAGAGCCACTAAGGGAAGGGTGGGCCCAAGCTGAACTCTTGCACCAGGGCCCATGAGCCTTTAGCTACGTTCCTGGCTGGTGTTTAACAGATACTTGTGTAGTTGCTTATTTCATGTATATCTTCCCCATTCTTTGTTTTCCAATCTGGACTCTCCTGACCCGTTTTCACCATGTACACCAATCCCTCTGGTCTGTTTCCATCCTGTATGTAACACTTCCTGTTGCTGCATCCAACCAAACCCACGATGCACTTCTCCTTCCTCTGCCACAGCTCAAGCCCCGCCCCTAACAACTTCCAGCCAGTTGATAGCCCCTCCCACCCAGCTAGTTCCATAGACACGCCCCTATCACTGCCCCGCCCATAGACATGACACCACAGGAAATAAGAAACAGTGGCATATACATGGTCATGTGACCACAGCCCAGAATGGGAGCAATTAAGGTAATAGAAATACATTATAAAATGACAGTGACCTCCATAACTATTATCGTAAAGGCTGCTGATTAAAATTGGAACCCCCTTTAAGCTGGCCAAGCACATTACACAACTGAACCCAGCGATTTTAGCAGGAGCGGCCGACCATCTAATGTGTCATTTAAAGTATCGCAGGATGTCTGATCCTTTGTTCTCAAGGAACAGGAGAGGACCCAGCAGTGGCTTACTCCATTTTCCCTATGCAGAACGCATGCGTGTAGTCCATGTGCCTGGCATAAAAACTGCCCCCATTGCATGTCGGTGTACTAAATATTGTTGCACGGCCATCCAAAAAAAGAGACTTGCGACTTTTTTTTTTACAACTAAAATTGTCGCTAGTCCCTTGATAAATGACCCCCACAAACTCCATGCAGATGTTGTCCTTGACTGCAATTGTCCTTGGACCCTGGCACTGCAAGGCACCAGTGCTAACCACTGAGCCACCGTGCTGCCCATAGAGGCAATCCCATAAAATGGCGAATTTTCCGCTCCATTCAAGTGCGGGAATGTGGCTCCTGTTCTCTTGGGGCCCCAGGGGTCAGACCCACGGCCTTTGTTTTGGTCCACATCCAATCCGCGTTTTTTACAGATTAGATGTCCACCCATTCATCTCAGCGGGGCTGTAAAAGACGCGGACAGTACACGGGTGTAAGTCAGTTTTACGGACCCACAAAAATCGTACCCATTTATTTTATGTGTCTGTTCACACATCAGTATTTTTTTAGCGACTATGGGTCAGTAAAATAAAAAAAAAAATCCCGGAGACACGCATTACTTTGGTCCGTGATGCAGACCAAAACGCACCCATTGAAGTCTATGGGTCAGTGAAAATCAGAGACACAAAACAGATAGCATCCGTGTCACGTCCGTTTTTCACTGAAGACAGGAGATTTTTTGGAAATTAAAGGGGTTAAGCTACATTGACACGACCGTATGTGTTTTGTGGTCCGGCATCTGTATTGCATCCGTTTTTTGTGGATCCATTGTAACCAATGCCGTAAAACGGACAAGAACAGGACACGCTCTACATTTTTTGCGGGGCTATGGAACGGATATACGGATGCGGACAGCACAAAGTGTGCTGTCCGCATTTTTTGCGGACCCATTGAAATTAATGGGTCCTCATCCAATCTGCAAAAAAAACGGAGCGGACACGGAAACAAAATACGTTTGTGTGAATGTAGCCTTATCTAACATCTTAAACAGCTTCCCATATGCCAGGCCCCTCACAGGGAATATACTTACCCCTCCTTCCACGCCGCTCCTGGTCCCCGCCACCGCCGCTGCTGCTTCTCCCTGTGCGCGGATTAAAACATCCGGTGTCGGGGGGGAGCAACCAATGGCAGGCGGGGATGGGGACGAGCCTCCCTAGCATCGGCGGGTGACACTAGGAGGCTCATCCCCGCCGACACTGGATGTTTTCATCTGTGTACAGGGAGAAGCAGCAGTGGCGGTGCGAGGACCAGGAGCTGCACGGGTCGCTGGGTAATTAATTTACCTGTGAGGAGCCAGGCACGTGGGGGCTGTTTATGATATTGGATAATCCCTTTAATTTTCAGCCCTGAACAGCGTCCGTGGATTACAAGATGACATATGGAGGATAAAAACGGGACACACGGACCAAACCACAGATCCTTCACGGATGCTTATTTTTTTCAAGGATGTGAACGAGGCCTTAATGTAATCACGATACAAGAAAAAAAAAACAAGGCGGATAAATAACTTTATAAAGCAGATATATTTTATTTTAGGCAGGCGTTCGGCACGTCAGACTAAAAATACCTCCGGAGCGAAGGCGGCGGTTGCCTTGGGTGAGGCCAGTTACACCACAAAACCAATATAAAATGACCTCACGCTCTCTGGGCACGTCCTGATAACAACCCAATGAAACCTCCCATGTCAGCACCAGGCTGCAGATGCTTATCCCGAAAACTAGTTTAGTTATCCGTCAGCCCAGCAGAGATTGCAATCTGCTGAAAGCACCCTAGGAGCCCTCCTGTGTTCTGGCCCAGCTTTCCTTTAATCTCATTAAAACACAAGGCTTTCCCCCCCAACAGAACACCCCCCACCCTCTTGCCCCCTGGTTATTATGTGTAGGGGGCAGGGGGATCGCTGACCCTAGATTACTGCAGAAGATTCCTGTAGCCAGGGGATTAGAGGAACAGGACTAAGCACAGCAGGAGGAGAAGGAAGGGAGGGAAGGGGAGAGAGGGCTGATGCTGCAGGGAGATAGCAATAAAAAAAAAACAAAAAACATTCTCAGGGCACAGCAGGAGAGCAGTGCTGCAAGGGTTAAGCTGAATGCAAGTGTGGAGCAGAGCAGGGAGGAGAGTGCAAGGAAAAGCTGAGTGTCACATGCTCACCTGAATGGGGAGGAGGTGATGAGGGAGAGGTGGATCTTTTTTTTTTTTTTTTTTGCAAGGGAAAAAAAAATTCCCAACAAACAAATAACACAAGCCCTTTATTTGCAAACAGACTTGTAGGCTGTGGTATGCAGGAAGGGACTGGCCTGAGCTCCTCAGCCCTCCTTATGACTACTGAAGCAAGGAAGCTGCAAGCCACTTGCTGAAGGTTCCCAGGACATGTCTGCAAGCTTCTAAAGACTTTGTGGTGCCCTTCCCCATGCCTGGTGCTTCTGCTGCTGCCAGGCTCTGGTCCTTCACTTCCTGCATGCTGGCAGAGGGGAAAGCAGGAAATTGCCAGCCCAAGTGACATGAAGAAAGCAAAAGTTTGGGGAGGTCCCGTGTCCTGGAAGTAGGGTCCCTTTGCCTGGAGCTGCTCCTTTAGTTCGATTGATCACACTGGGGGATAGGACTGGATCGAAGCTGTTGCATGGGGATTTGCTGACTACAGTCCTGCCATGGGAGGCTGCATGGGAAGGACCGAGGGCTGACAACCAGAGATCGCAGTCCAGGGCCTCCACAAACACTCGCAAGAGAGCAGGTAATGTAAGATTTCACCATGTGCCTGCAGTGCATGCCAACCTCCACTGGGTGGCGGTGTGTTTAGTGGGGAAAGGTGTTTTTTTTTTATTTACCCCCAGAGTTTGTTACATTGTATCCAGAACTTCTGGTGTTTTAGGAAACACTGAGCAGGAAATTGCAACATGGTTTCATCTCACTGAACTTCTGTGATAATTGGGTTTGGGGCTGTGCAGCTCTTACAGTTCTGCTCCATTGAGCTGTGTGAAGATCAATATTCTGATTATCAGATAAGTCTGCCATTAAGGTCATTGCAAAACCCAAGTAGCGGAGAATTAATCGTATCGCATTTGTCCCTACTGTTTTACAGACGTCAAGATTTTGGCTGTTGAAGGTCTGCTCTCTGGAATCAGCCATTATCTGTGTAGAGGCCTTAATTGGATTAGAGGCAGACATGTTCACCTGTGGGCCCTGCATTCGTACATATCCATTAGGCTACATTCACACGTCCGTATGTGTGCACATCCTGGAAAACGGTCAGTTTTTTGCGGATCCGTTGTTCCGCAAAAAACTCAGTTTTTCCAGGACATCCGTTCCGTCTTTCCGTAAAAAGGAAAGGATGTATCCTCTTTTTTTTTTTTTTTTTTTTTTTTTTTCTTTTCACCCCTCCTGGAACGGAATCCGCAAATACGGATGACATGCGGATGCCTTTCTGCATTTTTTGTGGATCCATAGACTTTCATTGTGGCTACGGGACCGCAATTCGGGAGAAAAGTAGGACAGGAAAGGAACAGATTAACGGATGCGGACAACATACGGTGCAATGTCCGCAGATTATCAGGACCCATTGAAATGAATGGGTCTGCAAAAAACGTCCGCAATTGCGGAACGGATGCGGATAGATTGCGGATGTTTTAAACGGACGTGTGAATGTAGCCTTAGGGCTCATGCAAACGACCGTATTTTGCATCCATGTCCAAACCGCATTTTGTGCGATTCCACGCGGACCAATGAATTTTTGTGGGTCCGCCAAAAAAAAAACCTAAGGATGTCATCCATGTGCTATCCGTATGTCCATTCTGCAGACTATACACCAGGGATGCCCAACTTGCGGCCCTCCGGCTTTAGCAAAACTACAACTCGCCGCCTACAGCTATCAGGGCATGTTGGGAGTTGTAGTTTTGCACCAGCTGGAGGGCTGCTGGTTGGACATCCCTGCTATAGACCATGTCCTATTCTTGTCTGTCTTGTGGATAAGAAGGGAGTGAGAAAAATGTGGATTGCACACGGAAGGTGTCCGTAGTTTGCTGAGCGCACTAAGGACACGGTCGTGGGCGTGAAGCCTTGTTCTGAGATCGTCAAAAAATGATTTGGGGGCCTGTTCACGTCCATGTTTTAAGCCTCCGTTTGGCGTAAATCCCAGGAAAAACTCCCTACGCCTTCGACAGTAAGATACAAAGTATCTCACTCTATCACTAGAATCTCCCTAGGCTCACATTGTCAATGTAGTCTAACCTGCCATACCACATTAAAGGGTATGCCCACAGAGGCCAAAAGGGTGGTGATTGGCGCCCTATGGGGTCATGTGTGGTGTGAACAGGCCCTTATTTGTTTGCGTTCACATCTTGCTTTTGTACGCAATGGAGGTAGGTCCACAATATTCCATGACTTGTACCCTATGGGGAATGTATCCAACTCCAGTATATTGCCTATACAGTGGATATGCCTCAGCCTGCTGTCGGAGGTATATGTTGGGATATCCTCATGAGGTATACATAGGCTCATAATGAGAACCTTGGCTTTAGAGTCCCTTTAGGTCCGCACTTAGTGGAAATGTGAATTTTTTTTTTTTTTTGTGTGTGTGTCTGGATTAGGGGGCAAAAAATTCACACAGTATTATGCCCCTTTCACACGAGCGGGAGACTCGCATGTCTCCCGCAACGCATCTACAGGGCTAGACTCCGGCACTGACTGGGATCGGCATATAATTGCTATGCGATCCCTGTCCGTGCCGAGTCCAGCCCTGTAGATGCGTTGCGGGAGACATGCGAGTCTCCCGCTCGTATGAAAGGGGCATTACAGTAGCAGCCAAGTGGATGAGACGTCGGGGTGTAAAATGAGGTTTTTAAATCCGCAAAGTGACAATGCTTTCTGCAGGTTTTTCCCACGGATTTGTCTCTTCACAATCCATAGGGTTAAATCCACGTCAAACAGACAGATTTTAATATTTTTTTTTTCATTGTGGACGTACCCGAAAGTTGTATTAGTGACATACAGAAGAGCGCACATCATGTATGAAATGGGAGGTATAGAAACCGTCAAGTGAGAGTCAGACTTGTATTTAGGGTACCGCCTCCCCCTGGTTTAAAGTTATCCACTGCCCACAGGATTGGTGGGGAAACCGACCGCTAGGACCCCCACCCATCACGAGAACGGTGACCCTGTGCCCCCTTGAAAAGAACAGGGTGGCCAGTCGCACGTGTACGTGGGCGTTCCATTCATTTATGTGGAAGTCCCGGAGATCTACTCGGCTATCTCCAAAACTCCCATAGAAATCAATGGAGTGGCTGCGCGAATGTGTGACCGTCGGTCCGTTCTTTTCAGGGGAGCTGCAGGGTGCATGGGACCCCATTCTTGTGATCAGTGGGGTCCTATCCCCTGTGGATAGGCGATAACTTTAACCAGCCCGAATACCACTTCCACAGGATGCCCTTGTGTTTAGAGGAAGGCACTGAGGAGCACCAAGCAAACTGCGCAAAACCTGTCTGCCTAAGGGTGTGGCCTGATGGCAATGCCGGGCGCATGCAGCCGAACTGTGCCTGCGCATGGTGTTTATCATCCGAATGTTTTTATCACAAATCCATGCGGTCATTGGCTGCCGCAGCTGGGCTAGTCTTGCGTCCAATCAGGCCCTAACGCTTAAACTAGGTCATTGATTGGAACCAGGTGACTATCATTGCCAGTCCACTGACAACCCAAGGCTGCCTGTACACAATGGGGGTCATTTACCAAGACTGGCTTTTTATGCCAGTCTTAGAATCCCACCTGCACTGTATGTGCCTTGTCATAAATTAGGCGCATCTACGCTACCCATGCACCTGGAGAGAGAAACCTCTCCACTCCACTGGGGGTAGTTTTTCGCCAACGTTTGTCTGGAAATTGGCATAAATGTTAGTAAATTTGCCAGGATCCTGGAACCAGGTCCCATCCCCCACCACTCTCAAGTGGTGAGCACATGGCAAAAACGCTCAAATATTGTCACATGGGTGTTAAAGTTGCAAAAATAGTTTATGCAACATTTATTCACTAATAAGTGGCGAGGTGTGTTTAGTAAATGACCCCCAATGCGGCCCGGCAGCAGGATCTGCATGTGACTCGCCACAGATTGCCATGCCCGGGCGCTCTTTGAAAGAAGCAGCATGTACATGCGTGGCCTGGCAGCTAGCGGTGAGCCGCCGGCAGATCCTTGTGCCAGGCCGCATTGTGTATTAGCAGCCTGAGATATGACGAGACAAAGCCTTGTAGGCAAATTTGACTCCTACCTTCAACTGGCCAGACACAGTCCATGGCTTGCTCGGCAACGGATGGTCTCTGGGCTTGGGGTGAACATAGGTAAGCATGCTCTACACATGCCAACATATATGCCGCCAGAAATGAATTGCTGCATGGCAACCCTTGGAAACCAAGGGATAGTGAGTAAAATGCACAGATGAGGTTGGTCTTCCGCTCTGGTAACTAGAGGGGGTGTCCACTGTAAATTATTTCAGACTGCCGGTAATTCAGTCATGAACTTCTAGTAGGAATAATGAAGGAATTGCCCATCATAGTCACAAGAATAAATGCTCCAGAATTGTTATTACAGGGGGGATGCGAGTAGTAATTAAAACGGACACGTCAAGAGAGGGGATGGGTCCTCTTTAAGACTCACGCGAGCACTGTGAGCGCTTTTAGATTTTGGCAGACGTTTTTTTACCAGGTTGTGGCCAGATCTCCGTTGGTTCCCGTTATGAGGCTAGCAGGTATGGGGTAGCATCTAGCAAACTGGATCCAGACATCTCTGGGAAGCTGCAGGAACAGCCTGCCAGAGATGTGAAACTAGCTTAAAGGGCATCTGTCACCAGTTCTGTACCTATGACACTGTCTGACCTGTTACATGTGCACTTTGCCGCTGAAGACATCTGTGTTGGTCCCATGTTCATATGTGTCCGCATTACTGAGAAAAATGATGTTTTAATATATGCAAATGAGCCTCTAGGAGCAACGGGGGCGTTACCATTACACCTAGAGGCTCTGCTCTCTCTGCAACTGCTGCTCCCTCTCCACTTTGGCAGGGTCAGGCAGTGTGAACGGCGGTTTCATGTATTCATAGACCACCCCAGTCCATAGGCGCAGCATGGATGGTGACTTGTGGATACATATGAGGCTGATTGTGGCTTTCCCAGCTGTAGTTGGTGGGTAGGGAGGCTTGGTTACTGCTTTCCATTTTTGTATAGTCGGCGGGTAGAGATTTGGGTTTTGCTTTGTGCATAAGCCCCAAATTTTGCACTTTGCAGAAGACACAGCCCCGTGATTTATCAAGGCCGGCTTCTGCTACATTGGACTTGATAGGGCCCGCGCTGCCGGAGGCGGCATGTCACGAATGTCCTACCTCCTCCGGCTCTCCAGAATCTGACGTAAATAATGAAGAATTAGCCGATGCCCTCACTGCACCCCTTTCTCGTAGTCTTGGCGAGGGCTGTGTAAAATGCTGATTTCAACTAGAAAAGTGCCTCACCTAAGAGAGATGTAAGGGGAGTAATAAATCTCCCCTAATCTTCTGCCTACTAGTATTTCTATAAGGCTAGAGCCACATATCCTGCACCGTAACCTGTATGACCGCTCTGGGGTGTATGACGTCCACGAGCGTTGACTTCAGCCCCAGCGGCAGTTTCGGGCGAGATTTGTATATTACAGTTATTTCACGTACGTGCGCAGAATTTTCCTTGTCCTTCCTTGCAGACCTTTAACCAGCGCAGTGAAGATGGTAGGCTCAAGGGGACGCCCCCTTTCTCTGCTCTTATTATACAACGTTTCTTCCTATTACTGCTCTCCAGCCAGTAAACAACCAGTAGACTTTGTCTCGGACACATTCTCCTTCGGTTCATGTGATTTCGCCCTCTCCTTCGGTTTCCTCCTCACGAATGCCATATCTTCGGTGTGTCACGCCCGGTGTTGTGTCCTGGGTCTCTAAGCAACCAGATGAGGATTTGTCGTGGATCTCTCTGAGTTTACTACAAGTCAAAGGAGCAGATTTATGAAAACCTCCCAGGCCTCGTCCACGCTGAGTTTTTTTTTTTTTTTTTTGTGAGCAGATTTTGGTGCTGAAACACCATTCCCATTGTTTTTTATGGGAGTCGGCGCCGCTCTCCCTGTGGCTGCGGTTTATTTCCGTGTGCTTTTCCAGATGCCTGTTCTTGGCACAATTTTGGACTGTAATCTGCTGCATAATTGTTATTTTTATTTTATTTTTACTTTTTTTTTTTTTTTTTTTTTTTTTTTTTTTTTTTTCTCATGCTATTGGCTTGGCTAACTTTGAATGAAGGCATGGCTGCGCATGCGCTATATACTCTCCATTCACTTTGGGACCTCATTCTGAGGCTAGTAGAGGGTCCTATTGATATGCCTCTCACATTTCCTGACTTGTTTGTTTTAGTAAATACTTGCATCCCTCATGTAATAACAATTCTGGAGCATCTAGTCTTATGACTCTGTTGTCATTCCTATATTATTCCTGTTAGAAGTTTATAAATTAATTTCCAGCAGTATACAATAAAGTTCTACATTGGTGTTACCAGCTGGGGGTGTGTCCTGACACCGTCTGTCGCTATCCAATCAGTGCTGTCAATGTCAGACTGTGCAGGGCCCCCCCAACTAGTAACACCCAGTAGGATCTTCATTGCAGACTGCTGGCAATTCATGCATTTACTGATAGTATGAATAACGGTACAATATAGTCATAAGTAGAGATGAACGAATTTCATATTTTGGATTCAGTTACCACAGGATTATGGATTCAGTTACCACAGACCATAACCCAATTCTATGACGGAATGCCTTTAGAGGCCTTCCGTTATTCATTCCGTCATGATAGAAGTCCGGTCTCCGTTATGCAGGAGAGGACTCCCCTGCATGACGGAAAATTCGCCTGAAATTCTCTAGTCATAAGAATAGATACTGCAGAATTATTTGATGAAGGTGAAAAATATGATCAGACCTCCATTCCTCCTTGGATCAGACCCCTTCAACTGCCCCCCCCCCCCCCCCAACCTCCGCACAGCGTCAGGTCATACGTGCACTACGTCCTGATGCACGACTCGGTCAGGACACGTGTGATGCCCGGAGAAGACCAGAAAACTGTGAAAGCATGAATATGTGATGATGACACATTTCCTTAGAGATGGGCAATTCCTTTAGGCTCAGGAGTGAGCATCTCTGGTAGGGTCCTTGGTTCTGCTATAATGACAGCCGGAGCATGCTGCCCCTATGCTATCTGGCTTGTCCTAGTACATCAGTGCTGTACGTATTTTTCCCTTCTGCACAACCTTTTTACTCTTCCTTCTTCAAGGGGTTATCCCATGATTAATGTAAGAAATGAAAATCAGACATCATATAGTACATGACAACCTCTTTCCAACAAAGCAGGAACCAGCCCTGTACCTCACATGGATCCAGAGATCTCCACATTCATTGCTCCAATTGCTTTTCTAGATCTTCAGCTTGGCAACTCAGGGGGAGTCTCCTCTCAGTGACAGTTGAAGATTTAAACTGAGTGTGTGCGACCACCTCAGTGAGGTGGACATGAAATATGGAAAAGAACAAACAGCAGGTGGCGCTATACAGATACATTTTATTAAATAACTCAGCGACTATACCAAATTCCCAATGACATGCAATTACAAAAGTATTCAGATCCAGGAGCTGGTTTGAAAAATGTAGAATATTTTGTGGGACAACCCCTTTCAGGGTCATTTTCTCTTAAAGCAACAGTTTACCTTCAGTTCAAAACAGAGGGCCCCTTTACCTACTGTATAGGCCCTATTGCAGGGATCAGCAACCTCCGGCACTCCAGCTGTTATGAAACTACAACTCCCAGAATCCTCCTTTCACTTCTAGCCAAGAAGTGTGTATGCTGGGAGTTGTAGTTTCACAGCAGCTGGCGTGCTGAAGTTTGCTGATCCCTGCCCTATAGCAGCGGCTAGCCCTTCTATCCTGGTAGCTTCATCTCACACATGTCCACTTCTATTT
Organism: Rhinella marina; assembly: GCA_900303285.1. Taxonomy (NCBI): domain Eukaryota; kingdom Metazoa; phylum Chordata; class Amphibia; order Anura; family Bufonidae; genus Rhinella; species Rhinella marina. The sequence goes on along the minus strand of ONZH01010534.1, from coordinate 25,288 downwards.
GTAGTTAGTGATTACCTACCTACCTCAGGATCAGCAACCTCCAGCCGCTGTGAAACTACAACTCCCAGCATGCACAAGTACTTGGCTGCTCTTGTAACATCCATAGAAGTAAAAGAAAGTTTCTGGGAGTTGTAGTTTCAGAACAGTCGATCCCTGGTCTCTCCCCCCTGTTGGCCTTTTAAGAATCGGCACATCAGTAGAATCATGGATCCGTGCCGCCCGTCGTCATCGTATATCAGCTATAAATACAATGTACACAGTCATCAATAGTTAATGGACGCAAGAAACATAAATGTCTCCTCAGTCAATAGCCCAGAGAGCGGAAAGATCATAAAATGATTGAGTCGTAGCTAGGCATCCGTAATGTGGAGACTCCGGAAAGTTGGAAGGTCAAAGGAGATGTAGGAGACTGCAAAGCAAAGCATGGTGGTGCAGTTGGCCAAATTGTCCAGGATTTTAAGAAAATTGCATGTGAAGGGTAAAAAGTCTTGGCATCCGGTGGATGTGATGGCTGCAGTCAGTCACTTACCTCACTGGTCATGCTTGCACGTGTGGCTGCAGTGGTCTTTTGAATGATATATGTGACATCATCGCGGCAGGTACCAGGGGGCTGATGTTGCCGGAGCGGAGGAGGATGTATCTGGAAACTTTCACCTATCCGATATAACTGACCGCCAATAACTGTTGGTCGTACTGTTCAGGGAGCGATAGGTGAGCGCCGACTGGATGTTCCTGCCTACCAAAATCACCAGGTTTGTCAATGGATGGGAATCCAGTTTTTATATTCTGGACTAGCTATATCCTGCTTGACCGGGAGCTGTTCACACCTCACTGGTGCCTGAGATATACAGGATAGGTGATAAGTATCTAATCGACCGCTCTGACCCCTGACGATTCATAAGAACAAGGTCCTTGGAGTAAATGTAGTAGCTCTTTTTTTTTTTTTTTTTTTTTTTTTAAATTCCATTTCCTGTACATGATTATGGGGGTGGCCATCTTGGCTGAGCTGTTCTTAAAGGAAATGTGTCACCAAAAAATGCTATCTGCCAGTTAAAATCAGTAACACATATCGTTTTTTTCCTAATCCGTTTTTATTTTTCTGATTGTAGATTTTCTGAACATTGTCATGGGGGCGGCCATCTTGCCTGAGCTGTTTTTTACACAGCAGTAACAAAACTTGCTTTATGGCAGCCCCATGGTCCATAGACACAATGGTCAGGAGGGGACCCTATTGACTTCTATGGGAGAGTTTTCTAGGCATGCTCTGTGCCCTTTGCAGAGTTCAGGAGGGAGCAGATATGGTGTGATATCGCCTCTTGTGAATGGTGGATCATATCTATCTATCATAGTAAGGGCCCTTGCACACGACCGTGGAGCACGGTCCGGGACTGTCCGCGAAAAACCCGGACCGTGTTCTTCTGAGGGCAGGAGCACAAGGCGTCATTGGTTGCTTTGACTCTGTGCGCTTCCTAAGGCCGCTGCTGTACAGTGATACGCTCTATACGAGCGTTTACAGTGTATCCCTGTACAGCGGCGGCCTCAGGAAGCGCACGGCATCATAGCAACCAATGACTCCTTGCGCTCCTGCCCTCAGAAGGAGCACGGTCCGGGTTTTCAAAGACCGTCCCGGACCGTGCTTCACGGTCGTGTGAATGGGCCCTAATCCTGCTTGTGATGATAATGAGATGACTGCTGACAAGTAATTTGTGCAGACCAAGAAGTGATGTCTATTATTAGGCTTAAAGGCGGGTTTACACAGGCTGATGGAACAGTCAGTTGTTGGGAAGAAAGCGTTCCTTCCTGAAAGTCTGCTGCTCGCTCAGTGGAGGAGACATATTTACATGCAGCGATCTCGTCCACAGTATGATGCCATTGCGATCGCCTCATCCACATACAGAATCATTGTTTCTGGGCAGCATTACCGTTTAGACCGCACGATCTTCTCCCCAGGAACGATAATTGGAGTGCTTGCATGAGCAACAGGATCACTCGATGAATGCGGCGTTTAGCTCGTTCATAGGGTGATTCGGCGACACATTTACATGGCCAGATTATCGGGAATGAGTGTTAGCAGGAACTGGATGATTATTGGTACGTGTAAATCCACCTTAAGGGCTGTATTAGACTGGTAGATTGTCTGCCAGATGATCCCTAGCGAGCATTCGTAGTAACAATGATCTGGCAGTGTAATGCCCCTTTCACACGAGCGGGAGACTCGCATGTCTCCCGCAACGCATCTACAGGGCTGGACTCGGCACTGACAGGGATCGCATAGCCATTATATGCGATCCCAGTCAGTGCCGGAGTCCAGCCCTGTAGAATGCGTTGCGGGAGACATGCGAGTCTCCCGCTGGTGTGAAAGGGGCATAATACTGCCGCGGATTGGCCGATAACCAAGCTCATTCATCAGGCGATGCAAGTCTTTCAACAGGATTAAAAATCGCTTGCAGGCGAAAGATCTTTGTGTCTAATCACAATCTGCTGCCGGCAAACAATGATTCAGTATAGGGGAAGATCAATGGCATAATGATTGCTCCTCCCCAGACTGTGGAGGAGATCGCTGCATGTAATAGCAGCACTCTCCTCCGCTGAATGGCAGGCGATTGCCAGGAAGGAAGGCTTTTCTCCCTACAATCGCCTGGCTGTCTAATACAGCCTTTAGTGTCCAGTGGGAAAACTGCCAGGATTTTTTTTATATATACTGTAGATAGTGACATGGAAAAATTAAAAATAACATCACCAGAAATTCTTTAAAAATATGTTTAACATAAAAACTTGATTTAAACAATAGGTCGCTTAACTTCTGATGACGGAAGCGGCGTTTTGTAATTGTGATATTTTGCACGTCTTGTAAAGATTATATGAAGTCTGTAAACTTCTGGAAAGTGACAACCTTTGGGCCAGACAAGTGGCTTTGCAGCTGTCGTCTTACATTCCACGTAACAGGCAATAACCTGTTTCCTCTACATCTGTACAGAGCGATGCAGCTGCTCCCCGAATGTACAGAGCGCCCCCCCAAGAAAATGTAACGCTCTGTGATCTCCTCTGTATTCCAGAGCTTACACTCTACAATACATTCAGTATTTTAGAAGCGTTGTAAATCTCTGAAGAAACGGACGTATTTTCTACTGGTTCCGCGCTCATTTGGCTGATGGCGCTCTCTACTGACTGTCTCATACACATTACATAGTGCGTGCGATCTGACTGCGTAAAGGAGAGTAAGCAGCTGGTGTCCCCAAGAGCAAAAGGATGGGGCATTTGTAATTCAACATGTCTGTTTTAGGCTTCATTCACACGACCGTATTTTGTTTCCGTGTCCGTTCCGTTTTTTTTTTTTTTTTTGAGGACCGTATGGCGGAACCATTCATTTCAATGGGTCCGCAAAAAGAACGGAAGGTACTCCATGTGCATTCCGTGTCCGTATTTCCGTTCCGCAAAAAAGATAGAACATGTCCTATTCTTGTCCGTTTTGCTGACAAGGATAGGCATTGTTACATTGGATCCGCAAAAAAAACGGAAACACGGACCGCAAAACCAGTACGGTCGTGTGAATGAAGCCTTACTACTGATTTTTATTCCCCGTGCAATGACCTTTTGCAACTGTTGTTCCGTTCCTCAGTTATTGCTACTAGAAGTTTCTTAATTAATCTGGCAGCTGGGTGTTACCAGCACGGTGGGGGTGTCCCTGCACAGTCTGACACTATATCCAGTCAATGCTTTCAGGGTCAGACTGAGCAGGACCCCCCCCCCCCCAAAGTGATGACACCTAGTTGTACAATTATTTATACACTTCAACTAGGAATAATAGAGGAATGGCACAAAATAGTTATAATGAAAGGATTTATCAGAAATGTGATTGACTGGGCAATAAAATTTAATTTATGGGAGACAGGCATTTCAGGAGAGGTGACAGGGTCTTCTCCACTATATAAATGAAGAGTTCTACAGCTTTCATTGGGTTGTCCAAGATTTTAATATCAATGGCTTATCCTCAGGATGGGTCACTGGTATCTGGTTGGTGGAGGTCCGATCAGCGGTTAGAAGAGGCAGTGGGGCCCCAGTGAGCGCTGCAGCCTCATGCTTGGACATGTGATGACACATTCACCGGTCACGTGGCCTAGGCGGAGCTCAGTCCTATTCAAGTGAATGGAGCTGAGCGCGATATACATTGGTCGGTGCTGTGCTTGGTAAGCTGCGATAAGGTGGGCGCCCCCCCCCCCTGAAACAACGGGGGCCGAGTGTCGAACTCCCACCAATCTGATATCGATGGCCTATCCCGAGGATAAGTTATCATATTAAAACCCAGGGAAACCCTTTTAAAAGGGGTTTTGTCACTTCAGTAAGTGGCATTTATCACGTAGAGAAAGTTAATACAAGGCACTTACTAATGTATGTGATTGTCCATATTGTCTCCTTTGCTGGCTGGATTCATTTTTTTCATCACATTATACACTGCTCGTACCCAGTGGTTACGACCACCCTGCAATCCATCAGTGGTGGTCGTGCTTGCACACTATAGGAAAAAGCTTCAGCCTGTGTGCGCTCCATGGTCCCGGCCACCAGAGAGGCTGATGCTTTTTCCTATAGGTGTACAAGCACGACCACCACTGATGGATTGCAGGGTGGCCTGTAACCATGGAAACGAGCAGTGTATAATGTGATGGAAAAATGAATCCAGACAGCAAGGGAAGCAATATGGAGAATCACAATACATTAGTAAGTGGCTTGTATGAACTTTCTCTACATGGTAAATGCAACTTTCTGAAGTGAGAGGACCCCTTTAAGTTCTACTTTGTTTCAGTTCCTTACATTTATAAAAACTTTCAGAGGCAGTGATCCTGCACATGACTCGCCCTGCGCTTCCCCCGACACATGGAGACAATTGTATCCAGTGTGAACAATGCTCTGTGAGCTAAACAGCCTCCAGGCTGATACATTGTAGCAAACGGCCAGTGAGCTATGTGCTGCCTGTGATGTATTTAGCATACAGACCATTGTCCATACTGCACACAATGGAACGCACTCCGCAGTAACAAACAAGCATGTGGTTAGTCCTGTTCTCCGCAGTGAACATGTGTTCTTATTCACTGACAGCAAGTGGATATAATGAACATGAGGAGGAATGGACATAGTCAGTCTATTAGAAAGTTGTAGAACTTTTCATGTACCCTGATGACATCAATAAAGGGGTGCTTAAAGGGGTTGTCCAACGTATTAAAACACTTCCAGCATGGATCATAAAATAATAAAAAAATGCATACGCTGGGTCCGCAATACACGGGCAGCGGCCGTGTGCAGCCCACATCATGTATCGCGGACCCATTCACTTCAATGGGTCCCCAATCCGGCAGATGCGGAGCGGAGGCACGAATCGGAACACCACGGAAGCACTACTTGTTTGCGGTGTGGACCTCGTATGTGGATCGTGGACCCCATTCAAATGAATGGGTCCGTAATCCGCATGCGGCGGCCCAATGCCAGTGCCCGTGCATTGTGGACCGCGAATTGCACGGGCACTGACTGCACTGAGCCCCAACTATAACTGGAGATCTGGTGCAAATATACAGAGAATTGGCCGGACTAAAACTGCTGTGTGTCTACAAGACTTCTCCCGAGCTTCACCAGTTCTCTGGAACACCCTACTCCAAGCAGATAGGTATGGGCTGGTGTCAAAGACCACTTTTTGTGGTAATTTTTTGAGCTAAACGGCTGAAGTGGGCTGTAAGGGAATGTGAATAAAAATACGGCGATTCTGCAGGCACCAGCCGTGTAAGTTCCGTATCACAGATGCGGACCCGTTAACTTGAATAGGTTCACAATCTGCAAGGTACGGAGCGGAGGCATGGATCGGAAGCACTCGGAATCGCTTCGTGGGCTTTGGGGGTCTGTGCCTCCGCACTGCAAAAGATAGAACACGTCCTATCTTTAGCCGTATATTGCGGGCCCATTCAAGTCAATGGTCCGCAATCAATATGGAATTCACACGGCCGGTGTCCGTGCAATGCAGACTGCTATTTGCTGTCTGCAGCATGAACGGCTTCGCTTGCTCATGTGAATGAGGCCTTAGGCTGCTTTGTATTTTGGTTGGGAGCAGCTTGCAGTCGCAGAAACCTTCCTCTGTGTGCATTTCAGTGCAGAGTCTATCCTCTTTATCTAATCCCCTAACCTTTCAGCATTTCCGATTCAGCGTTCCTAACAACTTCTGGAAGAGGGCGACTCATGGATTTATATTGAACTTGGGCCTCATTCGCACAACCACACTTTGCAGACTATTTTTCAGACTATTGCGGATCGCACGCGGACCCATTGATTTCCGTGGGGCTGCAAAAATTGCGGACAGCACATGGATGTCATCCATGTGCTGTTCACATCCGTGTGGCTGTGCCGAAAATTATAAGAATTTGTCCTACTCTTGTCCGTTTTTTGCAGATAAGAATAGGCTTTATGAAAATGGGGCCCATGAAAAGTGCAGGATGCATGTGGCCGACGGATATGGCCATGTGAAGGTAGCCTTAAAAGGGGTTGTCCCATGAATAATGTAAAAAATGAAAATCAGACCATCATATAGTACACTGGCAGTCTCTTTCTAACAAGCTAGAACCAGCCCTGTACCTCACATGGATCCAGAGATCTCCACATTCATTGCTCCACTAGATTTATATCAAGCTGGAAGCTCAAGGGGAGTGTCTTTTCTGCTTCAGCTCAGGGGGCGTGTCTCAGCTCTCCCTATCACAGCTCAGGGGGCGTGTCTCAGCTCTCCCTATCACAGCTCAGGAGGCAATTAAAGGATGAAACTGAGTATGTGCGGCCTTCTCAGTGAACAGGTCAAAGAAATAGGAAACAAAACAAACAGCAGGTGGCGCTATACAGATACATTTTATTGAATAGCTCAATGGCTATGCTAAATTCTTAATTACATCCAATTACAAAAGTATTCAGATCCAGGTTCTGGTTTGAAAACTGTAGAATATTTTTCGTGGGACAACCCCTTTAAGGCTCATGCATGCGACCGTTGCTTGTTTTGTAGTCCGCAAATTGCGGATCCGCAAAACACGGATACCGGCTGTGCATTTACTGTGTGCATTTTGTGGAATGGACAAGAATAGGACTTGTTCTATTCTTTTGGGGAACAGCAATGCAGAAACGGAGTGGAATGCAGTTGTTTTTTTTTTTTTTTTACCTGTTGAAGTGAATGGTTCCGCATACGAGCTGCCAAGAAAACGTGAAAGAAAAAACGTTTGTGTGCATGAGCGGTGACCAGTCCTGATATGTGCGGTAAAGCCAGACTGCGGTGACACGGAGCTGAGGGTTGTGTTTAATTCATTGAAATCCTGCCATTAGAGGTGTCTTCTTTCTCTCTGTTGGGAGGGGGTTGGGTTGGAGGTGAACTCACTGGTTATAGTAACTGCAGTAATGAGCGCTTCTCAATTTCAATTGTTCGTGAGCAGACGGCTGGAGGGCGGCTGACGCCTCTGGATCGGGCTCAGCACTCCGCCGCCGCCTCATCCTTAATTACATAGATAAGAGAGGATACATATAATAGCTGGGCCGCCTCTTCTTTTCATCTCTCCTAAATTTTGGTTTCACTGCTGGTGAGCTGGTTTTTCAGTGAAAGGGCTAGGCACTGACTTGATGATTTTTTTTTTTTTTTTCCCCCCATTTCTAGACTGAAGATATTATATAAGTGGCATATGCCAACCTTTGAACATTATTTTACAGCTTACATAAAGAGTTATTGAGTAACTTTCTAGGTACATTGTATTATTTTTCTGCTACGGTTCATGGGTTACATTTTGTATTATATTCCGAGCTCAAATGCCCTGGAATTTCCTGCTTGTTCAGTGTCTCCATGGAAAATGCTGTGGTGATTTGCATTCAAGGAAGTATCCTTACTCCAGGTACTATACAGTCAGCTCAGTACTAATGGATTATGGGACTTTCAGGAGTGGCTACAAAGGTTTCTTTACCCAGAAGTGTAGTGAATGCAGCTCTGGAGTAGAATGCAGGATATGTAACTCACGATCAAGATAAGTAATGTATGCACCAGCAGAATAGTGAGTGCAGCTCTGGAGTATAATACAGGATGTAACTCAGGATCAGTACAGGATAAGTAATGTATGTACACAGTGACTGCACCAGCAGAATAGTGAGTGCAGCTCTGGAATATAATACAGGATGTAGCTCAGGATCAGTACAGGATAAGTAATGTATGTACACAGTGACTGCACCAGCAGAATAGTGAGTGAAGCTCTGGAGTATAATACAGGATGTAACTCAGTATCAGTACAGGATAAGTAATGTATGTGCAGTGATTCCACCAGCAGAATAGTGAATGCAGCTCTGGAGTATGATACAGGATGTAAATCTGTTTCAGCAGATAAGTAATCTATGCACAGATTTACGATGTAGAATAATTCTTACGTGCAAAGGTTGACGTACCCTTAAAGAAACTCCTCCACCCTTTTTTATGGGATGCAGAAGTTTACCTCCGCTTACAACAAACTGAAGTCTGTGAATGGGGCACAACCACAGGCCAGTATACAGCACCCAGGCTGCATTACCATAGAATGCTTTGCCATTAAAGGAGATGTTTCATAATTTGTTAGGCTCAGGCAGAAATGAGCACTGCAGATTCCGTCCACATTTCTGTCATTGTCGCAGGTATTTTTCTCTCATTGTTTTGTGATAACATGGTGATCTTGTGGCCTTCAGCAGCAGGTACACACAGGTACGCACCGCTCTTTACGTCCGGCCGTACATTAAACACAAGAACAGAGTTCAGATACGGTTAGATTTCATTATGTACTGTACACATTAAATACTTTGGCTCCTGACTGTACCTGAGCAGAAAACATAAGCTGCTCATTACATCAGTATTGTGTGTTTTTTGTATTTCGTACTTTACGATGGTTCTTAATATTATTTATTTATTTATTTTTTTCTTTTAAAGCCACATACACAGATTACAGTTGGCTGCCTAACATACATACATATGTATTCTCTACTAAAGCCATTCTTATTAGGGAGAATATGTCCCGGATTCCGCACCGATGGATTATCAAACTGCGTTACACATCACTACTGAATAGTCTCATTTATAATACCTAGAATATAACTTCTGTCTTGAGGATACAATTAGAACTACTATAATACTGTCCCATATCTATACGAATATACTATAATACTGCCTCCTATGTACAAGAATATAACTTCTATAATACTGCCCCCTATGTATAAGAATATAACTACTATAATACTGCTTCCTATGTACAAGAATATAACTACTATAATACTGCTTCCTATGTACAAGAATATAACTACTATAATACTGCTCCTATGTCCAAGAATATAACTTACTCCTATTAAATATAACTACTATAATACTGCTCTATGTACAAGAATATAACTACTATATAACTGCCCCTATGTACAAGAATATAACTACTATAATACTGCTCCTATGTCCAAGAATATAACTTCTATAATACTGCTCCTATGTACAAGAATATAACTACTATAATACTGCCTCCTATGTACAAGAATATAACTACTATAATACTGCTCCTATGTACAAGAATATAACTACTATAATACTGCCTCCTATGTACAAGAATATAACTACTATAATACTGCCTCCTATGTACAAGAATATAACTACTATAAGACTGCTTCCTATGTACAAGAATATAACTACTATAATACTGCCTCCTATGTTACAAGAATATAACTACTATAATGCTCCTATGTACAAAATATAACTACTATAATACTGCTTCCTATGTACAAGAATATAAACTACTATAATACTGCTCCTATGACAAGAATATAACTACTATAATACTGCCTCCTATGTACAAGAATATAACTACTATAATACTGCTCCTATGTACAAGAATATAACTACTATATAACTGCCCCTATGTACAAGAATATAACTACTATAATACTGCTTCCTATGTACAAGAATATAACTACTATAATACTGAATACTCCTATGTACAAGAATATAACTACTATAATACTGCTCCTATGTACAAGTATATATAACTACTATGAACAAGACTCTACTGACAAGATCCGAAACTGGTTAATTCTCTCACGTGTTTGATGCCGGCAGCTCAGGAATTACCATATAAACTTTACGCATACATTTTAATGTTCTGTGAATAAGACTCATCATCTGCAAATTAAAATCTGTTTAGTTCAGCATTTACTATGTTTTTCAAGTCGATGCCCTGGTGACTAATTTAGCGATACTGAAATTGCATATAATTATATTGTTTTGTTGTGAGCGCTGCTACAATACTCACACGTTGGCTGTAAATTATACAGGTATCGGCTCTAAAATGAATCGTTCAAAATAGAACGTCTCCGCGGGCTCGCTGTCTGCTAGGGATTAAGGAACCGAGCACCAAGAGAAATTACTCGTCTAACGTTTGGGAAAAAAATGTATAAAAATAGAGAGAAATTTATTGTCCAGAATAAAATACCAAAACAATTGCAAGTATTGTGGGTAAATTGCAGGGTTGTTTATTAAAGGGTTATTCCCATCATGGACAATGGGGGCATATCACTAGGATATGCCCCCATTGTCTTATAGGTGCGGGTTGCACTGCTGGGACCCACCCCTATATTGAGAACGGTCTGGCCACCACCAGGCGTAGCTCCCCGCTGCTCCCATATAAATGAATGGCAGCGCACTGCGCATGCGGGGTCACCGCTCCCATTAATTTCTATGGAGCCAGTGCTCGGCTATTTTCGGCGGCCCGATAGAAATTAATGGAGGCCGGCTGCGCATGCGCGGTGCGCCCTCCGTTCATTTCCCCGCTCCGTTCTCTATATAGATATGGGTCCCAGAGGTGGGACCCACACCTATCAGACAGTGGGGGCATATCCTAGCGATATCCCCCCCCCCCCATTGTCTTAGATGGAATAACCCTTTAACTTCTAGTAGGAATAAAAGAAGAACAGCACAACATAAACTTATGAAACAATAAACAATGTCCTGTTGTGGGACATGGCTTCTCGTAATTCCTCTAAAGCCGGGATGCCCAAAATGTGGCCTTCCAGCTATTACAAAACTACAACTCCCAGCATGCCTGGACAGCCTACAGCTATTTAGGCATGCTGGGAGTTGTAGTTTTGCAACAGCTGGAGGGCTACAGGTTGAGCATCCCTGTTCTAGAGCACTTACAGTAGACTGGTATTCCCTGTTCTCTCTGGCACTGTAGTCTTCTTTACTGTATAGCCTGGACAGAATGTGCAGTCGTCTCATTATTAGAGGAGGGTGGATTGTTGTCCTGCTGGAGGCCTAGGTAAGGCAGGCTAATAACACTTCCCACCACACAGAGGCGCAATATACAGTTCCTCTGTCCCTCCCTGGTCTCCGGTGGAGGAGGCTGTATTTTGGGAGGGGGGGGGGGTTCCAATCACTCCCATCCGTTTCAGCCACTATAAAGCGAGCACACACATCCTGCTGTACTGATCATACTGGAAAGTTATGTATGTCTCCAGGGGGATGGCTGCAGTGCTATAGCCGCCTTCTGCCAGAGAAACAATAGGGATGATGAGAGTCTGGTGCCCAGCTAATAATGATATACCTGGTGTATTGAGCAATGTCGCTCTAACCTTTTTTGCTGGGTCATTAACAAAAAAAATTGAGTTGGGCCCCTGGAGTGATTTACCTGGGGCCCAGATCAACAGTATTTTTCCCATGTACCTAGGGCATTGGCTCTATCCATTTCCAGGGAACGTCCTGAAGAACCACACAGCACTACTCCCCCCATCATTTCATCTTATTTTCAATGTGTTTGTTTTTATAGCACTTTTTCTTGAACTCTAGAAACCCTCAGAAAGAAGCTCTCAAATGTGCATACGTGACATGACTTGGATGCCGAACGTGTTAGGCAGTCGGTCATTTAGTCACCCTCGTCACGCAGGATTCCTTCACAGTGACATGCAGGTTATTTTGTTAACGTCATTTCACCTGTCAGATCCTATTGTTTCTCTGGGAGGGAAAGTCCATGACTGGGCAAAAATTCTAGGATTGGCAAGTCTGTTTTTCTATGATTCTAATATATTGATCTCGGAAAACTCCTATCATACGGCTACCTGCAGCCACCACTAGAGGGAGTGTAGGAGCTTACTGCATATGTAGGTAGTTGGCTCCTAAGCTCCCTCTAGTGGTGGTTGCAGGCTTTCAAAGTAATAGGATTAGTATTTAAATTAATGTTCAGTACGAGGTTTGGAGAAGTCTATCTGGAAAAATTTAAATCCAGCCTCTAGAAGGAAAAAATATATTATTATTAATAATAATAATTATTATTATTTTTTTTTTTTTTTAGTCATCTTTATATATTATTGAGTGCAAATTGTTCAGGGTCTTGTTGAATCTTTAAGCAGTAAAGGGTTTCTACTAAGGCAACCCATTGACCTAATGGTACATGGACAATATGGACATTATTGGGAGAGGACTCTCTCAGGACCCCCCATGAGCCAAAGAAGAGAGATTAGACTCCAGTTTAAAGGGGTTGTTACATAATGTAAAAAATTAAAATCGGACATCATATAGTACATGAAAGTCTCTTTCTAACAAAGCTAGAACCAGCCCTGTACCTCAAATGGATCCAGAGATCTCCTCAGTCATTGCTGTAATTGGTCTGCTAGATTTATTTCAAGCTGTCAGCTCAGGGGGTGTGTCCTTTCTTGGGGCATGTTTTTTTTTTTTTTTCCTGCTGCAGCTCTTTCCCTATCACAGTTCAAAAAGCAGTTGAAGAACGGCACTGAGCATGTGCATCCACCTCGGTAAGGTGGACAGAGAAGTAAGCGATAGAACAACCAGCAGGTGGCGCTATACAAATACATTTTATTGAATAGCTTAGTGGCAATACCAAAGTTTTAATTACATGCAGTTACAAAAGTGTTCAGATCCAGATGCTGGGTGGAAAAATGCAGAATATTTTTTGGGGACAGCACCTTTTGAATCAGTGGTCCAGGATCATAAAAATATGGCTGATTTCTTCCAAAAACAGCACCATATCTCTGTCCCAAGGTTACATGTGGTATTGCAGCTCAGCCCCATTCACTTCAATGTAGTTGACCAGTAATACCAGACACAACCTGTGGAGAGGTGTGGTGCTGTTTCTGGAAGAAAGCGGCCATGTTCTTTCTAATCTTGACAACCCCTTTAACGGCATTTAATAGTAAAGTCTTGCATGGTCTTAAAGACGAGCTGTCACTTCTCCTAGTACTTGCATCTACCATGCAGTAACAATTCTGGCGCATCTACTCTAACAACTGTATGTTATATCATTACTTTATTATTCCTACTAAAAGTTATGAATGAATTGCTAGGAGTTTGCAATGAAAGTCCAGTTGGGGGTGTGTCCTTGTACAGTCTGACACTTTACTGTATAATCATTGCTGCCAGTGTCCAGGGACACACCCTCAACTGGTAACACCCAGCCGGACCTTCATTGCAATACGTTCACAATTTGTAGCAGGAATAATAAAGGAATGACATAGCACAGAGTCCTAAGAATAGATGCTGCAGAGTTATTACATGGGGGATGCTAGTAGTTAATAAAACAGACCAGTCAGGATAACGGCTCATTCAGACGGCTGTATGTTTTTAGCTGTCTGCAAAAATGTGGATCCTTTTTTTTTACGTAAAAAAGTATTGCATTCTGCATTTTTGCGGACCCGTTAACTTCAGTGGGGCCACGTCCTGATTTTCACTGACAAGTATAGGACATGTTTTATTTGTTTTGCGGAGCTGTGCAATGCGAGAAAATATGCGGGCAGCACATAGCGTGCGGTCTACGTCTTTTGGGGGGCCCCATAGAAGTGAATGGGTCCGCATGTAATTGGCAGTCAACATATGGCCATCGTATGAACCCTAAGAAACAGATCCTCTTTAAAAGGTTAGTCTCATCTGAGATATTGGTGACAGATCGCTGGGACCCACGAAACTGAGAGGAGAGAAGTCGCACATGCGCGGCCACCCTCCATTCATTTCTATGGGCGTTCCGAAAGTAGCATAGTGTTGGTTTGGCGCTTGACTATTTTTTCGGGAACTTCCATAGAAATAAAAGGAGAGCACGCAGCCCACACGTGGTGCGCTCTCCTTCACTTTCAGGAGCACGTGTTAGAGATGGGTGGGGCCCACACCTGTCTGATGGGTTACCATAGCAATAATTTAAGTGTTACTTGTGTCTCATCACAAACTCAAATGGCTGAACTGGCCCCCCCCCCCATACTTTAAACTGCTGCTTTGCTTATTTGGTTTCTATACTGTAAATAAACTCAGGCTCAGTAACTCAAGTTTGCCAGGTTTATGTAGCGGAAGCCATTGTAACCTACTTGGGCTCCGTTCATACTTGTCAGTAAGACGTTGCCCGACCATTATCTTTCATAGAGTGGAAGGTCCGGACTGCAGGTGCTCTCGATGCAGTGGTAGTTAATACAGTTCTTGGCGTTGCGGCCCTTTTGCTATAAATAATGCATGCGCGTGCAAGGTAATGTGATCGCCGCTGTTTGAGAAGAATGACTCCGATCAGATAATATTTCCGCCTTTCTCTCAGGACAACGCGGCACCTTATCTCACAGCTGCCGGTGACGTTCTGTTATAGCTGAGCTTTTTATTTCTTTTTATTTCGTTTTTGTTATTTATTTATTTTTTTACTTTGTGGTTTGATTAGTGTTTTTTTTTTTTGTTTTTTGTTTTTTTAGGATTTGCTGCAAATTTCACCCTATGCATTGCGAAAAAAGTGAAATCCACAGTGGAAATATTAGGCAGAAATTGACATGCTGTGGATTTAAAGTTTGTACCACAGATTCATTTCCATTACAGATTTTTTTTTTTCCCTGCAGGGTGTAAATCTCATCTGCTTAGTCACTGTCTATTTTTCTACTTGCAATTCCGCAGTGAAAAATCCACAGTGTATCTGCCACATGTGAACATACACTTTAAGGGCAATTCAAGTAACAATTGAAGAAAAAAAAGTTATTCTCTCTTTATACGTTCCAAATTGAAATGGTAAAGAAGTTTCCCCCCCCCCTTCATTTTATCCTGTGCTTGTTGTCTCCCTCTGCTGACGAATACTTTATATGACCTTCAAAGAGGGGTGGGGGAAAAGTTACAAGTACCTTACGCTAGCTCCTGGTTTGTGAAAGCCCTATCATGCCCATTAGTCCATTACAAGAATATTCTGCCAGTATAAAATAAAATATCTACTCCCCCTAATACTACTGCTCCTATGTACAAGTATATAACTACTATAATACTGCCTCCTATGTACAAGTACTGCTCCTATGTACAAGAATATATACATAACTACTATAATACTGCTCCTATGTACAAGAATATACTAACTACTATAATACTGCTCCTATGTACAAGAATATATAATACTATAATACTGCTCCTATGTACAAGAATATAACTACTATAATACTGCTGCTCCTATGTACAAGAATATAACTACTATTAATACTGCTGCTCCTATGTACAGAATACTAACTACTATAATACTGCCTCCTATGTACAAGAATATAATACTATAATACTATAATACTGCTCCTATGTACAAGAATATAATTACTATAATACTGCTCCTATGTACAAGAATATAACTACTATAATACTGCCTCCTATGTACAAGAATATAAACTACTATAATACTGCCTCCTATGTACAAGTACTAATATAACTACTATAATACTAACTACTATAATACTCCTATGTACAAGAATATAACTACTATAATACTGCCTCCTATGTACAAGAAATATAATACTATATAATACTGCCTCCTATGGTACAAGAATATAAACTACTATATAATACTGCCTCCTATGTACAAGAATAATATAACTACTATAATACTGCCTCCTATGTACAAGAATATAACTGCCTCCTATGTACTAACTACTATAATACTGCCTCCTATGTACAAGAATATAACTACTATAATGCTTCCAATACGTAACATAACATTACATAGCAAATCATTTGTAGATACAGCCTGCTCTGGGGTCACACAGGGCTATGTGCTCTCCAATTGTGTGAATCTTTTTTTGTTAAAGGGGTGGCGGTACCACCATTATTTTATGCCATCAGTGTTAGATAGGTTTAGAGTTTTATTCGTGGGGATCCCAGCCGTGAGACCACTCGTGGCTAGCGTAGTCTTCCTCTGATTTTGGAGTAGGGGATGTGGTTTCACAGTCAGAGGGGGGAAGGGGCAGCAGGAAGTAGGTGCTGCGGGCAATTAAAGATACCCCACTGGTTTCACACCACTCTGCTAAATCGACTCTTCACATGGAAGGAATCCTTATGCACACCGCCAATGAAAGGAGGATTTACACTTCAATAAGGTCCTTGTTAGATTTTATTTGCTTTCTCCCCTCATGTTCCCTTTTAAGGCTTCATTTAGACAGTGCAGTTACATTTTACCATCCGTCTTTCAGCTGCAAAATCTCATCAGAGGTAAGAGCTGCATTTACATGCAGCCATCATGTCCTCTGTATGGGGATGAATGATTCGCTTCTGTGATCACTCATCCCCATACAGAATAACTGTTTATGGACAACAGATCCACGACGACCTGCTGCCCAGAAATGATGATTTCACCAGCGCTTGCGGATTCATCTGGCGATCGGTGGCACCTCTAAACTGGGCAATTATCAGGAATGAGCTTTCGTAGGAATAATCCTTCCCGATTATTGCCCTGAAGGACGCCATCAAAAGGAGCAGGAACCGCTGATGAGCCGAATCCATCTCCTGTTAGAGGAGCTATTTGGACCACGTTTCCTGGGGTCTTAGATTGTGAGCTAGTAATGACGCATCGTGCCTATAACATGGGAGGAAAGGAGCCAGCAGAGTCCCTGGAGTAGTCCGTGGTGCCCATCAGATAGTGACAACAGTGACCCCTTCAGGCTGTGACAACCTGTTGTCCAATTTACTGCATGTTGCCAGACCGTAGATAAATGTACTGCATACATGTTGCCGATTTTCCAGCATCGGAGCTACTTTGATACAGCTGATCGGCTGGGTTGTGGTACCCCCACCGATCTCATTTTCGTAACCCATCCTTGTTAAAGGGGTTTTCCGGGATTTTACTACTGATGACCTATCCTCAGGATAGGTCAACAGTATCTGATCAGTGGGGGTCCCACACCCAGGACCCCGCCGATCAGCTGTTTGAGAAAGCACCGGCGCTCCCATGAGCGCTGCGGCCTTCTCTTAGCTTTTCCTAGGCCAGTGACATCACGTTCATCGGTCACGTGGACCTAGGAGCGGCTCAAGTGAATGAGGCTGAGCACGGAGACCAAGCACAGCCACTGTGCAATGTACATCACTGTGCTTGGGAGAGCTGTGAGAAGGTAGCGGTCCTCACAGGAGCGCCGGTACCTTCTCAAACAGCTGATCGGGGGTCCGGGGTGTCGGACCCCCACTGATCAGATACTGATGACCTATCCCGAGGATACCTCATCAGTAGTAAAATCCTGGAAAACCCCTTTAAATCCCCCTTTAATATCTCAAACCTGTTTTCAGTCAGAGTGTCCTTGTTTGTCCACATTTGTTATTTCCTATGACATCAGAATATCCCCAAATCCCAGTATTATTATTTTTTTTTTTTTTTTTTTTTCCAGTCTCCTGAACGTGTATTTTTTTTTTTCTATCGTGGCCTGTGGACTTTTCTCTTCTGCCTCACCGAAAATGGTGAATATGATATATATCACTAATTAATTTATTTTTCAAACTGAGCAGCAGGATGTCAGCCTCCCCCCGAGCAGTGGGCGTCGCTCTGCCGTGTGGACCGGTCACTTGATTTGAAGGTCTTGTCACTGATGATTTCCAGTCTGGGACTGTCACGTTTTTGATTGCCTTGCTCTCCGTCTCATTACCCTCCTGTCAGCTCTGATGACCGAGATGTCAGCCGGGTGTATTTCAAAGAAATTTCCCTTTAAAGATGTGACATCACCTTAGGATTCTTCTTGCTTTGCCCTTCCTTGTCTTCCGTTGCCCAATATAATTTGTCATAGTTGTATCTTGGTTCCTGGGCCAGGCTGAGGTTGGTGGAAGCCCTGGGTGAAAGTCTTGGCGAGGACCTCCATGCCACCCTTGTGGTATGCTCCTGGCCCTCTCCCATGGAGGCATTTCTAGAAAGGGTGGATAGATATGAGATACAGTAGATAGACCCATCCTTGGTGGTGACCTCCTAGGAGCCCAATGTGGCGAAGGCCCAGTTGCATTTTCCACTCATACCATCCCTTTAATTAGGCCTCCAATCATTTTGGGGCACATTTTCTTGGAGCAAAGTATCCTTCGGATGATAGGCCATGCATTTGGGATAAGGGGGACCCTGAAACTGCACCCTGCCTGAACCACCACCGCTTAACTGTCTGAGGTGCTCCAGTGAGTGCTGCAGCCCCTTCCTAGGCCTGCAATGGGCCTGGGCTGCAGTACCGATCACAGCCACTATACAGTGTATGGCGCTGTGCTTGGTATGTTGTGAGGAGGGGCTGTAGCATTCTCACCAATCTGATATTGGGATCACCTATCCTGAAGATAAGTCATCAATATTGTACTAAAAACCCCATTAAAGTAGGCGTGACTTCTAAAAGGGGACGTGCAGCTAGTAAAAAAAAAAAAAAAAAAAAAAAAAAAAAAAATTACCGCCATAAAAAATTTTTTTTTTTTTTTTGTGTAATGTAAATATCGATAATCTGAAAACAGATCAGTCACAGATTCCTTGTGAAAATGGAGACGGCGAATCCATTTCTCTTCAGTGACTGTAGATGTGGAGACTTGTTGACCACAGGCTGATTAGCAATGGGGGATTTTAAAGGGGTTGTCCCCACAAAAAAAATATTCTGTTTTTCTGAATGTTTTTTTTAAATTGAATATAATGAAAAAATTTTGTATAGCCACTGAGTTATTCAATAAAATCCTGTTTGTTCGTTTTCTTAGTCCACCTTAGTCCTGAAGTGTCCGCACATGCTCAGTTTCATCTTTCAACTGCCTTCCCCTATATCTACTGTTAGACTCTGTGACAGTGATAGAGCTGCAGCAGAAAGGACACGCTCCCTGAGCTGTGATGGACAGAGAAGTGCATCTGAAAGGAAGTCGACTCTGAGCTGCAGAATGGTCCCCAACGGCTCAGGCACGTGGCCATTGGGGATCATTCGGTTTCCGCAGACCGATACAGACCCATTCAACTTGAATGGGTCCGTGATCTGCCCGCACCGCAAAAAAATAGAACATGTTCTATTTTTTTTGCGGTGAGGAGGCATGGAGAGGAACCCCACAGAAGCGTGCTGTAGTGCTTCCGTGGGATTCCGTACCTCCGTTCTGCACTGCACCTTCCGGATTGTGAATGGGTCCGCATTCGTGACGCAGTGCAAAAACGTCCGGGACCCGCTGTTTGCGGGCCACAGGTTGTGTGTGGTATTGCAGCTCAGCTTCATTCACTTTAAAGCCAGATTGCTAGGATATGCTCCCAATGGCTGTGGGTCCCCACCTATAGGCCGCAAAGTGTTGGAAGGGGCACTGCGCATGCGCGACCTTCATTCATTCCTATGGGAGCGCCGAAAATGGCCAAATGACGTGCTCAGGTATTTTCGGAAGTTCCATTGCAATAAATGTCAAGTGCGCCGCACAAGAATGGCCGCCGCTCCATTCACTTCTATGGGGCTTACGGAAAAGCATTCCCATAGGAAAGAGTGGAGGGCGACTACGCATAGGCGGTGCCCCCTTCAGCAACTTTGCAGGCTCTGTTCTAAGTATAGGTGTGGGTCCTAGAGGTGGAACCTGCGCCTATCAGACATTGGGTGCTAGTGATATGTCTCCAATGTCCAAAATGGGAATACCCCTTTAAATTCATGTCTATATTGATGCGGCTGTGACCGTTTTCTCCGAAACCACTCGCGTCCCTTCCCTTTCTGTGAAGTTTCCACCACTTGAGGTAGAAGGCGTCCGGCCAGCATGGGGCACACGTTGTCTTCTGACTGGATATCAAATCTATCAGGTTATTTTTAAATACTTAGAAACTCATTAATTTTATAGCTGGAAGCGACGCCGGCGCCGAGGCCTTGTTTACTCAGACGGGCAATTCCCTGGCATTTGTTCTCGGCCCTTGTAGAGCCAGAAAAAAACCCTCGTAGCCTCCCTGCAGAGCCTTGGCAGGCAGCGGTGGCTGGTCACAGGACACCAAAGGTGACCGACTGGCGAGAAGCGGACTGTTCCAGGGCCATAAACATGGCTAGACGTCGAGGGCAGAAATCAGATGGCATGGATATGATAGACAGGGTCTGCAAATAGCGGTAGCTAAAATTGCTTAAAGGGTGATTCCGTCTAAGACGCTGTTCACTCACTTACGACGAGCATGTAGTGCCATTGAAGTCAATGGAGTCTTTCATGCACCATCGGGGCCTGTTGTACTCTACGTCGAGAATATACCATCTCATTATGATCTGTAGGGGTCTGATGGGACCCCACCCATCCTGGTCCGTTTTGGTTTCTTCTGCTACTTTTAGCGCTCCCAGCCACACCCCATACTGCGCAAGGAACGTCAGTGAAAAATTTAAAGGAGTTGTCCCAAATCAATATTTATAGTGTGTGTGTGTGTATATATATATATATATATATATATATATATATATATATATATATATATATAAATATATATAAATATATATATATATGGCACAGTATATGCCATAATTGTCCGATAAGTCCAGGTCCCGCTTTTGGGCCTCGCACGTTCCTCATGGCCATTAAGAATGTGCTATAGATGTGGCTGCGCATGCGCATTTATCTCCATTCACTTCTCTGGGAGTTTCTAATATAGCCTGGTGCACTCACAAGTCTCTTTTAGGAGCCCCCGTAGAATAAATGTGTGACCACCTTTACATTTGCATCAGGCATCAGCCACAAGATGAGGACCCGTCCCTAAGATAGTTGCTGGTCCCAGAGATGTTGGATCTGCACCTCTCGGACATTTGTGGCATATACTCTTGAGATGGGACTACCCCTTTAATTAGCAGTACAGCCCCTTCATGATGAGGATTGGTAGATCTCACAGAGTTCTCTTCCGGAGATACTAAAGGGGCCCTCTGGAACCCAGCCTCCTCCTTAATTACACACAACTCTCCTGCAGAAGAAAGTTTGTAATATACTTTATCATTTTGAAGTTTTATGCAATAGCCGCTCAGGAACCTGGTCCTGTGATGCTCCTCCAACTTCTGCCGATGTCACGTTCTTTACCAGGTTTCTATCCTGGGCTATGGACGGGAAGTTGATTCTGCTGTGGCTGGGAGCCGAACTTCTCCTCTTCCTGACACATGTGCACTCCTGAATCCACATGATCGGCGCATGCGCCAGGGAGAGGAATGGTTTTGGCCTTGTCCACAGTGGAAGTGACCTCCCATCCATGGCCTAGGACAGGAACCGAGTAAAGGACGACAAGTGACTCTGTTCCTGGGAGGCGATCCACGCAACTTCGTTAAGGTGAAGTATATTACAAACTTTCTCCTACAGGTGTGGTCTCAGAGATTAAGATGGATTTATGGCGCCTTCTGGGTCCTGAAAACCCCTTTTAAGATTCTTTTGGATCACTGGTAATTTTAGATGGATCTTGTGACCTACAGATGTATGAATTTTTGGGTACCCTTTGCTTTCCAGGATTAGAACCTGCACTGTGTCCCCATTGATAGCCTTGAAAGCCTCCTCTACGAGTTACCTTCTAGGAGGATGAGTAGAAATGGCGGCCATATTGGTTGTCACAAAGTTTCCCCAAAAACTGATACAACTAAGGAACAGCTCAACAGATTTTCTGAAAAAATTAGAACAGGGCAACTGAAAGACTTCTTGTCGCTTATGATGTTTTGATCGTTACATGGAAACCCCCCTCGAAATATTCCTGAACCCAATGTTATTAACCATATAGCTCCTGTTATCTATAGAAATAGTGCACCACAACCTCTGAGATGGGGGAAGGAAGGGGTTGTCCAGGATAAGAAAAAAAATGTCTGACTTATTTCAAAAACAGCGCCACACCTGACCACAGGATGGGCCTGGTATTGCAGCTAAGCTCCATTGAAGTGAACAGGGCCGAGCTGTCATACCACACACAACCTGTGGACAGGCTGTGGGGCTGTTTGTGGAAGAAATCAGCAATCATTTCTAGTCCTGAACAACCCCTTAAATTTCTTTTGTGTCGCTGCCCCTTTACGACAAGTGGGTCTCTACTTTAGATTGCACATGCTGACAGAGGGAATTCTAAATTTAAAAAGGAGCTGTAAGTTCTCATGTCTGCTTTGGTATACTACTTATGTGCATCCTCCATAAAAGCAGCAATTTTTTGGAGCCTCCCATCTTAGAACCTCTTGTATTCCTCCTGAAAAAGTCTGAATAAATTGACAGTTGGCACGCCCCTTGCCAATGCTGATTGTCCAATCAGTGCTGACAATCAGACTCTGTAGCCGCACGCTCTGGAGGAAAGGTAACAAATGCCCAGCTTCTACTTTAGCCATACATTTTCAAGAGGCATAATAGAGCAGCATCACAATACAGAGTCTTAAGAAACGATGCTTCACTTTTTGTTCTTTGTATGTTTCTAACGAGGCAAAAGTAATGTTTTTTTCGATGCACTTACTTTAACTTCAGTGGCCCTTTCCTCAGATTTCACTGAGGGTCACATGACCTGTGATGTCAGCTTCTCGCTCTGCTCTACTGATGTTTCGTGAACAAGCCTCAGAGAACAGATAACCGCCTGTACAAAAGACATCGCTGTGCAGGCCACGCCCCCTGCGCTGCTGCTGCTCTCTCCCTGGATTCTTTCAGATAATATTTTAACCCCTTCAACCAGAACAGACTCAGGGCTGAAGGCTTTACTAAGTAGCTGCAGGCAATGAGGAGACAAATGCTGGGCACAGGAGCTGACAGACTAGAGAAGATCTGCAGAGTATTGCACAAGAACAGGTAGGGGGAAGGTCCTGTGTGCATAAGCAGTGTCATTGTACAGTTGGGACTTGTAGTCCTACACATACAACATGCTGCTGAGTATCCCAGCAGGCAGACCTGTCACTCAGGGCAGCACTTGTATCTACTCCCTTTGCAGAGCAAGGGGAGGGGCAGAGATTGTTGTTACTGCAGGTAAACAAAGGCCAGAAGAGAACTCAGGGGAATGAGGAAATATATATATATTTTTGCCTTAAACTTGTTTAACTTAGTTATATATTGCTGCCCATCAGCTTTACAGTGCAATATATTTTTTTTTCATAACTGGGACAATCCCTTTAAGTATGTCTGGTGGGGGTGGGTATATAATTTTAAAGGTTTGATTTATACGTGGATTTGGATGAAAAATTAATTTGCATGGAAGTATTTTTCTCCATAGTAGTAAATGATTGCAGTATGCGGACGGTTAGAGCTGCTGTAGGGTGAATCGCAGTTGCTGAGTTGTGATTTCAACCCCCCCCCCCCATGTGGCGCATTAACAGGGGTCCAGTGTAATAACGTGTGTATGATCTGTATGGCGCTCTGCTGTAGGCCGAGTTACGCAGCGCCTGCCCCAGGGAAGGAATGTCCTTGTAGATGTATCTGATTTCTCTGAATCGGCGGTAAATTCCTGCTGCGCACAGCTTGAAATAAAACCGCCTTTTATCCTCCCCTATGAGATGCTTTTACTCCCGAAATACATGAAAAAGCTCATGTCCTTCTGCTTCAGAGAAGACCTTGTGGGTAGACTTTATTGATGAGAATTCACAAAGCCTCTTTGGGGATAGTGGAGATACTAAAGGGGTCCCCTGGAACCCAGCCTCCTCCATAATTACACATAACTCTCCTGCAGAAGAAAGTTTGTAATATACTTTATCGTTGTGAAGTTTTGTGGCCCAGCCGCTCAGGAACCTGGTCCTGTGATGCTCCTCCAGCTTCTGCCGATGTCACGTTCTTTACCACGTTTCTGTCCTGGGCTATGGACTGGACGTCGCTTCTGCTGTTGATGGGACCAGAACTTTACCTTTTCCCGGCGCATGCGCACTCCTGAATCCACATCATTGGCGCATGCGCCAGGGAGAGGGATGGTTTTGGCCTCGTCCACAGCAGAAATGACGCCCCATCCATAGCCCACGACAGAAATCGGGTAAAGGACGTCACATGTGACTGTTCCTGGGAGACGATCCATGCAACTTTGTTAAGGTGAAGTATTTTACAAACTTTCTCCTGTGGTCTGAGAGATTAAGATGGATTTATGGCGCCTTCTGGGTCTTGAAAGCCCCATTTAATATCCTTTTGGATTAATTTAGATGGATCTTGTGACCTACAGATGGGCAGGATTAGGACCTGCACTGTGTCAGGGGGTCAGCAACCTCCGGCACTCCAGCTGTTGTGAAACTACAACTCCTAGCATGCTTCATTCATTTCTATGAGAGTTCTAAGAACAGCCAAGCAAGTGTGCATGATGGGAGATGTAGTTTCACCACAGCTGGAGTGCCGAATGTTTCAGAGCCAGATACAGAAGTTTCCTGACGAACTTTCCAAAAATAAGCAGTATATGGAAAGTTTTTTTTTTTTTTTGTTTTGTTTTTCCTCTGGATCAGGGGCCCCTCAATGATATTAATGGGCCCCAAGGGTTCTCTGCATGAGATGAATCCCTTCGTGATATGTCCGAGCTTCACTGTAAAATGTAGCACGCAAAACCCCCCCGCCTGAAGCTTTAAAGAGATCTAATCTCCATATCTGTTTTTGGGAAATCATTATATTCCACGTGAAATATCAATTCTGGAGCATCTTTTCTTATACCTATATTTGCTGACGTCCCTCTGTTATTCCTCCAGGAAACTTATGAATAAGCTGACAACTGGACGGGCCCTTACCTAGTCGGGCGCTATCCTATCAGAGCTGATTGTGTAGGGAAGCAGCCATGGGACAAGAGTAATGGTTACACCCAGTTGCCGTTTTATTCGTACATTTCCAGGAGAATTAACACAGGGAATGGCACAATACAAGTGGTTACTAAAACAGATGTCAGGATTGGGGTCAGGTCCCCTTTAAACTGATGGCAAGAGAAGCTGCGAGACGGTTATTAAAACCGGATTGCACATGTGCGTCCCAGACTGTGCGCATCATAGGAATAAGCAGGTATGTGGCGGTATAATGCATGTTCTGCTAGGTATGTGACTATATAGCAGTCATAATGACCTGCCGGATGATCACGTACATGAATGAACAGAGGTGATGCCGCATGCTGTGATTTTTGTAAGGATCCAGGGCGATGATGAG
>ONZH01010532.1:0-28769 GCA_900303285.1 Rhinella marina | reverse complement strand
TGCCCCCCAACATGTTCACCAGCTAAACTGGCTTCTTCAGGGGTATGCGGCAGACTTAAATAGGGACGCTGTATAGCTATATAAAGGTCAATACTATGATTGACATCATTACTAGGTATTGAAAGGGCCATCGGAACCTGTTTTCACTCGTCATGTGTTTGTAGCCCAATAACTGACTAACCCGAGATTTAACCCCACTTACAGAAATAATCTCTGCCAATAGAATGTCACCATGTCTAAAGGTCATCGATGACGTGTTGCGCTGACTATCCCTGCGCAAAAAAATAGACTGTAGCCACCTCATACCGAGGTTACGTGCTAACTTAGAAGCGAAGTAGCCGCTACTACGCATGTGCTGCGCACTGTGAACTGCGCTGGCTCTCTAACTATCAGCAGTGTTATGGAGTTTTAATCGCTATAGGATCTTTTCATTATGATGACATTTACTAACTACGGTGCCAGCACAGAGTCTTCTATTGAAAGCTGTTGGTATAACATTGCTGGATCATTATTAGTGATCTCATACATCGTAGGCAGAGTTACAATATTGCAAAGGAGGTATGCAGATCATTTCAGAAATGCAGACAGAATTATATTCTTAAGGCCACCACATACCACATGGTGTCTCACTAATCAATTATTCAACCTATATATAATAATTATAGTTGCCAATATTGCAGCCACACTGTTGTATTTATCTAAAAATCACTGCATATGTTATAAAATAAAATAAAGAACTTATTACTTTTTTAATAAATATATATATATATATATATAACCCTCCATAGATCTATCTGGCCAGGGTCTTCATTCTGAAATTATTCCCATACCTACATAGAATGTCAGTGGTTGGATACATCAAGTTCCTACATGAATGAACAGGTCGGCTATACGTTGATGAATATATACAATAGATGGTCCAATTGGCCACTAATTGATGGATATATCTAATATTGCCTATTACTGTATTAACATTAAAAATGTCAAATAGGGGATTTCTTTACGTCCATAAAGCTCACTCAATTTGAAAGAATTTTGCAAAAAATCTATTTCACCAACCAATCATTTTACAGACTTATAAAAATGACGAAAAAGTAAAGCCTTCATTTAGACCTTTTGGACTAAGACTATCTAGTCTATAGATCCACTTAGTTTCTTCTTGAAGAAGAATTGTATCCAGATTGCCTTTTCTCACTCCCAGAGTTTTTTTACATATACCCCAGAATTTGAGACATTTAGGATCTCCACCATGGTGTAGTCTCACATGCCTAGAGATTGTAGTGTCACTCTTGGTATTGATGCTGCTTATATGATTACTGATACGTCTCCTAAATTCTTGAATTGTTTTCCCAATATATATTTTTTCACATGGGCATTTAATAGCATACACTATGCCCATGGTTTGACAATTAATGTATTCTCTGATGTCATAGATTTTGCCATCTGTTGGATTGGTAAAAGACTTGGACTTGCAGAGGTAAGTGCAGAAAGAGCATCTGCCACATGGGTATGTTCCCACCACTTTTGATTTAAGCCACATTGGTGGAGGGGTCACAGGAGGCAAAAAACTATGTACAAGCAAATCCTTCAGATTTTTACCACGTCTAAAGGTAATACTGGGTTGTGTTGGTACTGTATCTCTCAAATCATTATCCGCACGAAGGATATGCCAGTGCTTCCTTAAAATCTGATAGACCTTCTGATGGTGTACATCATATGTGCCGATGCACCTAGTGACCCCCAGACCCAAATCTTTGGGTTTATCACATAGCAGATCTGAGCGTTTAGTTGATCTTGCTCTAGTAAACGCCTTATGAAGGATTTTTTTAGGATATCCTCTTTCTCCAAACCTCTGCAATAGATTGTCACTCTCTCTCAAAAAGTCTTGATCACTGGAGCAGTTTCTCCTTGCCTGATGTACTGCCCAACAGGGATACCTCTCCTGAGGGGCAAGGGATGATGACTGCCCCAGTGTAACAGGCTGTTCGTAGACGTCTGTTTACGAAATATATCTGTCTGGATACGGCCACTAGAGTCCAAAGAGATCCTAAGGTCCAGAAAAGGTAAGTGTACATTCGTTTATCTCTGACGTAAACTTAAGCCCTAAATCATTCTGATTGAGTTGTGCAACAAAACAGTGAAACTGTGTTACTGTGCCTTCCCAGAGGATCAGTACATCGTCGATGTACCTACCCCAGAATGAAATATACTTAGTGTATTGCTGAAATTGATCTGTAAAAACTATCGTGTCCTCCCACCACCCTAAAAATAAGTTAGCATAATTTGGTGCACATTTACTCCCCATCGCGGTGCCAGATAGCTGTAAATAAAAATCTCCTTTAAATAAAAAATAATTGTGAGTCAACAGAAAACGTAGTAAAGTGAGAACAAAATTATTATGTGCGTGAAATTGAGTGCCCTTAGTGAACAGAAAAGAAGAAGTGGCCAAGATTCCCAATTCATGTCTAATACTTGTATAGAGAGCTTCTATATCCAAGCTTGCCAATTTGGTACCTTCTGTGACCTGGACCTCCTGAAGTCTAGTGACCGCATCTTTAGTATCCTTGATATAGGATGGAAGACTGGGGACAAAGACTGAGATAAATTCATCAACATATTGACTTAGATTTTCTGTTAGGCTCCCATTCCCTGAGATAATAGGCCTACCAGGAATAGGTTGCCTCTGTTTATGAATCTTAGGGATTGCGTATATTGTAGCAATAGTGGGATGACTATTAAGAAGAAATTTGAATTCATCTTTGGAGATGAGATTAGATTGTTTGGCTTCGGTAAGTATCTTTTTAAGCTCTGTCAAATAATCCTCAGTTGGATTGGACTCCAATTTCTTATAAGTATATGTGTCCTTAAGCAAATTGTCAACCATCTCTTCATATGTAGATCTGTTCATTAAAACAATGTTTCCACCCTTATCAGAGGGTTTTATTATTAGATCTTTGTTTGATCTGAGCTCTTTTAGTGCTATTTCTTCATCCACCTCAAGATTATAGGGGACTGCACGTCAGTTGATTGGGCTACAAACACATGACGAGTGAAAACAGGTTCCGACTGGCCCTTTCAGATACGCTAGTAATGATGTCAATCATAGGTATTGACCTTTATATAGGGGCTATACAGCGTCCTATTTCAAGTCTGCCCATACCCCTGAAGAAGCCAGTTTAGCTGGTGAAACATGTTGGGGGGCAGTAGGGATTTTTAAGTTCTGCCAATTGTTGCTTACAGCTTTCAAATCAAACTAGCAGTATAGCGTACTCCGATACTAGATACAGCGAGTCTCACTGGTGAATAAAACCTTTAGAGACCGTGCTACGACTGAGCTGGATTTAGTGAGGTGGGAGAGGTGCACATCTCCACCATCACTATTATACCAAAGAGTTACATTGTTACTGTTCGCACAGAAGGCAGGGTTTTTAACATGAGTGCTCACAGTTAAGCAATTTTAGTTGTACTAATTAAAAGTTACTTTTTATCTCAAGTTAAGTCTGGGTCAAGTGGGGTTATTGGCCGTAATTAGCCGTGTGGTATGTAAATTATAAATACCCCTACCCAGACTAGGTCCTATTTGTTATTTGCATGAGAGTGAATAGATATCAACAGGCCCTGGTGCACAAGCTGAAACAATTCTTCCCATCTGACGCCGCTAGCGGCAGAGGGCATGGTTCTGTGGGCCAAGTAGCGGGGGAGAGGAGCAGAGCAGGCAGCTTGTCCAGCACTGGCAGGGGAACGCTCTCCAAGGCCTTTGCCAGTTTTATGTCACCCCAGCAAGACACTGTCACCTGTCCCCAGTCTAGGCAGAGTAGGGGGGAGCTGTACAGAAAGATGGTGAGGGAGTACCTAGCTGACCATACCAACGTCCATAGCGATCACTCTGCTCCATACAACTACTGGGTTTCAAAGCTGGACACGTGGCCTGAACTGGCGCTGTACGCCTTGGAGGTGCTGGCCTGCCCTGCCGCTAGCATGCTGTAAGAGCGGGTATTCAGTGCAGCTGGTGGCGTCATCACCGATAAGCGTACACGCCTGTCAACTGACAGCGCTGACAGGCTGACGCTTATTAAAATGAACAAAGCCTGGATTTCACCGGAATTCAAATCTCCTCCGGGGGAAAGCAGCTAAAGATTTAAATAACTTATGTATCCGATTCCTCTTCTCTACTCCTCCTCCTATTCCTCCTCCTCCTCCATATCGTCTTTGCCTAACGCTGACCAAAAAAACGCCATTTTTCAGAGGTCCAACTGGCACTCTTTTACCACAATTTTTCAGGAGGTCCACCTACAGGCCCTCTCTCCAAACAATTTTTCCGGAGGTCCACCTACAGGCCCTCTCTCCAATTCCAGTTTCCAGTTTTATTTGCGCAAACTGCGTAAATTTTTATTTTTGGGATTGGTTTGAAAAATAATATTACCTGCGTATCTATATTGCCCAACATTGGATACGGTAGCAAGTAGAAGACCAAACACATGCTGCCCACAGGGTTCCGCAAATTCCTGGTCCACAATGTCAAGGAGCTTGAGGTTCTGTTGATGAGCAACAAATCCTTCTGTACTGAAATCGCCCACAACGTCTCCATCTAAGAAAAGAATCTAAGAACCTACAGACCATTGTGGAGAGAGCGGCACAGCTCGCCATTAAAGTGACGAACCCCAACGCCAGACTGCGCAGAGAAGATAACGAATAAATATCTCTGTGGTTATTTTTGCTAAATAAAAGTTAAATAAACACAAAAAAATTGATCTGTTAATGTGCCTGAGCCACCCAAGTTGAATCTGTCCCATCATGAGAAAGTCCCCCCCAAGGAGTCCCCCCTGTAACTTGCTTCCGATACAACTACCTCCACCCCCGACACCTGTGTCTCGCCATTGTCCACCACCTCCTCACACAACACTGGTAAATCCACACCGTCAGCACACGGAAACAGCAAAAGGTCTTGCGAATTGGGGCAGAGAATGTTCTGGGCTAGCACATCAGAGAAGGGGTGACTATGGGGTTCCAGGGAGTACGTGACAACATGCAATCTCCATCAAAAAAGTCATGCCACACTTGATCAATCTCATAATTTACGACTGTACCGGTTGATGCTAAATTTTTAAGTTGGGGTCCTGCGTCGTCATTCTAACTCCATCCGGCTGTTGTCACCACCACACACGCTAGCCCAGGGGGCACTCCTCTGGCTCTTCCAGCGAAACCTCCTTCCCCCAGCCTGCCCCCCCCCCCCACCTACAGGCCTTCTCTCCAAACAATTTACGTCTTTGTCCTATTTTTCTCTCTCTCCAAACCATTTTTCCGGATAGCTGCCATATACGGTTTTAAACTGAGTAGTATACATACCACAGTTGATCAATCTCATAATTTACGACTGTACCGGTTGATGCTAAATTTTTAAGTTGGGGTCCTGCGTCGTCATTCTAAATACATCTGGCTGTTGTCACCACCACACACGCTAGCCCAGGGGGCACTCCTCTGGATCTTCCAGCGAAACCTCCTTCCCCCCACCTACAGGCCCTCTCTCCACACTATTTGCCCGGATAGGGGACGTATTAGATATTGTACTGATGTTTTTTGTTTTTCTTCTTTTAATCACCTCCTGACCTGTGATAGGCAGAGCATGGACACTCCCCTGGCCAGAGCAAGCTCTTTTTCCGTTTTCCATGTTCGAGAAATCCATTATATATAGGGTCCCAAGATAGGGGACGTATTCGGTATTAAACTGAGAAGAATCGATACCATACCGGTTGAAGCAACAGTTTTTCCAAATCCATTCCGGCTGTTGTCACCACCACACACGCTAGCCCAGGGGCACTCCTCTGGCTCTTCCAGCGAAACCTCCTTCCCCCCCCCAGGCCCTCTCTCCAAACAATTTACCCAGATAGGGGACGTATTAGATATTGTACTGATTCTAAATTGCCTCCTGCGATAGACGGGAATCGAACCCGCATCAACTGCTTGGGAAGTAGCTATGCTCACCACTATACCACCAGCAGGCACAGCAACTGATAAGAACAGATACTAAACTTGATGTCAGCTGCAGTGCCAGCATGAGCAGTGGTGTCACCTGCAGGCGGTGATGGACCTTCGTTGCACATAGTTGGGTGCTTCCCTAACATGTGATGGGTATGTGCCTCGACTTTCTTGGTCTGGGTGAGCACAACTGCCATGAGGGTAACCACCAGGCTGTTGCCTGAGAATTTGGGGTAATGGTGGGATTAGGCAGCCTCAGAGGCATCCATGCATGCTGCCCCTGCTGTTTCCTGTCCATTTCCGTGGTGTTTCCATCATTTTCTGAGGTTTCCAGGTTTTCACCCAGCCTTCCCTAGGCAGAGCCTTGGTCCCCCGCAAAAATGCTCGAGTCTCCCATTGACTTCAATGGGGTTCGTTATTCGAAACGAGCACCCGAGCATCGGGAAAAGTTCGACTCGAATAACGAGCACCCGAGCATTTTAGTGCTCGCTCATCTCTAATAACAATCCCCTTTGTTATTTGCTCTTCTATTTTGTCAGATATCACAACTATAGACCATGAAAAATAAACCATAAAAGCAGTGCACTGTTCTCTCCGGCTGCAGCCATGATCTATTCCCCCGTCTCTCCCCCTCTTATGCTAGTACATACGCCCCTGCGGGTTACTATATGTTGGATTGACATCCCGGGAATTGAGAAGAAGAACCAGGGAGCACGTTTTGGGGATAATAGCTGCAAGGGAGGTGGTAGACATCACCACTTTAAAGACGATCCCTCGACATTTTAAAACTTACCACAACTGTGATGAAACATCACTCAAGGTAAGAGGGATAGATCGCATTCTGATCGGGCAACGGGGTGGTGATTGGAAACGGATCTTGGCCCAGAGGGAGACCAGATGGATTTTCCGTTTGGACACGATCTCACCCCGGGGGCTCAATGAATGCATAAGCTTCGTTCCATTTTTATAAATATATTTGATTATTAAGTGTATTTGGTGATTTTTGTTTGGCTCTTCTTCTTTGTCTTGGGATACCATTTGCCTTTTGTGCTCTAGTAATGGTTTCTACCGTATTGGTTGGGGTCCATGCGATTTTTGTGTTTCTGTGCTTTTAATTCCATTTTATTTTATGGTTAATTTATTTTATGTTTATGCGGTCCTTTTTTAATATTGATTTTTCGATTTCTTTTGTAGTTCGAAGGAGTGAAGAACCATTGCCTGTATGATCCTGCCTGTTGTGTCGTCCATGTGTCTCTCATTTCATCATTTTCATTTATAATTTTTTTAATTTTTTTTCACGTTATTATTTTTGCAATTTCATTGCATTTTCTCCCTATTTTCACTTATTTTTACATGATTACACTTTATGATATATATTCGCACACACTATTTATTCACTTTTTCAATTCACACACACTTTTTTCTTTCACATCCTCTACACATTTATTTCACACATTTATTTTACACATTTTATACTGCTTTTGCATTTTTATGATTTTTATGTTTTTCACTTGTTTTTCACATGATTTTCACACTTACACACACACTTCATTGTATTACACTTCACCCATTCACACTTTATCCTGAGTCATATTGTATAATTCATTATTAATTAGTGTAGTTTTCTCTTATTATTTCATTTGTAGGGCCAAGTCAGCGCATATTAGCGTACGCGCATGCGCGTGCGTTCCACAGTGGAACGCTGGCCGGACTTCCGGTGCCGGCCGCGCTCCTCCGTCAGGACGCGGGGTATGTAGCGGTACTGAGTAGTCATTTTATTTGATGACAGGTATCACTTTATTCTATTGTTCAGGCAGGACTCAGGCCGTTCGGCTGCAATATGTGTCACATATGCCTTATTATTTGGGGCTCTGTGGGAGGTCTTTAGGACCAGAAGTGACGTAATTTGCGTCCCAGGGTGGAACGCACGCCGGATTGCTTACTGGTTCCTCCTCGATCTGCATTGGACCGCATGTTCTACATTTTTAATTACTGTGGGACTATAAATAAGCGCTGGACACAGCATGGTGTATCCCCTTGAGGAAGCATTTGCGAAACGTACGTCGGGGTTGGAGGTTGACACTGGTCTGTATTTGATCTTTTTACCTGGCTAATGTGATCATACTCTGTTATATGTGTTGCATTCTGCACCATTGTCTGCACTGGCACTTTACCAGTTACCGTGATTATAACTCAGTGTTCGCAGTAATATTGAGTATTTAGCTGTAATGCCTATTACCTTTGTGTGCTCCTCCTTTTTTTCTATGTGTAGTTTCCACCACTGTTTTAAACTTTGTGTGTATATTATTCTGATGTAATAATAAAGCAAACATTATTTATTAATGGTGTACTTTTTGGTATTGATACATATGAGGCAAGTAGTTTAGGAGAAGGGGGCTAGGTTTAGGATGGATAATTTGTGTCTACACAGCAAGTGTGACCATTTTGTTGTAAGTAATCTCCTCATTACTAATAGAACAACATAGATTTGGCACAACCATGTGGAACTGTGATAGACCACAGAATACTAAATTTAACAAGACAAATCCCTCTCCTTACTCCTAAACAGTGCCATAACTAGGCAGATTGGCCTCTCAGGATCCTGGGAAATCTGGGCTACCACCATGTGGAGCTGTAATAGACTACAGAATACTATATCAGCATTGACAAGCAAACACAGCTTTACAGACCCTGCTGCAGGTAAGGTACTACAGCACAGACACCCATCACCTACATTACATCCAGGCCAGACCAATTCAAAGCCTGCATTACACAGTGAACGACCATAGCCACAAGTGCCATCTTACAATTGTTAGCCAGAAGTTTAAGAGAGAGACACCAGTAAGACAGCACCTCATTGGTACCATTACCTGCCACTTTTCCAGCCATCATACCTCATCATCTGGGGACAAAAATTGCACTTTGTCCAAACTACTGCTGGATGTACAACATGTAATCGTTTGCTATGAGTAAAGAGAGCCTTTTATTTGTGTCATACAGTGGCATCCACTGAAGATGCTAGAAAAATGGACTATTTCCAGGGGCTGCTGGATGTGTGGTCTTTAAAAAAAAAAGAAGACAGAACTACAATTCCCATCATATCCAGATTGTTCTCATGGGCATCAGCGGCTATTACATAAAACAGGATACGGAAGAGGACAGAGTTACAACTCCCAGAATGTCTAGACTGTTACTATGGGGCATCAGTAGATGTGTTCGTTCTGCCATTCTCTAGCCGAAGATGGGAGAGGACTAGTGGAAAGACAAAGTTCTTTGTCTGCAAGGTCTCTCCTAAACTGCTTATGTACCGTAAAATAGAAAAGAGGAGAGCGTGATGTGCAGGACCAGATGAATGCACAAATATTGGGGAGGGGGGAGACAGTGTCTCACCTGATGGAGTTGTGCTAGGTGCACAACTACCAAAAGTGCATGTCAAGTATTAGGATCCTCCCTGATGAATGTCCTCCCACCGGTACAGGGTTACCGGACCACAACTGAAGTTTCAAGAGATAAAACAATGGAGGTTTTTCTGGCGGCGCTGCAAGGATCTTGAAGAGACACTTGTAAACTTTAGAGTAATTCCTTAAATTCATGTAAAACAACGCATTCCAGGGTTGTATCGACCCCTTCTTTAGGTAAAAACATCAAGCTTATGACAGTAGTTTGAGGAGCACCTTGTAGACATAACTGAGTGTGCACATGTTTTAAATGTATTTGCATGATTTATTCAGGGTCTTCGTCTAACGCTCTTCCACCCTCTACCTCTTACCAAGGTTTTGAAGATCTATCATGTCACATTCTTTGATGGGGAAATATTTAAGAACAAGATGAAAAATATTTTGATGTGTTAAAAAAAAAAGCCTTGAGATTCTAGAGAAGCCTTCAAAAATTTCAACACAAAACAAGCCTCATGCTCCTCTGACCTTCTTCTACCTGTACCCACTGAAGTCTGATGTAACATCCTCGTATTTCAGGCGGAACTTCAGATGAAGTTGTTGTCATTCACAATGGAGATGTTACAGAGGAGCAGGCAAAAATTTCATCTTTTGTATCTGCATCATTCTGCCTTCCGGCACCAATTGTTCATTGCGACGTTTCACTGAATAAGAGGATATTACAGCTTTCTCTTATATATGTAGGATTCTTTCCTACTGTTGGGTTTTTATAGATGCCTTTGAGGACTTTTTTGGCATTTGTTTTGTGTTTTATCTGGTTATTTATTGATTCCTGAGATACAAGGTTCACTGGACCCAAACCTAGCCAGATACCATGGAGCTCAGGTCTGGAGTGGCCCTATAATCTGGGCAAAGTCAAGATGCTGGTCAAGCCAAGTGTATGGTAGTTATGGAGCCATTGTAACTCAAACAAAGATGATCATATACATGGAGCCAGCCCTGGCTGGATGCCCGACATGTAACCTTTACACCATTGACCATTCCTAGGACATTAAATCATGTAATGTATATTTTGGCCTATATTTGTATTGTCAGAGAACATAGGGAATGTTTTGTTTAATTTTTGCAAAATATTCATATATAAAAGAGATATAAAAAGAAGTTATGTGATGTAATACCTCAGCAAGTTCTAGGCTGGGATATTGCTAAATAATTTCCATCTAGGGTATGTTTTTTGGACCTTTTTTTTTCCAGGACTCTCTGAATCCCGCAAACCCACCTTAATTACACATAACCCATCTATAGAATAAGGTTTGTAATGGACTTACTGTACCAAAGTTGGATTAGCCTTTTGGAAACCAGGTCTGGTGATGCTCCTCATCTAAGAAATCCTACTTCGTCACAACTTTTACTAAATTTTTAACTTGGGCTATGGACAGGACATCACTTCTGCGGTCCAGGATGGGGGAAGTGCTTTGGACAGGGCCAGAACTGTGAAAACTCCTGAACCCACCTCAGCTGCGCATTCACCAGGGAGACCAGTGGTTCTGGCCCAGTCCTCTGCAACTCCTCCATCTTAGTGACCTCCTGTTCATGCCCAGGTTGGAAAACTGATAAAGGACGTCACTTTGTCAAAAACTGGATTTTCAGAAGAAGAGCCTGATGTGTTCGGGTTCCCGAGTCGCCAATCCATACAACTTTGAGACTATAAGTATCTTACAAACATCTTTCTACAGGTGAGTTATGTGTAATTAAGGTAGGTTTGTGGGTCCGCTGGTTCTCCCATAAAAACCCCTTTAAAAGGTTTCTCTACTTTGGACAATGTCTACTAGACAATAAGTGGATTACAAAGTGTCTCCCTGCTGGGACCTCCAGTACTCTGCTGTAATCTGTGTGTTCAGTTTCCCTGCAGCACCCCCACAGGAGAAAATAAGTATTATACATTACCCATTCACATTAATGTGTTGTCTTTATAATCCAGGACAGGACAGGTCCTCCAATGCAAGAGTTGATCTTTATAATCGCTTTCCACCTAATCCCAAGAGTTGATGACCCCGTCTCTCAAATTTTCTAATGGGATACATGAACTTTGGTTAGCTAAACAGGAAAAACACCAATGGGGAGGAAGGGGTGAAGATAAGACCCTGTTAAGCCCTGAAAGCCATATTGTCTCAGTGTTGAAATGTAGGTGCTGTGCGCTATGCTCTAAACCAATCATCTGCCTCCTCCTTCTGCTCCCTCTTCCCTCTCACAGCATGAATTGCACATAAAGACTGAAGCCAGGAGACTGCAGTATCATCCTCCTCCTCCCCTTCGTCGACCGTCTTCAGTTTCTACCTGACTGAGAAGGTCTTTAAACATTCACAGAGATTATGCAGGCAGAGAAATGCAAAATACATGCAGCTGAGAAAGATGAATTTTTCCTCCAATGAGATATATTACAAAGTTTCATACATTCACATGTACTCATGACTCAAACAAACAAAGCCACAGGTGACATCGCAGACAATATGCAGTGATGGTAAAATGACAGACCCACATAACCAATCTATAATGCCCACGGCTAATGACTCCAAACGCTTAATCCTTCAGGAGTATTGGTGGACATTTATAGATGGACACCATGACAGCTCTATAGATCACGGTATTATAGTTCCTGGTCTTCAGAGACACTTTGTAAGATTTGATTGGCAGGAGCGATTGGACGCGTTCAAAGGTCACATTACTGTGACAAATGATGATGGAGTAAATCTGTTAAATGACGGGGCTGTAATTAATCTCGCGGTCACATCGCTCATCCCATTGTTAGGTCAGAATTCTGTAGGACGGGACCTTCTGTTTTATTACAGCGCCGGATCGTTTGAGCTGCAGAATAAAATTGTTCTTTCTTAATCTCAGGTGACATCTGATACATGACATCCGGATTCTGTTACATTGTTACCTTGTCGTTAACTTTTCTCAGCGATCTTTCTCATTTTTCTCACTTATGGTTGAATTTTTTTTTTAGTTTTTTACTATTTTTCAATCACCCCCATTGATGTGTACATTATGTAAGGTTACCTCTGCAAAGTGCCAATCTGATTTTGAGAAAGGCAGAGGAATTAAAGGAGCCAAGGTTTTCACTTTATAAAGACATATTATCTATATATGCTGTAACTGCCCTGCTTACCGTCACGGTCCTGGGTGCCATGTTCAGCGGTGATCTGCTGCCTGTGCTTCCCATTCACCGCTGCAGTCCTGGGCACTGTCTGTGTAAGTGCTGTTCTGGGATCCGCTTCACGGTTTCCATTCAGCCCTGGCTACAACATGCTTGCTGCTTCTTCCCTGCAGCTCTTCTTAAGGACTGGCACGTGTCACTTCCTGTGCTTTATGGGTGAGATCATGTGACCTCGCTGACCAATCCTAGCCCTCCTGCACGTATATAAGTAGCTCAGCCCCCTTCCCAGATGCCTCAGTGTCAAGGTCCTTGTGTCCTTCTTAGGTTGCTATTATCCCTGCTTGTGTTCCAGACTCCGCTACCTGCTTGATCCCTGCTGCTTGCATAGACTCTCCTGTTGCCGACCCGGATTGCCTGACTTGTACCTGTGCTGCCTGCCCTGACCCATTGCCTGTCTGACTTTGCCTCTGCTCACCCTTCGGTCCTGCACTGTTGCTCCTGGTAATGACTCGGCCTTCTGACTACGTCTGTACCTCTGGTGCCTTGCTCAGATACCTCCTGGACCGCCTGGACCAGCTGCCTCATGTGCCAATCCTCCTCAATAGGTAGCGACCTGGTGTTTCTTTCGGGAAAGTCTATCTCCACCATCAGGGGTATTGTGAAGATCGAAGGGTTCACTTAGACAACGCCCTTAGAGGAGGTAGGACGCATGGCACGGTGGGTTCACACGCGCTGGTTCGTGACATATGTCTGGCTGGTTGAGGCTCCCTGCAGCAAAATCAGCTCTTTGGGCATCACACTGGCAGCAATCAGTTGAGCACTGGGGTGGTTTACAAATTAAAGGGGTTGTCCATGATGAAAAAGCCCCTTAAGTGGTAGTGAAACTTGTTGGGGTCTTCTTTGGCCGTGTCATTAGGATGCAAAGAGGGGAAACCATGTGACCATCAGACCAAGGAGTTTCTCTTCTGATTTTTTTCAGGTTTTCAGGTAGCCGTCTGTTCTGCAGCAAAAACAGTTCTTTGGGGGGCTGACGCAGCAAGCAGTTGAGCACCAAAGTGGCTTACAAATTAAAGTGTCTGTGATGAAACAAGCCCTTAATGTGATTGTGAAATTCATTAGGGTCATCTTTGGGTTTACCATTAGGATGCAAAAAGGAGAAACTTGGAGGAGAACTCTGGAGTTCTGTCAAAGTGACCATCAGGCCAAGGAGCTTCTGCTTGAATCAGTTTTTCCAGGTACCCACCTCTACCAAAAGTCCTAGTGGTTCAAACCTTCTTCCCTTTATGAATTATGGAGGACTCTATGTTGCAGCACTTATCTGGACCTTTCCTCAGATCTGTACCTCAGCACATTTTTGTTTTGGACATTAGACAATCCATTGACCTATCCATTGGGGGGGGACATTCTACAGAAAGGAGTGTGTGCTTTTCCAAACCATGTCCCATCTATTGAAGTTGCAGCAAATGGACTCCAATCAAGTTCTAGAAACATGTCAAGAATGATCAATGTAAACAGGAAGCACCGGAGCTCAACCTGGTGTAGTAGCAGAGGCTTTGAAGACTTATGCAAAATTTGAGTTTTCAGAGGTCTATTTTGCACAAAATTGATTTGTCATCAGTCACTATGGAGAGTTGTGTCAAGACTGAAAATTAATAAGGTGCTAATAGAACGAAACGGAGAAAAGGTGAAGGGGGTGAAGACTTTCAGAATGCACTGTATGTATTCTTGGAATATGTGATTTTTTTTAATACATTTGAGAATTTGCTGAAATTAAAGCAGAAGAGCTGAGGGGCCCGGGTGGAGAAGAAAGCTCTATGTAGTAAAATATTATTCTATCACTTTTCAGGATTGTTTTGAGTGAGAGCAATAGAAATGTGATAAGTTTAATGTAGTTTCTTGTGCCGTTATCTTTCCAGCGAGCTCCGCGCCCTCCAGCAGTCAGACTCCTATTATCCGTCTATCAAAACAAAGAAAATAGATAAAATGCCCAAATCACATCACTAGGAAAAGTAATATAAATGAGCTCCTGACACCAATGCCAACAAAGTGAAACCTCCAGGTGCCCAATGGGCCGATGATTCCAGTTCTGCGCCATCACATCAAGCTTCAGGGTCTGGAGAAAGAAGAAGGAGAAAAACACTCCTCTCATTGCATAATGATCGACTGATAGCTCCTTGAAGAAGGAGAAATGTACGTCATGGTAACAAGTTGCTACAATGCGGAAACCGTATTTGTGAGGGGAGCAAACTCCATCATCCGTGTGAGCTGAGCAGCAGAACTGCCTATACACGCATCTTGATGAAAGTGGCGTCTGATGATGTCACAGGGGACTTGTGCAACACGCCTTCCCCCAGGGCACTATCGCATCCCAGGTCTAGGTGGAATGCCGAGTGGTGTAGTGTGACCTATACAGTACAGACCAAAAGTTTGGACACACCTTCTCATTCAAAGAGTTTTCTGTATTTTCATGACTATGAAAATTGTAGATTCAAACTGAAGGCATCAAAACTATGAATTAACACATGTGGAATTATATACTTAACAAAAAAGTGTGAAACAACTGAAAATATGTCTTATATTCTAGGTTCTTCAAAGTAGCCAACTTTTGCTTTGATTACTGCTTTGCACACTCTTGGCATTCTCTTGATGAGCTTCAAGAGGTAGTCACCTGAAATGGTATTCCAACAGTCTTGAAGGAGTTCCCAGAGATGCTTAGCACTTGTTGGCCCTTTGGCCTTCACTCTGCGGTCCAGCTCACCCCAAACCATCTCGATTGGGTTCAGGTCTGGTGACTGTGGAGGCCAGGTCATCTGGCGTAGCACCCCATCACTCTCCTTCTTGGTCAAATAGCCCTTACACAGCCTGGAGGTGTGTTTGGGGTCATTGTCCTGTTGATAAATAAATGATGGTCCAACTAAATGCAAACCGGATGGAATAGCATGCCGCTGCAAGATGCTGTGGTAGCCATGCTGGTTCAGTATAAATCCCCAACAGTGTCACCAGCAAAGCCCCCCCCCCACACCATCACACCTCCTCCTCCATGCTTCACGGTGGGAACCAGGCATGTAGAGTCCATCCCTTCACCTTTTCAGCATCGCACAAAGACACGATGGTTGGAACCAAAGATCTCAAATTTGGATCATCAGACCAAAGCACAGATTTCCACTGGTCTAATGTTAATTCCTTGTGTTCTTTAGCCCAAACAAGTCTCTTCTGCTTGTTGCCTGTCCTTAGCAGTGGTTTCCACCATGAAGGCCTGCTGCACACAGTCTCCTCTTAACAGTTGTTGTAGAGATGTGTCTGCTGCTAGAACTCTGTGTGGCATTGACCTGGTCTCTAATCTGAGCTGCTGTTAACCTGCCATTTCTGAGGCTGGTGACTCGGATGAACTTATCCTCCGCAGCAGAGGTGACTCTTGGTCTTCCTTTCCTGGGGCGGTCCTCATGTCAGCCAGTTTCTTTGTAGCCCTTGATGGTTTTTGTGACTGCACTTGAGGACACTTTTAAAGTTTTCCCAATTTTTCGGACTGACTGACCTTTATTTCTTAAAGTAATGATGGCCACTCGTTTTTCTTTACTTAGCTGCTTTTTTCTTGCCATAATACAAATTCTAACAGTCTATTCAGTAGGACTATCAGCTGTGTATCCACCTGACTTCTGCCCAACACAACTCATGGTCCCAACCCCATTTATAAGGCAAGAAATCCCACTTATTAAACCTGACAGGGCACACCTGTGAAGTGAAAACCATTTCAGGTGACTACCTCTTGAAGCTCATAAAGAGAATGCCAAGAGTGTGCAAAGCAGTAATCAAAGCATAAGGTGGCTACTTTGAAGAACCTAGAATATAAAACTATTTTCAGTTGTTTCACACTTTTTTGTTAAGTATATAATTCCACATGTGTTAATTCATAATTTTGATGCCTTCAGTGTGAATCTACAATTTCCATAGTCATGAAAATACAGAAAACTCTTTGAATGAGAAGGTGTGTCCAAACTTTTGGTCTGTACTGTATGTGTCACGGTGCTCCTACCTGGATACAGCAGGACCCCAGGCTTTGGCTCCATAGCATTTAAAAAGGGGAATAATTAAGGGATGATGAAAAAATAACATGAGTACAGACCTTGATGTGAAATTCAACAGCAGCTTTACTTGAATAAACTTTCATCCAAACTATTTTCAGGCTTTGTCATGGTTCTAGGAGGCTTCACATAAACTTGTGGGCAAACTCAATAACTCTGCTTTCTCTCTTTCTGTGCTGTATTGACAGGCTTGCTTAAATACTGGACTTTCTTTCTCTCTGCTGCACTAAACTCTGCTTAAATCTGGTTTCTAAACTTTAGGTCTGTTCTGGTATCCTTGTATTGGGGTGCCTTCGGCTGTTATCTTCCTCCTGATACTCAGTAAATAACTTATCTTCAGCCAAAAAACAATTCCTCTTGCTGATAACATCTGCTTCCATGGTCAGCAGAGCTTAGGCTGCTCTGGCTGACATAGGCATGTCAGGCTGTGAACCTGCCCAGGCTTAGACCTCTCCTGTCTAGAGTAGAACTAGAACTAACTGGAAACTGCTGCCCCTCCCTGCTGGTAGGAAGCAGGACTGGCCCACTTCTGCCCAGGGGGGGGGAATGAAATGGTGAGTTCCATTCTCTCTAAGTATAGCTGTGCCACTTACACTGCCACCTGCCGGTGAACCAAGCATATTACATGTAATAACAGTTGCTTAGCAATCATAGCATTGCACAATGTAGAGGACCTGGAAAGAAATACAAAGATGACATTTATGTTAGCCCATTAGAGACAGTAGCAGGGTGTAGGAATGGTAACACCACTCCGGGGTGTTACACTTGCCCTACATAAAGCGCTTATTGCACACCAGTTATGTCATGTTTGTCAGTAATGCCATCTCCTGCTTCGGTCTCTTGAACCCCCACCACCCCTGCTCTGGCTGCTGCTTCAAGTCAAGCCATTTTCTTCCATAAAGCATATCAGAAAAGCTTGTCTGCTTTCTTTCAAAAACAGCGTCATGTGTGTGCTATTGCAGCTTAGCCCTATTTACTTCAATGGAGACTAGCTGTAATACTAGATACAACCTGATTTTGGAAGAAAGCAGCCATGTTTTTCTAACTGTGGACAATCCCTTTAACTCCCAACTATTCACCCAAACTCTGATGAAATAGGCAGGACATCTGCAAATTACACCGCATACACATGCTCTGATCTGGGGCAGGATTCTGGCAGGTCCTGCTGCTGAGAACATAATAAAATGCCCTTCTGCGTTCAACGCTAGACCTGAAAACATGTCCTGTGGCCTGGTCTGACAAAAAGCTATTGTAATGCAGACACAAGCTAGTAATGTAGCTGTACTAAGGGCACTATAGGGAGAGAACAGGGAGATGTAATAGGGTAGAGGTTTTAGGGTTTTAACAGGGAAAGCATAGAGAGGTGTGGTCACTCTGTTCTGTATTACAAAATCCTGCCAAAAACAATATTTTTCTGTACATGGACAGCCAACCAGTTTACTTTTTTTGTAAACCTAAAAACCTCATACTTATATAGTTCATAGGCTTATTGCCATACGTTTTGCTGCAAATGCTGAGCAATTGCCCCTTTTTTCACAAAAAACTCAATTTACTGTTTATAATTGGGCATTTTCAGCGCACCGAAGTGCATCAATATACCCGTGTTAGTGAATGTGTTGTATTACTGCACAAAACTGTTCAAAGTACAGAATAATTTTACTACAAAAACTGCAGTACTATACCCTTGTTATGGAATGTGTTTTTCTGCAAAAGTGAATGTGTTATATTATTTCAAGAGACTGCGTAATCAAAGCAAAAGCATTTCACTGCAATAACTGCATTATTACCATTGTAAATTGTCAATACCAGTGTGCAGTGTGTTTGTAGAAGGAGTGTGTTTGTTTTTAAATTGTTTAAAAATCTGTGTACCAAACCCATAAGTATTCATTTATAGCGCTCATAATAATCCATCTAGTAATGGGAAGAGTGCAAAACAAAATACCC
Organism: Rhinella marina; assembly: GCA_900303285.1. Classification (NCBI taxonomy): domain Eukaryota; kingdom Metazoa; phylum Chordata; class Amphibia; order Anura; family Bufonidae; genus Rhinella; species Rhinella marina. Next base: position 10,215 of record ONZH01010532.1, on the reverse strand, counting down.
AGGTCTCATCACCCCAGTGTCTGAATGTGGGTAGCAATAACAACAGCAGCCATCAGGCCAGTAGAAATAGTAGGCCACAGCTCTCCCTCACTGCTGATATGCGGCACATTATTTTTAAGGACAGAGAGGATGAGACTGCAGACTAAATGGCTCATTCCTCCTTTCAGTCACAGCAAAATGAAATAGAGGTCACCTCTCAATCTGACACCATGTTTTGGAGCCAGGAATCACAACATTCCTCCTTCTCCTCGTCCTTGCAGCCCAAAATAAGTCTCTCAGTTGCAACCTCTCTGTCATCATGGTGGGACGACTTCTTTTTTCTTAGATAAAGCAACAAAACCCCCACCACACACTATGGCAATAGTCCAGAGAGTCTCCCTGTTGATGACTTGTATTAGAGCAGTAAGCGTTTGGACTACCATAGGGTGGAGGTTCAGGAGGTGGTGGGGTAGACCATGCATAGTTATGTTGGTGGTAGTGTTGATGGCACCTGTAATCACATAATTTTGGTAGGGGCAGTGGTAGTGACAGTGGCACTCGGGGTAAATACAAAGCAAGGAATCAGAAGGGTGGCCGAGGAGCTCATAATGGCATATCAGAGTCTGATAAAAGTGGCAGGAAGGGTGAGGACTATGCCGATGATTGTGTGTTAGACAGGACCTGGGTGCCAGATCAGAGTGCTGAGAAGCAGGAGGATACATCAGAGGAGAAGGAAGGTGGCAATAAAGAGCAGAAGCAACGTACAGCCAAAACCTTGAAAAGAACTGGCAGAGCCAGATCTGATTCAATTGCGGTCAGCTTGGGAACTGGTGATGACACTCATACTTTGCAGGCATAAAACATTTTAAACTCCTAGGCCAAACTTGGCTGCCTCTTGGTTGGGTGTGAGCAGCTCGCGTATGGCCTTTTTTCTCCACAAGCCGTGGAGTCGTGGGCATTCAACCATAGGTACTAGCACTCTATTGCAGCACATGAGGTGGCATCACTGGATTCTATAGAAAAATATAACAGGTCAGCATTCCCAGTCTGTCCTCCTCCTCCTGGACTTCTTTGTGGCAGCCAGCCCACATCCCCAATTACAGTGTCATTATCATCATCTTCTTGCTCAGACTCCTCTTCCTCCTTGATCTCCATCGTGAGACATCCTTAACAGAATGTGTGACAATGAGAAAACTATTATCGACCAGCAATTAGGTTGTTTACAAGCTAAACCCGCACTTGGCCAAGTTGCTGGTGCAGTTGCTGCCATACCACTTAGTTGTGGTAAATGTGGCACTGTTCCATTCCTTCACCCAAATGTAATTCTGTTCTATAGTATTACTACTTTGGACAACATCACCAGATCTAGTGGCAAAATAGAACTGGACAGAAACCGGAACAAGTCTGTCCTCTTTCTCCGGTCTTTTTTGTGGCAGCCAGAAACACCACAGTGGCTTTGCTATTTTTCTTACCAGTTAATTGTTCCCCTACTCACACTCTACCTCATCCTCTGCTCTGTGGTCAGTCATCAATGTTGGAATATGTGGCCCGAAAATAGGGTTGAGCAAAGTCACTTTGATCAAAACTTTGTTTAAATGCTGTACGGAGATCTGCCTCAATACAGCATTCAAAGTGTGGGCTCCACCAAGGTGAAATTCGTTATCTCCCAAATCGCGAGAGACTTTGTTGAATAACTTCGGACATCAATTATTCAACTTGAAAGGAATTTTAAAGAGATGGATCTCCGTACAGCATTGAAACTAAGTTTTGACTGAAGTCACTTCCGATCTATGATCCAAAGTGCCCTTCGCTCAAGCCTACCAGAAAACAACCCTACGTGCTCAGCAATCCAGCTGTGTCCAAGCTGAACTCCCAACTGGCCAAGTTGCTGCTGTACCACTTAGTTGTGTTTCGTACTTCTGTCCAGCTGTCCATTGTTTTGGGGTTTTTTTTGTTTTTTCAAAAACAGTTGTTTAAAATTGTCTAATTTTTGAAATGACTGCGACCTTTCTATTGTGAATAACATGTTCCCTGGCCCTATGGACTCCTGGGCAGAAAGATTGGAATAGTGTTCAGAACTGTCTAGTATCCTCTCTCTATACTCTCTTGTCCAGCTTCCAGTGTCATCTTGGAGAGGGTATTCAACACCACAGGGGCGTGGTGACTACCAAACACGTTGTCCTCAATGAGCGTACATAACATCATTTTTGCCAAAATGAGCGAGACATGGATCACACTCCTCCGGCTGAGACCAATTAATAGATCTGCCCTTGCAGTTGGTGACTATTGAGCGCTGGACCCATCACGCCACTGATGCTGTCTGCCTACCATCATGTTCCATACCATATGGCTGCTGCTGCCACCTCCCAACTGCTACTCCTACTACTACTACCACTTCTAAACAGCTGCACACATCTCCAGCATGTTTCATGCTGCTTCTGCTGCCGCTACTGTTGCTACCACTCTTACTCCTATACACATTACCCTTTCCACATGCACATTGCACTGCTGCTGCTCCCAATTAAATGGGAGAATTTTTAATAGGCTTGTTCAGAACAAGTCACTTTTTCTACTGACAACACTTGCAGTCTAGCAGGAGCAGGTTGGGTCCCAGCTGACAGACACAGCGGGACCCTGAGGAGAAGACAGGAGCAGTTTATTACCGCTTCTGCCTTCTCCTGTGCCGGCATGGTGGATAGAGCAGGAAGCGGCAGAGCCAGTCAGTGTTCTCCAGAGGTCTTTTAATGACCTCCTGGGGGACATATTATTTGCCAAAAATAAAATAAAATATAAGTAAAATAAAAAAATAATAATAATAAAAAATGTAAAAAAAGATAATTAAAAATGCAGTCACTAAAAGAAACCGTCACCATAGTCGCCCGGTTCGCTCAAACCTATACATTTTATATATGAAAACGATCATCACAAAATAGGGAACCCATTGCAATAATTAATTTGTGTCATTTTTAATATTTAAAAAATAAAAAGCTATAATTTAAAAAAATTACTTTTTAATACAAAGTAATTTGGTTTTTCTCCAAATTGAACCTACAAAAGGAAAAAAAAATCTCTAAAAAAAATTCTAATAAAAAGTCGTAAGTGTCAAGTAAAAATAAATAAATTTAAAAAATTGCAAAAATTATTTTGGTAGTCAAACAAATAAAAAAGCTACGGTCACTAAACCTTAGACATTCAGGCCTTTTTTGGGTCCGGTTATGAAAGGGTTAACATAAACGTATTAATGAGCACCCCAGCACCCCCACCTCCACATGCATCCAGGCATTTATTTTATTCTGCGTTCGTTAATCATAACTTATTCTACATTAGGAATAGATTGTAGAAATATGGATATTCTCGCCGCTGAGCTCTGGCTAAATAAATACGGACGCCACGATGTATATTTTGATTAATGGCTCCTGCCGCCATGATTCCGCCATGTAATGTGTACTGGTGGGGGATGGGGCCGCCTGGTAATTTGACTGCATTGTGGAGGCACGAGGAGGGAGCGGGAACAGACGCATTAGCATCTAAGTGATATTTGACAAGTGAAAAAAAAAAGTAATACACTAAAGAAATCCTGATTTTATGAAGGTGTGCGGGAAGGAGAATGAGGAATATTACCTGAGCTGATTCAATTTATTACATTATGTAACTCTCAATATCTCATCTTTTTCTCGGCTCATTCGCGGAGGATGTCTGAAATCAAATCTACTTGCAGAATAAATCTGTAGCGAGTTTCGAAACAGCGTGTGTGGCGACACCTTATGTCATCTGTCTGCATACTGCATATTAACACATTAACACAATGTAACAACAGCTTCACTTTATATACACAGTATCATCATCACATGATCGCCATACTCCTGAAATACTCTGTGCTGCAGGTGGCCCTGCCCGTCCACTACATGTTTCTGATTTCTTGACTTCATAGAAGGTCAACACACTCCTCTCCTGAAATCCTTTGTGCTGCTGAAGACCCTGTTCATTCCACTATGTAACTGCCAGTCTGTGGCCTCCACAAGTTCAGCACACTCCTCTCCTGAAATCCTCTGTGCTGCTGGGAGGACCCTGCTCCTTCCACTATGTAACTGTCATCCTGTGACCTCCACAAGATCAGCACACTCCTCCCCTGAAATCCTCTGTGCTGTTGGGGACCCTGCTCCTTCTACTATGTAACTCTCAGCCTGTGACCTCCCACCACATCAGCTCACTCCTCCCCTGAAATCCTCTGTGCTGCTGGGAGGACCCTGCTCCTTATACTATGTAACTCTCAGCCTGTGACCTCCACAAGATCAGCACACCTCTCTCCTGAAATCCTCTGTGCTGCTGGGGACCCTGCTTCTTCCACTATGATCCACTTGAAACAGTCTGTGCCAGTCTGTAGCAGCTCTGCTATATCAATGTACTCCTCTGCTAAAATACTCTCTGCTGCTGAGGGACTTTTCCATCTAACGCTGTAACTCTCAATCTGCTACCTCCCACAAGATCAGCAATCACCTTCCTTGAAAATACTCTGTGCTGCCAGGGAACAAGATTAGATACACAATATGTGCTAACTGTGCGGTTCCTCCAGGGGCCCAGTATTTAAGGTGGCTCACTACCCACCAAAACCAGCTCCCATCTACTATATAACTCTCAGTCTGTGCCCTTTCACTAGACTAAAGAGGACCTATCCCCGCTCCTGACATGCCTGTTTTAATATCTTCATGCATTCCCCATGTAATTACAATTCTGGATCATCTATTCTTATGTCTCTATGTTCTGCCATTCCCTCATTATTTCTACTAGAAGTTATGAATGAATTGCTAGCAGTCTGCAGTAAGGGTACAGCGGGGAGGTGACCAGTTGGGGGCGTGTCCCTGCACAGTCTGAAAACTGAAGCACTGATTGGATAGAGTGAGTCTGTGCAGGGACACCCCCCCAACTGGTTACCTCCCCTCTGTACCCTTACTGCAGACTGCTAGCAATTCAGATGCAGCCCTTTCTCCTGAAATACTTTGTGCTGCTGGTGAAAATGTCTTTTCCATTATCTAACTTTCCACAGGTGACTTTACACCCAATAAGGGATGATGGCCACCTCTCCAACCTGCGTGGCTGACGTTCATCTCTTTATCCCACCACCATTGGCTCCCTTCTAGCTAAAGTCACATGAACGACACTCCCCCCCCTCCCCGGCCCTGTCCCCAAATAATGGCTGTACGTTCTTGCAGTTACTATGTATTCTGTCCCCGGGTGAACCTGGCATTATTCAGCTTACGGCAGGCGCTCAGTCTTATTGCCAATAAATCCATTAAATACTAGCGGGGCTTAAACTCACTACAATTGGAACGATTAAATTAAGCAGTAAATGATATCAATTCTTTAAAATGGAAAAAAAATCATCTTCATAGCAACACATGAATTCAGAAGATCTCCCCACTGAGATGATGGAAATGGAAATCCTTTATCCTTCACATAGAGAGGCAGAGAGTTTTCCCAGCGAGCGCTGGATGAGAAGACCACAATAGGACAGGCCTGTCTGACACTGATAACTTCCTCATTACACCGGATACATACAAGGATCAAAAGATGCAGGAAAGACAAAGAAACAATGTATCTCCTGCGCCTAGGGAACGGTTATCAACCCCAGAGCGGGGAGTAAACAAACTGCAAAGAAAAGTTCTGCTTCTTCCTCTAAAATTCTAATAAAGAAACATAACAGAAACACAGAAAGTGGAATATTTGCACAAAATGACCCCTATCTGTTACAATCGTGCCCTGTACAAGAATAAAACACTTAAAGCATACCTCCCAAGGGAAGAGGAACACATTGTGCGGCGCGCTAACACGCCGTGGCAAATTTTTTTAGCACTAGGCCACCCCACTAACTCTGCCCAAAACATAACTATACAGTCCCCTTACTGCCCCACATAGTAAATATTCCCCAGTTATGTGCCCCTATTAATATGCCCAGCTGAGTCCCCAGTAATATGCCCTGTTATGTGCCCACAGTTATGTGCCCCAGTAATATGCCCAGTTATGTGCCTCCAGTAATATGCCCAGCTGAGCCCCCAGTAATATGCCCTGTCATGTGCCCCCAGTTATGTGCCCCAGTAACATGCCCTGTTATGTGCCCCCCAGTAATATGCCCAGCTGAGCCCCCAGTAATATGCCCAGATGTGTCCCCAGTAATATGCCCAGCTGAGCCCCCAGTAATATGCCCAGCTGAGCCCCCAGTAATATGCCCAGCTGTGCCCCCCAGGAATATGCTCAGTTAAGTGCCCCCAGGAATATGACCAACTGTGTCCCCAGTAATATGCCCACATTGTACCCCACTGTAATATACCCACATTGTGCCCCACTGTAATATACCCACATTATGCCCAACTATAATGTGCCTACATTGTGCCCCTCACAGAAAGTTAAAAAAAATAAACACCATATACTTACATTCTTCCTAGCAGCAGCAGGACATCGGCTGGTCTTGTCTGGAGGGGGCGGAGCCAAGGCTGACTGTCGGCCAGACCGCCCCCCGCCCAGACCAGAGGTATGGAGAGCCGCAGGGAGTACAGGAGGGAGGATGTAAGCCAATGTCGGGCTCTCTGCTTCTTCATGTAACAGGCAACTGTCTTTGCGTCCTATGGACGCAGGAACAGCTGCCATAAACCGGGACATACCTCCTCTGTACCGGGACAGCGGGACAGCCACTGTAATCTGGGACTGCCCTGCTGGATCCAGGATGGTTGGGAGGTATGTTAAAGGGAATGCTAAAAAGGCAAGTCCAAGCTGTGAGCAGCCGACTATAGAGCAGAAAGAGCTGAGCAAAGTAATATCACCTGGTGAGAAAACATTCAGTATAACAGCAATTCATTCAATCATCTGCTTGCTCTGTGATTAGGAGTCCAGTGGGCGGTCCTAATCATGACTGGGAATACATATATAGCTATCAGCAGGTCAGATTTCATGCTGCCCTTGGCACTTTAGTATCGATGCCCCCCTCCCATAGATACAAGCAGCATTGTGATGTCTGAGCGTGAGCTGCAGCAACTGACTGAGGCTTCTATCACCCCAGTCAGTCACTAGAGCCCGCAGACATGGCTCCCTGTGGCTGAATGAGGGGGAATGAAGCACCGGGCTGTCCCTAGCTCACCTTCAGGTCAGGAACTGCTTCTCCTCCTCCATGTCTTCATGGATACAGGGGTGGGGCTTTATATTTAGGGGTGTGGCTTCACAGGGACCGGGCGTGGCTTCACATTTGGGGGGCGTGGCCTGTGAGGTCTGGATTTCTGGGGTGAAGTCAGTGGCCACTCTAGCTGCTGTGGAGGTCACAGTTAAAGGGGAGGGCACAATGGAGGTCACTGTTAATGGAGGAGGGGACTGTGGAGGCCACTATTAAAGAGGCAGCAGGGTACTGTGAGGCCACTGTTAAGAGAGCGGGGTACTGTGACAGTCACTGTTAAAGGGGCAGTCGCTGTGGAGGTCTCTGTCAAGGGGGCCAGGAATGTGGTGGTGGTCAGTTAAGTGGACTGTAGCCTATGGTCAGTGTTAAGGGGTGGGTGCTGGAGAGGTCACTGTTAAGGGGGCGGGCCCCTGATGAGGCCATTGTCAAGGGTGTGGGGTGCTGTGAAACTCACTGTTAAAGGGGCGGACTGCTATGAAGGTCACAGTTTAGGGCATGGGCCGCTATGGAGGTCCTATTTTAAGGAGACGGGGTACTGTGGGGGAGTCAGTGTTAAGGGGTAGGGGGCTGTGGAGTTGACTGTTAAGGAGCGGGGTACTGTAGAGGTCACTATTATGGGGTGATGTGGGGTTCACTGTTAAGGGACCAGGGTGCTGTAGAGGTCACTGTTATTGGCGATACTGTCGATATCTTTTAACGACACACGCATACATTAAATGAAATGGATGAAACATACCCGGGTGAAGCCGAGTCCTTCTGCTAATATATATAAATATCTTTTAATTTATTAAATTTTTTTGCAATGCCCAACACACCCTACCCAAGGTATATGACTCCATCAGAGTGTCAGCATGCAGTTAGTCGGCCTATGACATCATCACTATATATTCCTGCCATGATCTCAATACTTCTCACCCCCAGTAGTGCACATACGGTACATTTACCGTTCTCTCACTGTCTTCCCGCATCGGCTTCAATGCACAGTATATACGGTAAATCACATCTCTTATCATTGTGGCTGCGAGTGCTGGGAGATAAAATAGTATGCATGGACGTAGCATGGCAATGCCAGCTTATACCGTAGCAACCTTCATATTACAGTTTAAAAGCTCAGCTAGGTGGCATCGCCGCGGAACGGGGTCAGGCGGTAACCAACAGGAACAGTTACTGTAAAGAATATGGTTTCCTTCTAACAGGGAAGAGGTTGATTTCCAGCCTCTCTCATACATGCATACAGTAAATGCTCATCATTTAACCCATGAGGGCAGAGTGTGCACCTCGTCATTACTCATTGGAAAAAGAAGATGGTCCTCCAGGAGCCCCTCACTGACTGCCTGTTTGGTGCCATATATGCATCATTGCATTTGGTAAAGTTCCACTTCTTGACTCTTGATACCTGCCATATCTTTCTTATGAATAATACATGAGGGTCGTCTCTGTGAAATGGCTTTGTTGTCCCGTGCACGGTTCATTAATGCATTTATGATTTTGATTGTCGTTTTATGAGGACAAGGTCCCTTTATGGAGGTCCCGGCATCCTGCACGTAGTGTGAGATCAGCACCATCCATCTCCCAGAGAATCTCCACCGCTCGTAACTACTGACAGACCTTTAAATTAAATGGAATAAAAAATCTTTCCAAATTCCCTCTTCTTGTAATTAGACGAAGCTTTGGCCGATTGGAAATGTGCTGAAATCTGAAATTCGATGTAACCTTTAAAAAGCTTTTTTCCTATTTACAGTAAAAATTGAGATGTTTATACTGAGTTTTATGGCCTTCAGATGCAGCTGATATATATTTTATCTCATACACATACTCTTCATGCTATAACCTCCAGGTCTCCATCATCCAGGAGGGGCATCTTCTATAAAGACACATGTTCAATCTCCAAAGTCATAAAATAAAGACACTATTTTGAGGACACACAATTTTGAGAAGTAACTAAGAAATAACATTTATATGTCTATAAAATCCATTCCAGCTTTGGAAATAAGTCCAAAACTTGTAAAATCTGTTAAACCAAGTTTGTCCTCCACAAAAGATTGACGGAACAATTTCAGGAGAGTGTATTTATTTCAAGTCTCCCATTTATCATGTCTAAAGATGAAACTCAGAGAAAATCCCCTATAAAACTGTCCCCTATGTTAAAAAATAGCTACTATAATACTGCTCCTATGTACAAGAATAATAACTACTATAATACTGCTCCTATGTACAAGAATATAACTACTATAATACTGCTCCTATGTACAAGAATATAACTACTATAATACTGCTCCTATGTACAAGAATATAACTACTATAATACTGCTCCTATGTACAAGAATATAACTACTATAATACTGCTCCTATGTACAAGAATATAACTACTATAATACTGCTCCTATGTACAAGAATATAACTACTATAATACTGCTCCTATGTACAAGAATATAACTACTATAATACTGCTCCTATGTACAAGAATATAACTACTATAATACTGCTCCTATATACAAGAATATAACTACTATAATACTGCTCCTATGTACAAGAATATAACTACTATATACTGCTCCTATGTACAAGAATATAACTACTATAATACTGCTCCTATGTACAAGAATATAACTACTATAATACTGCTCCTATGTACAAGAATAATAAACTACTATAATACTGCTCCTATGTACAAGAATATAACTACTATAATACTGCTCCTATGTACAAGAATATAACTACTATAATACTGCTCCTATGTACAAGAATATAACTACTATAATACTGCTCCTATGTACAAGAATAATACTACTATAAATACTGCTCCTATTACAAGAATATAACTACTATAATACTGCTCCTATGTACAAGAATATAACTACTATAATACTGTCCTATGTACAAGATATAACTACTATAATACTGCTCCTATGTACAAGAATATAAACTACTATAATACTGCTCCTATGTACAAGAATATAACTACTATAATACTGCCTCCTATATACAAGAATATAACTACTATAATACTGATACCTATGTATACAAGAATATAACTACTATAATACTGCTCTATGTACAAGATATAACTACTATAA
>ONZH01010531.1:0-85414 GCA_900303285.1 Rhinella marina | reverse complement strand
ACAGGCCCTCTCTCTAAAAAATTTTTCCGAGGTCCACCTACAGGCCCTCTCTCCAAACAATTTTTCCGGAGGTTACACCTACAGGCCCTCTCTCTAAACAATTTTTCCGGAGTCCACCTACAGGCCCTCTCTCTAAACAATTTTTCCGGAGGTCCACCTACATGCCCTCCTCTAAACAATTTTTCCAGAGGGCCCCCTACAGGCCCTCTCTCTAAAACAATTTTTCCGGAGGTCCACCTACAGGCCCTCTCTCTAAACAATTTTTCCGGAGGACCCCCTACAGGCTCTCTCTCCAAACAATTTTTCCACAGTGTCAACTACAGACAGTGTAAAACAATGTTTCAGGAGCGTCAAACAGACAGTCCAAAACAATTTTTCAGGAGGCGCAAGTACTGACATTTAAAAAAAAAAAAAAATTTTGCTGAGGGTAGACTTTATGTACTCCGAAAAAAAAAAAATTTTGGGAGGGTCAACAAAAGCCATTTCACTGCATTCTCAGTCGGACAAAGTCATTGGTGGTGTAACCGCCATGCTGTGTCAGGCTAAATTTTTGGGTGCTTCACCAGCTACCGCATACTAACTCAGTCACTCTGTTGTCACCGCCGCCATACAGGGCCACAAAAATGTTTATGTGGTTCGCCTGCTACCGCAGTGTCACTCGCTCACTCTGTTGTCACCACCATAGTGGTTTGCACTATAGCAGCCCAAGTCTGCACATCCCCTTTTTATCTCCAAGTGATCTATACTGCATGTCACATAAAAAAATAGGTTCTTTTGCTCTCAGTGATACAAATCCATTTCATAAAATCCTTTCTTTATCTTTAACTGATCTATACTGAACGTCACTTTTAAAAATACGTCTTTTTCCTCTCTTTCTCTCTCTCCAAACTATTTTTCCGGATAGGTGCTGTATACGGTATTAAACTGAGAAGAATACATACAACAAATGCCCCACTTGATCAATTTCATAGTTGACAACCGTACCAGTTGATGCTAAATTTTTAAGTTGGGGTCCTGCGTCGTCATTCGAACTCCATCCGGCTGTTGTCACCACCACACACGCTAGCCAAGGGGGCACTCCTCTGGCTCTTCCAGCTCAACCTCCTTCCCCCCAGCCTGCCCCCACCTACAGGCCCTCTCTCCAAACAATTTACCCGGATAGGGGACGTATTAGATTTTGTACTGATTTTTTATGGTTCTTCTTTTAATTGGCTCCTGACCTGTGATAGGCAGAGCATGGACACGTCCCCTTAGCTGCAGTAGAAAAGACACACCCCTGGCCAGAGCAAGCTCTTTTTGTTTTCCATGTTCGAAAAATCCATGAAATATATGGTCCCAAGATAGGATTTTAAACTGAGAAGAATCTAGTTCAGGCTCAATGTTGAGAGCCGTACCAGTTGATGCCATATTTTTAAGTGGGGGTTCCACCACTACCAGCCTAACCACCACCAGCATGCGCAGGTATACGAGTGCTAAACACTATGGAACCAAGGCTGTCCGTTCCCCTCATGCGGGTCCCACCACTGCTCCTTCCCCTGTGTCACTCGCTGCCTCTGCGAGTCAACCCCCAGCCCAGGACCCCGGCACGAGCGCCTCCCGCCGGAAAACCACCCCTTCGCCTCCATAAATTTTTTATGTGCTCTACCTGTTACCGTCGTGTAGCTCGGTCACTCTGACCGAGTCTGACCCTGGGGCCGCTCATGTACTGCCCACTTGGAGGATTGCGGGGCCTACCTTGGTCACGGTTTCTCAGAGACTTACTATGCCTCTTCCTCCAACCCCTCCTCCTTCGAATTACCATCCGTGCTTCACCTCCTGCTACCATGCTGTGTCAGGCTAAATTTTTGGGTGGCTCACCTGCTACCTCATCTAACTTGGTCACTTGTTGGTGTCACCGCCATGCTGTGTCAGGCTTATGCCTGCATCGTGTGGCTGGGGATAGGAGAGCAGTGCCAGCATGGGCATGGGTGATGGACCTTCGTTGCACCTAGTTGGATGCTTCCCTAACATGTGATGGGCATGTGCATCGCCTTTCTTGGTCTAGGTAAGCACAATTGCCATGAGGGTAACCACCAGGATGTTGCCTGAGAATTTGGGGAAATGGTGGGATTAGGCAGCCTCAGAGGCATCCATGCATGCTGCCCCTGCTGTTTCCTGTCCATTTCCATGGTGTTTCCATCATTTTCTGAGGTTTCCAGGTTTTCACCCAGCCTTCCCTAGGCAGAGCCTTGGTCCCCTGCAAAATGCTCGAGTCTCCCATTGACTTCAATGGGGTTCGTTACTCGAAACGAGCACCCGAGCATCGGGAAAAGTTTGCCTCGAATAACGAGCACCCGAGCATTTTAGTGCTCGCTCATCTCTAGTGAACAGCAAACTAAGCTGTAGAAACCAGTGTCAGGCAGCTGCTGCCAAGGCCAATAAGGTAATGGGTTGCATCAAAAGAGGCATAGATGCCCGTGATGAGAACATAGTCCTGCCACTTTACAAATCACTAGTCAGACCACACATGGAGTACTGTGTACAGTTCTGGGCTCCTGTTAACAAGGCAGACATAGCAGAGCTGGAGAGGGTTCAGAGGAGGGCAACTACAGTCATAACTGGAATGGGTGCACCACAGTACCCAGAAAGATTATCAAAATTAGGGTTATTTACTTTAGAAAAAGGACGACTGAGGGGGAGATCTAATAACTATGTATAAATATATCAGGGGTCAGTACAGAGATCTCTCCCATGATCTTTTTATCCCCAGGACTGTGACTGTGACGAGGGGACATGCTCTGCGCCTGGAGGAAAGAAGGTTTGTTCACAAACATAGAAGAGGATTCTTTACGGTAAGAGCAGTGAGACTATGGAACTCTCTGCCTGAGGAGGTGGTAATGGTAAGTTCAGTAAAAGAGTTCAAGAGGGGTCTGGATGTATTTCTGGAGTGTAATAATATTACAGGTTATAGCTTACTAGAGATAGGTTGTTGATCCAGGGAGTAATTCTGATTGCCTGATTGGAGTCAGGAAGGAATTTTTTTCCCCTAAAGTGAGGAATATTGGCTTCTACCTCACAGGGTTTTTTTGCCTTCCTCTGGATCAACTTGCAGGATTAGGGTCCATTCACACATCCGTGTGTGTGCTTTGCGTCCGCAAATTGCGGATCCGCAAAACACGGACACCGGCCATGTGCGTTCTGCATTTGCGGACCGGCCATGTGCGTTCCGCATTTGCGGATCGCATTTGCGGCTCTATGATAGAGATGCCTTTTTATTGTCCGTGGCTCCGGACAAGAATAGGACATGTTCTATATTTTTGCGGGGCCGCGGAACGGAAGTGCGGATGCGGACGGCACAATGTGTGCCATCCGCATCTTTTGCAGCCCCATTGAAAATGAATGGGTCCGCACCCGTTCCGCAATATTGCGGAACGGATGCGGACACATTCTGCGGACGTGTGAATGGACCCTAACAGGCCGAGATGTCTTTTTTCAGCCTTATAAACTATGTTACTATGTTACTATGTTACATGCTCCTTCATGGTCACATGACAAGCCCGGACTGCAGGAGCTTGTGGAAGGAGGAGGGGCTGTGTGTGCTGGCCAGCAGGCCAGTGAGGAAGGACTACACAGGACCTGGACTGCACAGAGCTTCATGGTGAGCAGGTAAGGGGCAACATATGGAGCTTGTATATGAGGGGGCAGGTGGAGCACTCAGGGGCAGTGGGGTTCAAGTGGAATCTGGGGCAATTACAGGGGTTTATAGTACAGATCTGGGTGTATTCTTGAGGCCATGGGGGGGCTTTATGGGGTGTAACTCTGTGAGGGGGGCATATGGTGTATTCTGGGGGACATGGTGGAGGCTTTATGGGGTGTAAATCTGTGAGGGGGGCATGTGGTGTACTCCGGGGGACAGAACAGGAGAGGACTCCAGCATAACGGAGACCGAATGGATCCGTTATGCAGGCCATAGACTTCTATTATGACGGAATGAATAACGGAATGTCTCTAAAGGCATTCTGTTATGCATTCCGTCATGGAATTGCGTTATGGTCCGTGATAACAGAATCCATAACGCAATTCTGCTTTTACCTCAACCTGAACACGAATTTCAAAATATGACATTCGCTCATCCCTAATAGTGATGTTATGTCCATGGACTGTATGTTGGAGGGGCTGAAGGGAGGGAAGCGATGATATTTCGCCTGTAGGTAGGGATGAGTGAACTTCTGTATTCAAGTTCGGTGTACAAGGTTCGGGTTATCTAAGAATTTCGTTATGGATTCCGTTATGACGGACTATAACTTATGGTCCTTGGTAGCGGATGGAATGGAATTCTTAGATAACCCGAATCTTGTACACCGAACTTGAAAACAGAATTTCTCTCATCACTACCTATATGCACATGGACGCAAAAAATGGCGATGTGAGGACGGTTTAAGTAACAATCGTCAGACGGCCATTTTTATAACGAATTAAAGTCTGAGGCTGGTCACACGGCTGTTTCTTTAACGGCCAAAGAATAGCTGCTGTCAGAAAGTAGGGCATGTCGTGGGATTAGGTGTCTTGTTATTTATGGTCGCTCGCCGCACATAGTGTCCCTCTTTCCTCTTTTTAAAAGTTGGGAGGTATGATATATATATATATAGTAAAAACAATATAATGATAGGCACACCCCCACCTGGAATCTATATTAATCAAATGTTAGTATAATAAAATAATTTATTTAACCCCCTAACTGTTTTGCCAGAGTGGAGCTCCAGCAGTGGGAAAAGTAGCTAACTGGAGAGGGCAAGGCTGCTTTAGATGCTGCTACCTCCTGAATGGTAGCAGCTAGAAACATGCAACTGATCTTGTTTGAAAGCAGACATTCCAAGCTTTCAGGCAATACCAAAATAACAGCAATGTGTTTAGGACATAGAAAGATAGAAATCGGGATGCTGTGAATGCAGCTGGAAATTAAAGTAAAAACAGGTTTTACTCACGATTATTCCCGACTTGATTTCTAACAGTGATTTCTCCTCTGTTGCTTAGTCTTGTATGGCCTGGACTGTCAGCTTTCAGACAAAACCGGTTGCATGTTTCTAGCTGCTACCATTGAGGAGATATCACCATCTAAAGCAGCCCTCCCCCCTTCAGTTAGTTACTTTTCACACTGCCCAAGCTGGATTTAGGTGGTTAATATACATTATAGACCATACAATTGATATACCAGAAGGTCCCTTATCGAATAAATATATAAAAATTGTAAAACAAACAAATTAATTAAGAAATTATAAAATAAATATAAACACATATATATATATATATATATATAGTATGATAGCATCCACTTGCAAGTCCACCTGTAAACACTTTGAAAACATCACTTGTGATTGGCCCCTATTTATAGGATTGGCATATAGTATGGGACGATATTCCAGTATATTGATGCCTTTTAATTCTCTGAATACTGTAATTCACCCAAAAAACATAAAGGAAGGAAAAAATATTCTAAATGTGGTCATTCAGATTGTATAGTCAATATGTCCCACCATAATAGAAAATATTCCTTTGATGTTATGTACCATATGGGTTCTTGTCTATGTATATGACAATGTAGCCTGTCTTTGAAGCAAAATCATATACATTGCAGATATTGTGATAGAAATGATATATTCTATCAAGGTGATATTGATAAAGGTAGCAAACTCAATCCGGTGTTTTATATATACATACTGTGACCTCCTCGTCATAGGTTATGCCAAGAATCAAACCAAATTTTGTATATCTTATATGGATCGCTGGTTGCTGATGTGGCTCACTATATGACTTTTCTCTTTCACCCAGCTTTGTATGAAGCGTGCTGGATATGGAAAATGGAGAATCCCGCCGGCACCTGTATTCTGCGTGCTTGATATAAAGCTTGTCTCACCGGCCCTCAGCTCTTCACTGGACGTCCTGATTCATGGAGGCTGCTGCTGGTAACTAGCCGCCGTCCCAGCGTGAATCACTGGCTGCCATCTCAGCATCACCTAGATATATCTTTCTCTAGTATATTTGATATATCCACGTATCCTGTAATAGTGGTATTATACATGCATAAAAATGTTGCCAGACGCGTTTCGGAGTAACAAAAACTCTTTCCTTTATGGTTACTATATTGCAGCAGGTTTTACAATGTATCCTTAACCCATATCAAATAGTGGCCATTTGACGATAAACATGAAATAGATATCAATTACTTCTAATGTCTATTAATGTTATATCTTTTCTTTCAACTACATTGTAGATTACTGCAGTTCAGGTATGTCCCTTCTTTTATGTTACCAACAGCACAAATTCACAGTAAGTACAGTAGTTAAATTGACTCATGTTGTCGTATTAACAACACAAGTGCCTTTACACGGGTTAGATTTTGTTGAAGATTTCTGAAACTGAAAATTAGGTCCATTTGTAATAACTGTAGGTAGGGACAGACAAAAAGCACCAGCCTATGTGTGCTCCCATGATCCCGGCCACCAGAGAGGCTGACGCTTTCTCCTATAGTGTGCAAGCACGACCACCACTGATGGATTGCAGGGTGGTCTGTAACCATGGAAACGGGCAGTGTATAATGTAATGAAAAAATTAATCCAGACAGCAAAGGAAGCAATATAGATAATAACAATACATTAGTGAGTGCCTTGTATTAACTTTCTCTGCATGATAAATGCCACTTACTGAAGTGAGACAACCAGAACCCATCCCTATCTACTTGCAGTACAAGCCCTAGATAGCTAAACCACAACTGGTTGTCGGTCCCTACGCTATTTAAGCATAGAGATGGACAACAAACAAAGACAGACAAACACAATACCAAAGTCGTACATAGATGGTTCAGATGGACTACACAGTACCAAACAAGAGACAGAGAGTGGTCAGAAGACAAGCTGAGGTCAGAATCAAGAGCAATCCAATAAAGCACAGGAACAAGAACCAGGAAAACAGCTAGTGAGTCCAAAGACTATTATTGGCAATGCTGTATGGCCAGGAAGGGATTTAAATAGCGTGCCAAGTCCCTGGATCAGATGCTGATTGGTCCATGACTCAGTGCCCCATTAATCAGAAACACTAGTACACAGTAATGGAGCAGCTCATTGCTAATCTTACCTAGCACACGCCTGCTGCAGGGAGCATTGTATCCTGTTACTAAGGATGGGGTTGCATCACCAGGGGGTGGGGCTCAGCAGCGCGTCTCTCCTGACATGACCATGCCGAGGCTGAGGATCATGCCACTAAAGCCTGGACAGGTACGTTTATTACACCATTCATCTGAATAGAGCTGTTTTGGCAGCAAGCACTTGGGTTTCTGAAAGCCCCTTTCTGGTGAATGGAACTGATTTTCAGTGACAGAAATTTCTGCAACAAAATCTCAAGTGTGAAGGCACCCTCAATATTTTTTTCTGGCCATTACTTCAAATGATAAAACATATACAAATGCAATATTTCTACAAAGCTCTTTCATTGTCTGCCATACTGTAGGATGAGCTCATTAGCATGTATTATTTCTGAACATGTATTGATGTCTTTAGAGACTGCACGTTCTGCAGGCTAAAACTGTGAAACACCTGGGGCAACAGTTACAGCATGTGGCCAATTTCAGCCACAGATTTTCAAATTTATTAGCCTGGAAATATATTTTTGCAAAAAAAAAATTTTCCTGTGGCTTTGCTTTTAGAAACATGATGTGCATGATGTTTGCATTTCCCAGACCGAACACTGCTCCTTTGACCAAACAGCATCAGCTGGACCATAACTCTTCTTTACTGTACTCATAGTTCTCTTGTACACTGCAGCAGGTTTTCTTTATGATTTTTATTATGTCTGAATTCTGTTAACTGAATTGACACACCTGTTGCAGAGAAGAATTCTGACTAGAGATGAGCAAATCGATTTATAAAAATTGATTTGTGTTTCCAAGCCAAGTTCTACACCTGTGTAGCAGTAGCGCAGTAGCGAGTAGCAGTGCAAGCGCAGAGGCTCTGTGTAGCGGCACATGAACAGTCTTTGCTCTGGATTCAGAAGCAGTGCCTCTACGCTTGTGACGCTTCTCAGAGCAGTGACACAGGCACAAGATTTTGCATGGCTTGTTGAGATGTTCGGCCCTGATACTGGTAGTCTAATGATTAAAAAGGTTGTCCCAAAAAACATTCACCATTTTTAAAAACAGAAACTGGATCTAAATACTTTTTAATTGCATGCAATTAAAAATTTAGTATAGCCACTGAGTTCATCAGTAAAATCTATATAGCACCACCTGCTGTATATGTCTTTGTCCACCTTGCTAAGGTGGACACACATGCTCAGTTCCATCCTTCAACTGCCATCAACGGTATCTACTGTTAGAAGCTGTGACAGTTACAGGGAGAGAGCTGCATAAGAATCGACATGCCCCCTGAAAGCACATGCACCCAGAGAAAAATCAGACCCTCCCTGCAAGTTGGAAGAGGATCTATCATAGGAATTGGAGCAATGAATGGGGAGAGTGATAGATCCATGTGAGGTTAAGGGCTGGTTCTTGCTTTGTTGGAAAGAGATTGGCCAATAAGATAATGGGTTGCATCAAAAGGGGCATAGATGCCCGTGATGAGAACATAGTCCTGCCACTTTACAAATCACTAGTCAGACCACACATGGAGTACTGTGTACAGTTCTGGGCTCCTGTGAACAAGGCAGACATAGCAGAGCTGGAGAGGGTTCAGAGGAGGGCAACTAAAGTAATAACTGGAATGGGTGGACTACAGTACCCAGAAAGATTATCAAAACTAGGGTTATTCACTTTAGAAAAAAGACAACTGAGGGGAGATCTAATAACTATGTATAAATATATCAGGGGTCACTACAGAGATCTCTCCCATCATCTATTTATCCCCAGGACTGTGACGAGGGGACATCCTCTGCGCCTGGAGGAAAGAAGGTTTATACACAGACATAGAAGAGGATTCTTTACGATAAGAGCAGTGAGGAGGTGGTGATGGTAAGTTCACTAAAAGAGTTCAAGAGAGGCCTGGATGTATTTCTGTAGGGTAATAATATTACAGGTTATAGTTACTAGAGATGGGTCATTAATCCAGGGAGTTATTCTGATTGGAGCTGGGAAGGATTTTTTATCCCCTAAAGTGGGGAAAATTGGTTTCTACCTCACAGGGATTTTTTTTGCCTTCCTCTGGATCAACTTGCAGGATAACAGGCTGAACTAGATTGACAGATTTTTTTTTTCGGCCTTATATACTATGTTACTATATAATGTCTGATTTTTATTTCTTACATCAATTATGAAATAACCCCTATTATAACCATGTTGTTGGCAGAATAAGGCGAGACTTGCGAGGAATGAGCTTAACATATAATTCATTGTACTGATATCAAAAACATATTTGGCTCAATATCCCTCCTGATGAACATTTTATATTTTTAGCTACTTAAAAGTTCTATTACGTTATATAGCCATGTTTAATTCTCTGCTTGCTGTGACCTTTACCGCATTAGCCACTGTGCATTGTTTGAAACTATTATTATTAATCAGCCATGTTGACCTCAATTTCCTTATGAGTAGCCAGACGGATGATATAGTGTTGTTGTCAGAACATCCCAGGGACTGCAATCGTGCCCATTAATATAAGTGCGCAATGCCACCTCACTCACCTTTGCTGATTTATTTGAGCACCAGCAACATTCCCCAAGCCAGTATTGAAATAGATCATTTATGTGGAACCTTGTGACATAGAATCCTTTGTTGTAAGGGGAAAAAAATTTGATTTATTTTATTCTGTGAAGTGTTAGCAAATTATGTTCACACAAAGACTAAACGAAACAAAAAAGTATAAAGCTTTGGCTAGACAATGATATCAGCCTTAGGTCTCATTCACACGACTTTATGTATTTTGTAGTCCGCAAATCAAGGATCCGCAAAATCCGCAAAGTGCTTTCCGCACTTTTTGTGGACCCATTGACTTCAATATGTCCATGGCCCGCATTTGTAGCCAAGTATAGGATATTTTGTTTTTGTGGAACATATACATGGATGTGGAAAGCACTTGGATATGTCTTCAAAATGCAGACCACAGACCCGTTGAAGTCAATGTCATTGAAAAATGTGGACGGTACACAGACCTCATTGGTATTTTGTGGATCCGCGATTTGCAGACTGCAAAATGGTTACAGTTGTTTGCATGAGACTCTGACTGTTGTGAAACAGACTCATCTATAAAATGCTATGAAGGCAAGTCTTGGTGCAGTGTCGTCCAGTGTTTATCCAACAATGAGGCCAGGTGAGGCGATCTCCTCAGGCAGTAGGTTAAAAAATTGGCATTGGGAAGGGAGGAGGGGGGGCACTGTTTCAGTTTTCACCTCAGGCAGCAGAAAGGCTAGGTGCACCCCTGTGTTTATCCAGTTCATTTTGGTAAGGGGGAAGCAGTATATAAGTGTTACATACATTACATTCATGTGCTCTATAACGTGCAAAGATCATCAAGCTGCCGACCTTCATTAAGGTAAAAAACAAAGCTGAATTTCTTCATTTTAAATTCCAATTAAGGCTGTGATCAGACCTGAGCTGGTGGTTCTGTTAGAAGTGCCCATCACAGATTTGTAATAAATGGCGGATGGCAGAAACCTGATGGACCAATTATAAGTCAATGTGGTCTGCCTGGTGTCAGTGATGTCTTTCATGTAACAGATATGGCATCTATAAATTTCATTATCAATGGATTTGACGCATGCAGATTCGAACAGAGCCTTATCCAGACATGTTTTAATAAGAATGTAAAGGCTCATGCACACAAACATATGTTTTTCATGTATGTTCCGTTGTTTTGTGGCCCGTATGCAGAGCCATTCACTTCAATGGGGCCACAAGACAACGGAATGCACTTGGCCAGTATCCGTGTTTTGCTGATCAGCAATTTGTGGAAAGCAAAACACCCAACTATTGTGTGCATGAGCCCTTATGAGCATAAATAATTTTTTTTAGGATGAAGTGATAAAAAGTCTAATAGTCCTAAACTGTCCAAATCTGCCCTATCAGATCCCACCTTTCATTTTGGACTGCTCCTTTAGAAACTGAAAGGTGAAATCTGATAGGACAGATTTGGACAGATTAGGACTATTAGACTTTTGAATCTGATTGGTTGCTATGGGCAACTAAACCACCAGATTTATCATCCAGCCTGAGCCCCTGTGATAAATCTAGTGCAGGTCTAGACAGTCGGTCTAAGCTTACACCATCTATAGGATTAGTAAAGATGCCCGTTTGTTATCTTTTTTTGGCATTTTTTGGCTTGTTAAAAGTGCCATAAAAGGTATCTTTTACAAGAATCTTTTGGGGTGTCCTTTTTTTAGGTATGCAAAGATTTTTCAGATTTTTTCTCCCTATAAAGAAGTATATGGGAAACCATCTGTAAAAATGGCACACCCAGAGCATGCTGTGATAGCAGAATACACAGGAAACACCACTACAAAAAAACATAGTGGGGCATGTTTATTCATTTGTGGTTGTGTCACGCGAGGTCGGCGTCGTGCTCCCTCTGCACGACATCGCCGGACCTCTCCGCCCCCCTAGAGACGAGCAATAGGGAATTGAAGTGCTGGTCTTGTCAGCCAGCACTTCATGAGTTAATTCTCTGTTTGGGTTTAGCCATGTGGTGCTGATCACACCACATGGCTACTTTACATATTGTTTGGACAGCTTGCTCCGCCTCAGGTCATGTGATGCTGGCCACATCACATGATCCTGGGCGGGCTATTTAAAGATGGCAACTGCCTCACTCAGATGCCTGTGATTTGCTTACACCATTGATCAGTGCTTGTGCGTTCTCAGTTATTGGATTGTTTACTTGGATTTGGATTTCGGACTTTGGACTTTTGACTTCTCTCTGCTTGACCCCTCGGTATTTACGTGACCTCCTGTGTTTGACCCGGCTAGCTGACCATTCTATATTGTGTTTTGTTACGTCTGTGTTTTGTCTATCCCTGTGTTCCCTCTCCCTTCCTGCGCACTTATACAGTGTAGGGACCGCCTTCGTGGTTGTCCGCGGCTACCTAGGGCCGTTTGAGGCAAGTAGGCAGGGAGAGAAGGAGGGGTTAGCTCAGGGCACACTACCCTTGTCTACCCCCCCGTGACAGAATCACAGGCCCAACTTATGGATCAGTTGCGGGCCCTCACGGAGCAGGTCCAGGGTATGGCTCAAGCTCTGCAGGGCCTGGCTGATAGGCTCCAGCATCAGGAGCAGCTACTATCCTCCTCAGTAGTGGCCCCTTCCACTTCCAATCCGAGTGTGGAACCTCATATTAAGCTGCCGGATCGGTTTTCTGGAGATCGAAAATTTTTTAATTCCTTTAAGGAGAGTGTCAAGCTCTATTTTGATCTACGTCCTCATTCCTCGGGCACCGAGCAGCAGCAGGTCAAAATAATTATTTCTCTGCTGCAGGGTGATCCGCAGGAGTGGGCATTTGCGTTACCCCCAGACTCCCCTAGCCGTCAGACGGTGGACGCCTTTTTCAGGGCTCTTGGGTTACTGTATGAGGAGCCTGACTTGACGGCTGTTGCTGAAGCCCAGCTCAGGGACATTCGGCAGGGTAACCGTCCTGTGGAGGATTATTGTGCGGAGTTTAGGAGGTGGTGTGTTTCTTCTGGTTGGAATGACCCGGCTTTAAGAAGCCAGTTTAGGGCAGGGCTTTCTGACCAACTGAAGGACCTTCTCGTGGGCTATCCTACTCCTGACTCCTTAGAAGCGACCATGACCCTAGCAGTCAGGTTGGACCGTCGGGTGAGAGAGAGACGGAAGGAACGGTCAAGCACTCCTCCTGTGGCCATCCTGCCTGAGAATCCTATGCCAGGTCCATCTTCCACCAGGGTTCCGGAGGAGCCCATGCAGTTAGGAGGAACCTTAAGGGAACAGAGACGTCTGAAGGGAGCCTGCTTTTACTGCGGTGAGATGAACCATTGGCTCCAGCAGTGTCCCAAGCTTCCTCCCTCTAGGAGATCCCCAGCGGGGAGTAAGGTAACTCCAGCGGTGGTAAGGAGAAAAATTTTACTACCTATCTCTGTTACCTATGATCAACTTAAGGGGGTTGGTCAAGCATTTGTTGATTGTGGTTCCGCTGCTAATTTTATTAATTTCGATTTTGTACAATCAGTGGGTATACCGATAGTCCCTCTAAGGGAGATTATTCAAATTGTGGCCCTCGACTCCACCCCATTGCGCAATGGGAGAGTGGAGTTTTGTACTCCTGACGTCACCCTAACTGTGGGAATCTCCCATTCTGAGACTTGTTCCTTTCTGGTTTTAAAGGATTTACCTGCTGACCTCGTGTTAGGGCTGCCATGGTTACAGGCTCACAACCCTGTGATCAACTGGCCAGCAGGTGAATTAGAAAAATGGGGACATGATTGTGTCAATTGTTGCAAATCTGTACTGCAGCTAGGAGGTACCGCGGAGTCTCTCGTCCTACCCGAATTTATCAGAGAATTTTCGGATGTCTTCTCCATGTCGGAGACTGATTTCCTTCCTCCTCACCGGCAGTACGATTGTGCCATTGACATAATGGAGGGATCCAAGTATCCCAAGGGCCGCATTTATAATCTCTCCACTCCTGAGCGACAATGTATGAGGGATTATCTTAAGGAGAGCCTGGCCAAGGGTCACATTCGGCCTTCAGTCTCTCCAATGGGGGCAGGTTTCTTCTTTGTTGGCAAGAAGGATGGAGGATTGAGGCCCTGTATTGATTACCGGGAACTAAACAAGATCACGGTTAAGAACAGGTACCCGCTGCCCCTTATCCCTGATTTACTGAATCAGGTTCAGGGTGCCTGCTGGTTCTCTAAATTAGATTTGAAGGGGGCATACAACCTGATCAGAGTCAGAGAGGGAGACGAATGGAAGACGGCATTCAACACCCCTGAAGGTCATTATGAGTACTTAGTAATGCCCTTTGGGTTGAGTAATGCACCCGCCGTCTTCCAAAATTTTGTTAATGATATTTTCAGAGCATTTATTGGGAGATTTATGATTGTTTATATTGACGATATTCTTATTTTCTCTGCTGATTGGGAATCCCACGTCTCCCACACCAGACAGGTACTGAAGGTTTTGCGTGAAAATAAGCTTTTTGTCAAAGGGGAGAAATGTATCTTCGGTGTTCAGGAGGTGGCCTTTTTAGGATACATTTTGACCCCTTTCTCGTTCAAAATGGATCCTGTCAAGGTGCAGGCCATCCTTGATTGGGTGCGACCGTCCTCCCTGAAGGCGCTCCAACGATTTTTGGGATTTGCGAACTTTTATCGCAAATTTATTAAAAATTTTTCGTTGGTGGTCAAGCCAATTACTGATCTTACCCGCAAGGGAGCCGATCTGGGTAATTGGCCTCCTGCAGCTATTGAGTCCTTTGAAAGGTTAAAGTGGTGTTTTACTAATGCTCCTGTGCTAATCCAGCCGGATCAGAGTAGGCCTTTTGTGGTTGAGGTGGACGCATCAGAAGACGGTGTGGGGGCTGTACTGTCCCAGGGATCTTCCACCTTAACTAATCTTAAGCCATGCGCCTTCTTTTCCCGCAAGTTCTCGCCTGCTGAGAGGAACTATGATATCGGTAATAGGGAGTTATTGGCAATTAAGTGGGCATTTGAGGAATGGCGTCATTTTTTAGAAGGGGCATTACACCGTGTCACGGTCCTCACGGATCATAAGAATTTATTGTTTCTGGAGTCCGCTAAACGTTTGAACCCTAGGCAGGCGAGGTGGGCTTTGTTCTTCACCCGGTTTGATTTTTCTGTTACCTTCAGACCCGGTAGCAAGAACGTTAAAGCGGACGCCTTATCCCGAAGTTTCCAGGCGTATCAACCTCCTGACGCCCCTCCGGAACCCATCCTTCCAGCTGAGATCTTTGTGGCCGCCACCGCACCTGACCTCGCTTCTGAGATCTCGGCAGGACAGCATCTCGCTCCTACTGGTACCCCCAATGACAAATTATTTGTGCCGGCTCATTTGCGTTTACGACTGCTGGGTGAGTGTCATAATTCTGTTTTATGTGGACACCCTGGTATCCATGCCACTAAGGAGTTGATTTCGAGGCAGTATTGGTGGCCATCGATTTCCAGGGATATTCAAGCTTTTGTAACTGCGTGTAACACTTGTGCCAGGTCCAAGAATTCTAAGAGACGACCTATGGGTGAGTTACATCCCTTACCCATACCTAGTAGACCTTGGTCACATTTGTCCATGGACTTTATCACGGATTTGCCATGCTCGGAGGGTAAGACTGTGATTTTTGTGGTAGTTGACAGGTTCAGTAAAATGTGTCATTTTATTCCTTTGTGTAAATTACCCTCTGCTAAGGTCTTGGCATCTATATTCATGGATAATATTGTTAAACTGCATGGTGTTCCTGAGAATATCGTTTCTGATAGAGGGGTACAGTTTGTGTCTAGGTTCTGGAGGGCGTTCTGTAATAAGATTAACATTTCTTTGTCCTTTTCATCAGCCTTTCATCCAGAAACTAATGGTCAGACTGAACGTCTCAATCAATCTGTTGAACAATATCTTAGATGTTATGTGGCAGACAACCAACATGTGTGGGTCAGATTCCTGTCTCTGGCTGAGTTTGCCATTAATAACCGTGTCAATTCGTCCTCTGGAGTGTCGCCGTTCTTTTGTAACATGGGTTTCCATCCACGTTTTGGCTCCTTTTTCCCATCTACATCGGTTGTCCCAGAGGTTAATGATTTCTCCCAGGAACTGTGCACAGTTTGGGCACAGGTTCAATCGAACCTGGAAAAGGCCCAAGAGGTTCAAAGGGTTAAAGCTGATAGAAAGAGGTCTAAGGCTGTGAATTTTATGGTTGGGGATAAGGTGTGGTTATCCACTAAGAATCTTAATATGAAGGTTCCATCTTACAAGTTTGCACCGCGTTATATTGGTCCTTACAGGATCACCAAGGTGATCAATCCGGTTTCGTTTGAGTTATGCTTGCCCGACTCCCTTCGTGTCCATAATGTGTTTCATGTGTCCTTGCTTAAACCTTACGTTGCTCCTGTTGGTCCTGAGGAACAGCCTCCACCTCCGGTTGAGGTAGCGGGACGGGTAGAACACGAGATTGCCAGAATCTTGGATGTGAGGAGGGTCCGTAATTCCTTCCAGTACCTCGTACACTGGAGGGGATTTGGACCGGAGGACAGATCTTGGGTGCCGTTGACTAGGATGCATGCCGACTCTCTCATTCGGAATTTCCATCTGCAGCATCCCGATAAGCCTGCTCCCGCTGGTAAGGGTCCGGTGGCCCCTCGTGAAGGGGGGGGTACTGTCACGCGAGGTCGGCGTCGTGCTCCCTCTGCACGACATCGCCGGACCTCTCCGCCCCCCTAGAGACGAGCAATAGGGAATTGAAGTGCTGGTCTTGTCAGCCAGCACTTCATGAGTTAATTCTCTGTTTGGGTTTAGCCATGTGGTGCTGATCACACCACATGGCTACTTTACATATTGTTTGGACAGCTTGCTCCGCCTCAGGTCATGTGATGCTGGCCACATCACATGATCCTGGGCGGGCTATTTAAAGATGGCAACTGCCTCACTCAGATGCCTGTGATTTGCTTACACCATTGATCAGTGCTTGTGCGTTCTCAGTTATTGGATTGTTTACTTGGATTTGGATTTCGGACTTTGGACTTTTGACTTCTCTCTGCTTGACCCCTCGGTATTTACGTGACCTCCTGTGTTTGACCCGGCTAGCTGACCATTCTATATTGTGTTTTGTTACGTCTGTGTTTTGTCTATCCCTGTGTTCCCTCTCCCTTCCTGCGCACTTATACAGTGTAGGGACCGCCTTCGTGGTTGTCCGCGGCTACCTAGGGCCGTTTGAGGCAAGTAGGCAGGGAGAGAAGGAGGGGTTAGCTCAGGGCACACTACCCTTGTCTACCCCCCCGTGACAGGTTGTTTTTGTGTCAGTTTTAAGTCTGGCTTTGCTTTGTATGCCTGCACCAAATATATGGTGGTGCACCTTAATAATATATTTGGTGTGAGTGCAATGTGTATTGCAATGCAATATGTGTAAACAAACACCAGGGGGCTACTTGGCGTGGAGATGTGACATAGTGAATGTGTCATAATCCAGGTCTAATCTCACTTTTAGCCCTTAAATAAGGACCACTTTGAAAAGTGGTGAGGATCACCAAGTGTCACAACAGTAGGGGAGGCTACCATAGACAAAAGTGTACACAAAAATTAACAATATTTGTATTGTATAATGTATATTGCAATAATACTTCACTTGACATGGAAATGCTAGTTAAGCATTTTTCTAAATAAGTATTTTCACATATTTACTTTATCCTTACAGTGGGAGTTCGCACCATGAAAAGATATGCAACCTTAAGGCAAGATTAAAGGGGTTATCTCATGACTGATCTAAAAATGAAAATCAGACATCATATAGTACATGACAATCCTTTTCTAACAAAGCTAGAACCAGCCTTGTACATCACATGGATCCAGAGATCTCCCCATTCATTGCTCTGCTAGATTTACATCAAGCTAACAGCTTAAGGGAGTGTCTTTTCTGCTGCAGCTAAGGGGGTGTGTCCATTCTGCTGGAGCTCTCTCCCTATCAGAGCCCAGGAGGCAGTTGAAGGATGAAACTGAGCATGTGCAGCCATCTCAGTGAGCCGGACAAAGAAATTAAAAAAAAAAAAAAACAGCAGGTGGTGCTATACAGATACATTTTATTGAATAACTCAGTGGCTATGCTATATTTTTAATTACATGGAAGTACAAAAGTGTTCAACTCCAAGTGCTGGTTTGAAAACTGTAGAATACTTTTCGTGGGACAACCCCTATAAATATGCTGTACTTAAAGGAAACCTGTCACCAGTAACCTCCTTTTTAAACTGTCTGTACAGACTCATAGCTGTGGTTCACCTGATAAAAACACTGTTTTTTACTTGTCCATTCCTGAGTGAGATACTTTTCCTTAGGCCTTTGGTGCAATGAGGGCATCACCATTGCTCTTGCTGCACCCAAGCTCCACTTCTTTCTGTGGCCAGCCCCTCTCTCTCTGCTTTGACTGCCAGGGCCAGACAGTGGCAAAGCAGCAAGGGAGAAAGGTGGTGTTAGGAAGTTGCAAACTACACCTTTGCGACTTTTTAAATGCAACTTTTTAAAAAATAGTTGCACAGGGCAGTTTTTACGACGTCATTGTCACTTTTCAGAAAGGGGTGTGGCAGGGGTGGAAAGGGAACAGCACAGCAACAAATTTATCTTTATTGAGTCCAGTTTTCTGGTGCAGAAAGTGCTGGTCTTAATAAACCTCCCCCAATAAGTTATGTTAAATCTGTGAAAAATGTGCGTTATGAAATCATTTGATCATTATTTTTTTATTGTTTTAGGTTATGAAGGAAATTTGGAATTTGAAAATTCTGTGCCTCAACTCCAAAGTCTATTAGTATTGAATACATTCAGTTCTATCTAATTGAATTATAGTAACATAACATTTTAGGCAGTGCTGCCAAGACAGAGGTACTGTGGGACAAGTTGATGGCTGCAGTCATATTTTTGCTTTGTAGTAAAGTGGATATGACTTGGTGTACTTTACGTGCAACCCATAAGTGATGCTTTAATATGCAAAGTGGGACTCTTCTAAGCATTTATGCAATTTGGCTTCAAGGTAAGTGTAATACATTTATTCAGTAATTATTTTATGGATTTTAAGGTTTACCATGATGTAAAACAGAAATATGTTATAAATCCTTATGCGTCCATGTCACATGACAAATTTCTCAAAATGACAATTATGATATGATTTATTTTGTGCAGCTTCCAAAATATTCCAGTAATAATGGTCCCTGTTTAAATACATTTGGCACACTTTACTGCATTTAGCCATGACCCTGTCTTTCAAGGCTATGGAAGTGTTAAAAGGTTGTCTGCCTCTCAACATAAAAACCACATTCATCTGTCGACAGTCTTCTCCGTTCCCAACCACCTGTTGTCTCAGCAGGACATGAAGCTGGCTTTGTCCCGTCACTGGTGCACCCATCACAGGCTTCAGCAGTCACAGTGCCTTGAATGGTACATCACTGCTGTGAAGTAGCATACAAGCCGCCCTAACCTGTGATTGGCTGCAGCAGTCACAAGACCTAGCCACTTCCTGGTCCTGTGGAGCAGTGGGTAGAACCACAAAAAGATGATTTTTTTTATATTCAGTGGCACAGAGGTTGTCAGCACCAAGGCCAGCACATAATAAATATGTTGAATGCTATGAATTCTCATACATTTGTGTCAAAATATACAATGACACATGAAGTAAATGACATTGATTGTTTTCTTACAATGGCTCCTGTCAAAGGATAGGTTATATAAAGTGATCAGTCAGATCTGTGAGCTATCTAATGCATGTCCATAACACTCATTTTATGTAGGGATCATGATCCTCAGGTGTAATCTAGACTTATGATATTAAAACCTATGTCCATTAATGCTAAGTGTCTAAATTCTCTTTTTAAAAAGGTCAACACAGTGGACGGAAGCCCTTAGAGCTAAATGGGATATTCTGTTTGTACAAGAATGTCATTTACTAGATGTTGATACTTATACTGTAGATGCTGTCATCAGGGGCGGACCGGCCATAGACCCTACAGAGAAATTTACCAGTGGGCCAATGCCCAGAAGGCCGACCGAGCCCTCCTCCCAGCCACCGGCCGAGTAAATAATGATCTTATGCTCTCAGCATTAATTAATGCTAGGAGCATCATGTACTTATACACCTATCCAGCAGTCACAGGTGCCCTCCTGAATTCTACTGTATCACCATCCTCAGGACGAAGACACAGTTGACTTGTGTATATTGTTCTGCACTGTGGTATTTGGAGCTGTTCGGGCGGTATTTTGTGCTGCACTATGTGTCTGATTTTGTGAATTAAATTAAAGGAAACCTATCATGTTAAACATGATGTCTGAGCTGAAGGCACCATGTTATAGAGCAGGATGAGCTGAGCAGATTGATATATATAGTTTTCTCAGAAAAGATTCAGTAAAACTTGTATTTTATTCATTTAAATTCCTGCTCATTCTGGGCTTTCAAGTCAAGGAGACGGTTCTATCAGTGATTGACAGCCTTCCCTCTATGACAGTGTATACAGAGATAGCTGTCAATCACTGATGATACTGCCTCCTTATCGTCAAAGCCCAGTGTGATCAGGAATTTAAATGAATAAAATACAAGTTATACTGAATCTTTTCTAACAAAGCTATATATAAGGGGCCGTTCAGACGGCCGTGGTATTGCAGATCTGCAAAAATGCAGATCCGCAATACCACTGATGCCGACCGGCGTGTGTTCTGCAATTTGCGGAACACACGGCCGGGCACCCCGTTGAAAATGCCTATTCTTGTCGGCTATTGCAGACAAGAATAGGACATGTTCGATTTTTTTATGGGGAGCTGCGGCTTGGCAAGATCCCGTGCCGGCCATTGAAGTAAGCGGGGCCACATATATTCCGCAAAATTGCGGAATAGATGCAGACCCGTTCACGCAGTTGTGTGAACGAGCCCTAAATCTGCTTAGCTTCACCTGCCATATAAAATGCTTCCTGTAATGCAAACACCATGTTCAATGTGATGGGTTCCCTTTAGGATATAATTAGTGTTGAGTGAATCAAAGTTGGATGAAATTTGATCCAGATTTCAGGAAAAATTCAATTCACAATGAATTTGAATTTCCTGGTGTTTTGTGGTAATGAATAATTTTTTTTCTGAAATAGCGGTAAAAAAAAACAAAAAACAAAAAAAAACCTCACCTCATCCATTTGCTTGTGGAGAAGCCGCTGCGGCGATCTTAATTGAAGAAAATGCGCCAATTCTCCGATGTGTGATGTCACCACATTATCACACTGGCTGGGCATGGGCAGCGCGTCTGCCCAGTGTGATGACTTCATCACATCAGGTGGTGCGAGATATGGCACATTTTCTTCAATCAAGATGGCTGCAACGGCCTCTCTGCGAGCAAATGGATGAAGTGAGTATGTATTTTTTTAACCCCTGAAAGGCCTCAATGTGACTGTCATATGCCACGATCAACATTGAACGTGGCATCTGAGGGGTTCAATGAACGGGGGGTGGCACGATTGTCGTTCACCCGTCATTGTGCCAGCTACATACAATGGAATGCAATTTGTGACAAAGTACAGTAATTCGTAACAAATAGAGTTTCTTTGTGAATTTCAGCGAAGCAGTCAAATTGAATTTTTGATAACTTCACTTATCTTGGCCTTGCTTTCTGTCAATTTGGACCTGCCTACACTATTTTTTTTTTTTCATGGCCACATTAAGTTCTCAGTCCACTCCTTGGCTCTCATAAAGCATTTCCCTATCTATTCCTTTATTCAGCACGATAAAAGAAAGAGTATTTTTATTGGTATATGACATTCAATAATGTTCCAGCTAATGCAATGTTTTTCTGATCCCTCAGGCAGTTATGATATACTGTTATGCACCATTAATAATGCTCTACACACCATTACTAGTGTTCATGTTCCCAATTCATATCAACTTTCTTATCTTAACTGTTTCTTCAAGAAATTGTTCAGGGTTGCTGCTAGTTTGATCACAGTGGGAGGAGACTTCAGCATCCTCCGTCGAATTAGACTGTTGCCGGTCAACTACTGGACATTAAGTTGGGTAAGATGACACACCTTCATGACATTTGCAAATATCAACATGCAACTAAGAGGGGCTTCACCTTCTCCTCAACAGTCTATATCTCCCAGTCAAGATTATTGATTGATTATATCTTAAAGCGAACCTGTCACATTGAACATGGTGTTTGCGCTGCAGGTAGCATGTTATATGGCAGGAGGAACTAAGCAGATTGATAAATAGTTTTGTGGGAAAAGATTGTATGTATTTTATTCATGTAAATTACTGCTCATTCTGTGCTCTGAAGTCAAGGAGGCGGTCCTATCAGAACCAAAATGCAGAGCATTGATGGACCCTATGCTACTACGATACCTGATTTTATCCTATAAAGTATACCTTCAGTGCACTTTCTTTGCAACTAAGAAGATCTCATTTCTGTTATCTACCCATACCAGTATACACTCATTGATCAATATACACTCACTGACTTCCAAGTATGGCCCTGGTCCCATAATTGCTCAGACTTGAACCAAATTGGGCACCTGTGGAACAAATTTTATCATTGTGTTCACTCTATGTATCCTCCCTCCATACGCCATCCAGCAGCTGTGGGATGCACTGCAGTCAGCATGGCTCCAGATAGCTGTGACAACCTACCAGGGCCTTTCTGATTCACTCCCAGCCCGTCTAGCTGCTGTCCACGCTGCACACAGTGGTTACTGTGGATATTAGCTAGTGGTCATAATAACGTGACCTGACTGTGTATGTAAGTGATTACTATGCTACAGCGAACAGATATGTTTATTGGTAAAAACTCTACAATTGAAAGGGGGCTCTGGGACCTTGTTGGGCCACCTTTAGCCTGGATACAAGATGAGGTACAGGTGGGCATGGAGTATACAAGTTCAATATGGTATCCTACTCCACATTTGTCCACACATTTCGTGACTGGGGCTGTAGATCCTGCACACCCATAGGTTGACAGGTTGTCCCATAAATGCTTGATCATATCATACCACTACTAGGTGTGACCAACTGTCTTATATGATGGGTTTCCAGATCATCACATCAGCTGTTGAGGCAGTGTGTTGCTCCATAGTAAAGGCATGATTTAGGCACTCACTACAAGGCCTCCATACTTGAAACCGACTATCATGGTATCGCAAACAGAACCTGGATTGGTTACTAAAGGCAATACCATTCCAGTCTGTAGCAGTCCAGGTTTCCCATTCACAATGCTACTGCAAACTAAGTCAACATTGACCAGCTGTCAATGGCAGGACACATAATGACACAAAATTTCCTTCTGCTAAGTGCCTAGAATTGGTATGGGCAGAGATGGGTGTGTACTTAAGGTGCCACCTGGTGCCACCTGTGTCTAGTGGACAACAAAACTGTGGGGGTTCCTCGTGTTTTCTGGTGGATTAATTAATCCTCTCTACAGGTGGTCTGTCTGCGCCATTTGGAGCCTGTTTGCCATGTGTACATGCCCTCACATCAGGGGCGGACTGGGAACTTAAAGTGGCCCTTGAAAAAATACCAAAAATGGCCCTGTTTTGTAGTTGGGCCCAAATTGATGGAAGGCAGGACCAACATTACCATATTGTGGCACATTATACTGCCCTAACAGAGGCGAAAACCACAGTACTTCACATAATACTGGCAGCAGCACAAAATACATCCCCTAAAACTTCCACTGGCCGGCCATGAGGAGGGCTCAGGCAGCCCCTGGGGCATCGGCCCACCAGGAAATTTCCCTGTAAGGTCTATGGCCAATACGCCCCTGCCTCACATAACCACCTCTCCTCAGGATAGGCTATCAAAATCCTGGACAACTCCTTTAGGCCTCATTCACACATCTGTATTTGTGCACATCCTGGAAAACGGTCAGTTTTTTGTGGATCCGTTGTTCCGCAAAAAAACTCAGTTTTTCCAGGACGTCCGTTCCGTTTTTCCGTAAAAAACGGAAAGGATGTATCCATATGTCATCCGTTTTTTGCGGATCCGCAAAAAACAGAAGGATAAATAACATCTGTACCTTTTCTTTTTTTTCTCCCCTCCTGGAACGAAATCCGCAAATGCCCCATTTTTTGCGGATCCATAGACTTTCATTGTGCTACGGACCGCAATTCGGGAGAAAAGTAGGACAGGAGGATTTCTTTATGCGGACAGTCGGAATGGACACACGGATGCGGACACCACACGGTGTACTGTCCGCATTTTTTTGGCACCCATTGAAATGAACAGATCCGCAATTGCGGAAACGGATGCGGAAAGGATGCGGACACATTATACGGACGTGTGAATGAGGCCTTAAGGTGTATTTTGGTTTCTGAAAAAATAAAAACCTAAAATTAAAATGGTAATAAAGATGCATTTGTGGATCGGACCATGAGAACCAGATGTAATACTTACAGCCCTCATGCTAGACTCAGTTGTGTATGAAGTGATAGAAGCTGTTATACTCACCAGTAAAATGGTGGATATAAGATTTATTTTTTAATTTGAACGCTATGAATAAGTATATCCATTGCTCATTTAACATGTTTGGATTTGGCTCTATTTGTAAGACAGTGCAATGCAATATATTCTTCAGGCAACTGGAGATAGGGAAACTGGCAGTGAGAGACAAGTTTCCTGTGGAGCTTCACTAATGGCTTGTAGAGAATCTTTATGAGAGTCTCATCTAGGGGGATCATTTATTTCAGATAAAAGTGGCATTATCTGGGGAGAAGAAAATGTAATATAAGAGCTGTCTGGAGTATTTTCACATAGCTGACAAGCAGCATTGCCAGATGCTAATAAATCTAGTCTTAGCATTTAACATTGATTTTTATTCTCTTCTTAGAGACCATCACAAAGCTTATATGGCACAGCACTGACTTTAAGGTCAACCTTAAGACCCCAAAGTACACAAAGAGGATAGATACTGTATTTAAACATAATATCAGTTATTAAGGTTCAAAGTCAACTGGAGCGAAAATAATAATAAAAAAGTCAGCTTTAATTTTATTGTCGGTCCATCTCGCCTACGGATGGACAACTTTCTACACAACAGCTTTTTCTTAAATTTATCAGCATTGTCAGTATGTTATATGACACAGTTTAACATTACCTGATGTACTAAAGGTAGATCATCCGCAACCTCAAGACTAACTATTTCTTTCTTAAACCTTTTGGCTTTAACAATAAAAAAAAGCCTAGAATATATCTTGTAATGTTTTACTAGCTTTTTCTTCAAAAACTTATTGTAGGTGTTCAGACCAGTTATCTTTCTCCATAGTGCTACAGTCTTACCAAGCTTCAGTCTTGTTTCATGTATTCTTGAGGGGACTTCAATTACATTTCATCATGAGAAAATTCTGCTGTCTATATATCTTTGAAAGAATATGCAAAAGGTCTTTCCCAGAGAAATAGAACCATAGGGTTCCCTATGAGTCAATATTCAATTTTTTTTACAAGTCTTGGTGGCATATCCTAGCCATAGATAGATACTTTAGCTGCCAGAGGTGGGATCCGCACCTATCTTTAGAAGAGTTCCCAAAGTGAAGTAGCAAGCACTGTGCAAGCGCGACCACCCTTTATTCATTTCTGTGGGAGTGCCGAACGTAGCCAAGCATGGCCACTGCTCCATTAACTTCTATGGAACTGCCGGAAATATCCAAGCCAGCACAGCCGCTACTTTTGGTACTCACATAGAAATTAGGGAGGGGGGCTGTGCATGCGTGGTAAGTTCTTGTTCACTTTGGGAGCTCTATTCTAGGGATAGGTTGTACCATAAAAGATATCAGTGAAATGGAACAGCTTGTTTTGAATTTTTCAACATTCAGGTCTCATCTTCAGGTTCTTTGTGGAACAGAAAAAGAACTTTGGGAACAGTTTACTAAATTTCTGTAGTCATCGTCCAAAGGTGTTGAGGACTAATATAGCTGACACCTTGTTGGATGACAATAGTGTAAACTCTGAAATCCAGAGGAGAATTCACCTGCAGCAATTCCTGATCATGTGAACATGGCCTTACAGTCTCCAAGAAGTGGTAGAATAGAATGTCCTTCCAAACAGACCAGGGAATGACAGTTTTATAGTTTACACTGTTACCACAGGGTTTCCGACCTAAATTTTTCATTTTAAAGACTAGTTACTCGAAAATCATGGGCAGTCAACATTTTCTATGGACACATTAGAAAAGCATGATGAATAAAGACTAGAGATGAGCGAGCATACTCGACCGAGCTTGGTGCTCGTTCGAGTATTAGGGTACTCGAAAGTGCTCGCTGCTCGGACGAGTATCTCGCCATGCTCGAGGAAATGGCAACTTCCGCATCGTGCTTTTTTGGCGCCTATAAACTCAGCCAATCACAAGCCAGGAGACTCTGCGGTACACCCAGCATCACGTGGGGCCCTTACATGTTGATAGCAGGGGTTGGCTGGCCTGATCAGGTGACCCTGGAATATACTAGTGACTGCCCGCGGTGCTCGGCTCAGATGCCGTCTGGATGTCGTTAGAGATACAGCTGCTGCGTTTCAGGGAGAGTGTTAGGGCCTGCATTTAGTTCTCTGTTAGGCAGGAATCACCCACAAAGAACCCAACAGCCCTTCTAAGGGCTACAAGAATTTTTTTTTTGTCTCCTGGCTTGGGCTGGCTGGCTGGCACTAGTAGTGCAGCTATCGCCATATATAACCCCCTTTTTTTTTTAATGTTATATCTCAGTGATACAAATCCATTGCACACAGCAGTGTGGAACCATTCTGTGTGTCACAGTTCAGTACACTCACTATTTTCTGTCCAGGTGACACTTTCTGTACGTCACTTAATACAACCAAGTCTTTTGCTGCCTGTCACGTGTATAGCTTGATCCCAAAAATCTCTGTGCGACATTTGTCTGGGTTGCAGTCTAAATAGCCACCGTTAGTAGGGTGTCAGTTAGCTCTACGATAGTTTCTGCACGTCACGTTCCAAAAAAAACAAAACTCCAAAAAAAAAAAAAAAAAAATAGTTTTTTTGTTGTTTTAGCTCAGTGATACAAATCCATTTCACACAGCTGCGTGGAACCATTCTGTGTGTCACAGTTCAGCACACTCACTCCAATCCGTATTTTCTGTTCAGGTGACACTTTCTGTACGTCACTGAATACAACCAAGTCTTTTGCTGCAACGTATATAGCTTGATCCCAAAAATCTCTGTGCGACATTTGTCTGCGTCGCAGTCTAAATAGCCACCATTAACAGGGTGTGAGTTAGGTCTACGATAGTTCCTGCATGTCACGTTCCCAAAAAAACAAACAAACAAAAAAAACTATATAAAAAAAAATCTATAAAAAAATTAGTTTTTTTGTTGTTTTAGCTCAGTGATACAAATCCATTTCACACAGCTGCGTGGAACCATTCTGTGTGTCACAGTTCAGCACACTCACTCCAATCCGTATTTTCTGTCCAGGTGACACTTTCTGTATGTCACTGAATACAACCAAGTCTTTTGCTGCAACGTATATAGCTTGATCCCAAAAATCTCTGTGCGACATTTGTCTGGGTCGCAGTCTAAATAGCCACCATTAACAGGGTGTGAGTTAGGTCTACGATAGTTCCTGCACGTCACGTTCCCAAAAAAACAAAACCAAAAAAAAAATATATAAAAAAAATCTATAACAAAATTAGTTTTTTTGTTGTTTTAGCTCAGTGATACAAATCCATTTCACACAGCTGCGTGGAACCATTCTGTGTGTCACAGTTCAGCACACTCACTCCAAGCCGTATTTTCTGTCCAGGTGACACTTTCTGTACGTCACTGAATACAACCAAGTCTTTTGCTGCAACGTATATAGCTTGATCCCAAAAATCTCTGTGCGACATTTGTCTGGGTCGCAGTCTAAATAGCCACCATTAACAGGGTGTGAGTTAGGTCTACGATAGTTCCTGCACGTCACGTTCCCAAAAAAACAAAACAAAAAAAAAATATATAAAAAAAAATCAATAAAAAAATTAGTTTTTTTGTTGTTTTAGCTCAGTGATACAAATCCATTTCACACAGCTGCGTGGAACCTTTCTGTGTGTCACAGTTCAGCACACTCACTCCAAGCCGTATTTTCTGTCCAGGTGACACTTTCTGTACGTCACTGAATACAACCAAGTCTTTTGCTGCAATGTATATAGCTTGATCCCAAAAATCTCTGTGCGACATTTGTCTGGGTCGCAGTCTAAATAGCCACCATTAACAGGGTGTGAGTTAGGTCTACGATAGTTCCTGCACGTCACGTTCCCAAAAAAACAAAACAAAAAAATATATATATATAAAAAAAATATATAACAAAATTAGTTTTTTTGTTGTTTTAGCTCAGTGATACAAATCCATTTCACACAGCTGCGTGGAACCATTCTGTGTGTCACAGTTCAGCACACTCACTCCAATCCGTATTTTCTGTCCAGGTGACACTTTCTGTATGTCACTGAATACAACCAAGTCTTTTGCTGCAACGTATATAGCTTGATCCCAAAAATCTCTGTGCGACATTTGTCTGGGTCGCAGTCTAAATAGCCACCATTAACAGGGTGTGAGTTAGGTCTACGATAGTTCCTGCACGTCACGTTCCCAAAAAAACAAAAACAAAAAATATATATATAAAAAAAATCTATAACAAAATTAGTTTTTTTGTTGTTTTAGCTCAGTGATACAAATCCATTTCACACAGCTGCGTGTAACCTTTCTGTGTGTCACAGTTCAGCACACTCACTCCAATCCGTATTTTCTGTCCAGGTGACACTTTCTGTACGTCACTGAATACAACCAAGTCTTTTGCTGCAACGTATATAGCTTGATCCCAAAAATCTCTGTGCGACATTTGTCTGGGTCGCAGTCTAAATAGCCACCATTAACAGGGTGTGAGTTACGTCTACGATAGTTCCTGCACGTCACGTTCCCAAAAAAACAAAACCAAAAAAAAATATATATAAAAAAAACTATAACAAAATTAGTTTTTTTGTTGTTTTAGCTCAGTGATACAAATCCATTTCACACAGCTGCGTGGAACCATTCTGTGTGTCACAGTTCAGCACACTCACTCCAAGCCGTATTTTCTGTCCAGGTGACACTTTCTGTACGTCACTGAATACAACCAAGTCTTTTGCTGCAACGTATATAGCTTGATCCCAAAAATCTCTGTGCGACATTTGTCTGGGTCGCAGTCTAAATAGCCACCATTAACAGGGTGTGAGTTAGGCCTACGATAGTTCCTACAAGTCACGTTCCCAAAAAAACAAAACAAAACAAAAAAATATATAAAAAAAAATCAATAAAAAAATTAGTTTTTTTGTTGTTTTAGCTCAGTGATACAAATCCATTTCACACAGCTGCGTGGAACCATTCTGTGTGTCACAGTTCAACACACTCACTCCAATCCGTATTTTCTGTCCAGGTGACACTTTCTGTACGTCACTGAATACAACCAAGTCTTTTGCTGCAATGTATATAGCTTGATCCCAAAAATCTCTGTGCGACATTTGTCTGGGTCGCAGTCTAAATAGCCACCATTAACAGGGTGTGAGTTAGGTCTACGATAGTTCCTGCACGTCACGTTCCCAAAAAAACAAAACCAAAAAAAATATATATATATAAAAAAAATATATAACAAAATTAGTTTTTTTGTTGTTTTAGCTCAGTGATACAAATCCATTTCACACAGCTGCGTGGAGCCTTTCTGTGTGTCAAAGTTCAGCACACTCGCTCCAATCCGTATTTTCTGTCCAGGTGACACTTTCTTTACGTCACTTAATTAAACCAGACTGAACAAGTTTGTGGGTTTCAGTACACCAGGCCCATTTATTTATTTATTTTTTATATAATACACTTATATACAGAAAATGTTGAACCCCAGGGCTAAGGGTCGAGGACGAGGGCGTGGGCGTGGCCATTCAATTACTGCAGGGGCCAGAGGCCGTGGTCCTGGGCAGGGTGAGACAGTACCTGCTGATGAGGGAGCAGGGGAACGCCGCAGAGCTACACTCCCTAGCTTCATGTCTGAACTTACAGGGACACGTGGTATAAGACTGTTGAAACCACAACAGTGCGAACAGCTGATGTCGTGGATTGCGGACAATGCTTCAAGTAATTTGTCCACCAATCAGTTTTCCACGCAGTCCACCCACGTTACCCAAGGGAGCACTCCTCTGGCTCCTCCACCTCAACCTCCTTCCCCCCAGTCTGCCCCCTCCCAGGAAAATTTGGAATGCGATCCGGCATACTCTCAGGAACTGTTTTCTGGACCCTTCCCAGAGTCACAAACCACTTCTCAGGTTGCCGCTGACCTCGTTCCCGATGCCCAAGTTTTCCAACTGTCGCAGTCTGTGGGTGATGATGATGATGACAATGTTGAGTTAGTGGAAGAGGTTTGTAAAGAGGTGTCGGACGATGAGGAGACACGGTTGTCAGACAGTGGTGAAGTTGTTGTCAGGGCAGGAAGTCCGAGGGGGGAGCAGACTGAGGAATCGGAGGATGACGAGGTGACTGACCCAAGCTGGGTTGATATGCCGAGTGAAGACAGTGCTTCTGAGGCGGAGGCGAGTGCTGCACCAGAACAGGTTGTAAGAGGCAGTGGTGTGGCCAGAGGGAGAAGCAGGGCCAGAGCTGGTGCATCAGCAGCAACTGTTTCACGTAGTGAAGCTCCCGTGGCGAGGCCTAGATGTTCGCAAGTCTGGAGGTTCTTTAAAGAAAGTGAGGATGACCGACGGACTGTGGTGTGCAACCTGTGCCACACCAGGATCAGCAGGGGTGCCACCACTACTAGCCTAACCACCACCGCAGGCATGAGTGCTAAACACCCCACTCAATGGAACCAAGGCCGTTCACCACCTCCTGCGGGTCACACCACTGCTCCTTCCCATGTGTCACTCGCTGCCTCTGCTAGTCAACCCCCTGCATCACTCACTGCCTCTGCTAGTCAACCCCCTGCCCAGGACCCTGGCACGAGCGCCTCCCGCCGGAAAACCACACCTTCGCCTCCACGATCCTCCACAGTGTCCACCAACGTGTCCCAGCGCAGCGTTCAGCTGTCTTTACAGCAGTCACTGGAGCGCAAGAGGAAATACAGTTCCACCCACCCACATGCCCAAGCCCTCAACGTCCACATCTCCAAATTGCTTAGCCTGGAGATGCTGCCCTATAGGCTGGTAGAGACCGAGGCCTTTTGCAATCTCATGGCGGTGGCTGCCCCTCGGTATTCGGTCCCCAGCCGCCACTATTTTTCCCGATGTGCCGTCCCAGCCCTACACCAGCACCTGTGACAGAACATCATCCGTGCCCTGACCAACGCTGTTTCTGAGAAGGTCCACCTAAACACGGACACGTGGACAAGTGCTGCCGGGCAGGGACACTATATCTCACTGACGGCACATTGGGTTAACTTGGTGGAGGCTGGGACCGAGAATGACCCTGGGGCCGCTGATGTACTGCCCACAACGAGGATTGCGGGGCCTACCTCGGTCACGGTCTCTCAGACATACTATGCCTCCTCTTCCTCCTCCTCCACCGAATTACCATCCGTGGGCACGGAGCCTTCAGTTGGTAGCTCTAAGCGCAGCAGCAGTGCCATGGGTAAGCGCCAGCAGGCGGTGCTCAAACTGCTGAGCTTAGGTGACAAAAGGCAGACCACCCAAGAGCTGTTACAGGGCATGACGACGCAGACCGATCTGTGGCTGGCACCGCTGAACCTCAAGCCAGGCATGGTTGTGTGTGACAACGGGTGTAACCTGGTGGCGGCTCTGAAACTCGACAGACTGACACATGTGCCATGCCTGGCCCACGTGTTCAATCTCATAGTTCAGCGGTTCCTCAAGACATACCCCAATCTGTCTGATTTACTCACCAAGGTGCGCCGCATCTGTGCGCATTTCCGCAAGTCGACCACAGATGCTGCCACTCTCAGGGCAGCGCAGCGCCGCCTACAACTGCCCGCTCACCGACTGTTGTGCGATGTGCCCACGAGATGGAATTCGACATTAAACATGTTATCCAGAGTTTACCAGCAGCGCAGAGCAATTGTAGACTGCCAGATGTCAACTTCCACCAGAACTGGTAGTCAGGTCAGTCAGATTCCTCAAGTCTACAATGAGGAGTGGACGTGGATGTCTGATATCTGCCAGGTGTTGAGCAACTTTGAGGAGTCAACACAGATGGTCAGCAGCGATGCCGCCATTATCAGCCTCACCATCCCGCT
Source organism: Rhinella marina (assembly GCA_900303285.1). Taxonomy (NCBI): domain Eukaryota; kingdom Metazoa; phylum Chordata; class Amphibia; order Anura; family Bufonidae; genus Rhinella; species Rhinella marina. The sequence goes on along the minus strand of ONZH01010531.1, from coordinate 53,589 downwards.
GCTTTGCCTGTTGAAAAACTCACTGCTCAGCATGAAGTCGGATGCTTTGCGCTTGTCACAAGAGACGGTGGAGGAAGATACGTTGCTTGATAGCCAGAGCACCCTCCGGTCTGTTTCTCAGCGCGTATCAGAGGAGGGGGATGAGGATGAGGAGGAAGAGGAGGAGAATGTCGTCGAGACAGTAGAGGGTACCAGTGCTTAGTCCTTAACTCTTGAGCGTGCATGGGCTGAAGAGGAGGACTTGGAGGAGGAGGAGGAGGAAATGGAGAGTCAGGCCAGTGAGATGAGGGAATTCTTGCGTGTTGGGACTCTGGCGCACATGGCAGACTTCATGTTAGGCTGCCTATCCCATGACCCTCGCGTTTGAAGAATTTTTTCAAACACCGATTACTGGGTGTTCACTCTCCTGGACCCACGGTACAAGTAGAACCTTTCCACTCTCATCCCTGCAGAGGAAAGGAGTATGAGAGTGAATAGATATCAAAAGGCCCTGGTGCACAAGCTGAAACAATTCTTCCCATCTGACGCCGCTAGCGGCAGAGGGCATGGTTCTGTGGGCCAAGTAGCGGGGGAGAGGAGCCGAACAGGCAGCTTGTCCAGCACTGGCAGGGGAATGCTCTCCAAGGCCTTTGCCAGTTTTATGTCACCCCAGCAAGACACTGTCACCTGTCCCCAGTCTAGGCAGAGTAGGGGGGAGCTGTACAGAAAGATGGTGAGGGAGTACCTAGCTGACCATACCAACGTCCGTAGCGATCACTCTGCTCCATACAACTACTGGGTTTCAAAGCTGGACACGTGAATTCAAATCTCCTCCGGGGGAAAGCAGCTAAAGATTAACATTACTTATGTATCCGATTCCTCTTCTCTACTCCTACTCCTCCTCCTCCATGTCGTCTTTGCCTAACGCTGACTAAAAAAACGCCATTTTTTAGAGGTCCAACTGGCACTCTTTAACTACAATTTTTCAGGAGGGCCCCCTACAGGCCCTCTCTTCAAACAATTTTTCCAGAGGTCCACCTACAGGCCCTCTCTCTCCAAACAATTTTTCCAGAGGTCCACCTACAGGCCCTCTCTCCAAACAATTTTTCCGGAGGTCCACCTACAGGCCCTCTCTTCAAACAATTTTTCCGGAGGTCCACCTACAGGCCCTCTGTCCAAACAATTTTTCCGGAGTTCCACCTACAGGACCTCTCTCCAAACAATTTTTCCGGAGGTCCACCAACAGGCCCTCTCTCTGAACAATTTTTCCGTAGGTCCTCCTACAGGCCCTCTGTCCAAACAATTTTGGGTCCCTAAGGCCCTCCAAATTTCCGGAGGTCCACCTACAGGCCCTCTCTCCAAACAATTTTTCCGGAGGTCCACCTACAGGCCCTCTCTCCAGTTCCAGTTTCCAGTTTTATTTGCGCAAACTGCGTAAATTTTATTTTTGGGATAGGTGTGAAAAATAATATTACCTGCGTATCTATATTGCCCAACATTGGATACGGTAGCAACAAGAAGACCAAACACATGCTGCCCACAGGGTTCCACAAATTCCTGGTCCACAATGTCAAGGAGCACGAGGTTCTGTTGTTGAGCAACAAGTCCTTCTGTGCAGAAATCGCCCACAACGTCTCCATCTAAGAACCTAAAGACCATTGTGGAGAGAGCGGCACAGCTCGCCATCAAAGTGACGAACCCCAACGCCAGACTGCGCAGCGAAGATAACGAATAAATATCTCTGTGGTTATTTGTGCTAAATAAAAGTTAAACACACAAAAAAAAAAAATTGATCTGTTCCTGTGCCTGATCCACCCAAGTTGAATCTGTCCCATCATGAGAAAGTCCCCCCAAGGAGTCCCCACTGTAACTTGCTTCCCATACAACTACCTCACCCCCTGACACCTGTGTCTCGCCATTGTCCACCACCTCCTCAGACAACACTGGTAAATCCCCACTGTCAGCACACGGAGACTGCAAAAGGTCTTGCGAATTGGGGCAGAGAATGTTCTGGGGTAGCACATCAGAGAAGGGGTGACTATGGGGTTCCAGGGAGTACGTGACCACATGCAATCTCCATCTAAAAAGTCATGCCACACTTGATCGAGCTCATAATTGACAATTGTACCGGTTGATGCTAAATTTTTAAGTTGGGGTCCTGCGTCGTCATTCTAACTACATCCGGCTGTTGTCACCACCACACACGCTAGCCCAGTAGGCACTCCTCTGGCTCTTCCAGCTCAACCTCCTTCCCCCCAGCCTGCCCCCCCCCACCTACAGGCCCTCTCTCCAAACAATTTACGTCTTTTTCCTATCTTTCTCTCTCTCCAAACTATTTTTCCGGATAGCTGCCATATACGGTATTAAACTGAGTAGTATACATAGAACACATACCACACTTGATCTATACTAGGGGTGCACAACCTGCGGCCCGGGGGCCACATGCGGCCCTTGATACCATTCTGTGTGGCCCCATCCATCTGGTAACAGACATGTATGTCCATGTTTTAAGGCTGCTCACATGCATTTTTCATGTATTTCTCCCATTAGATGGGACTCCTGGAACTGTAACTAGACATTAATGGTATATATTGTGTGTTCAATCTGCCATAAATACAGTATTTCAGTTGGTAATACCCCTTTAAATTTTATTTTCGGCCCTTGACGTTGGTTCAGTCGGACAATGTGGCCCCCACCCAGAAAACGTTGTGCACCTCTGATCTATACTGAACGTCACTTTTAAAAATACGTCATTTTCCTCTCTTTCTCTCATTTGTCTGGGTTGCAATTAAGCAGACCACGTCTGCCTAATCTAATAGTTTCCGTGTAATTGCTCCATACTGCACGTCTTTTTCCTCTCTTTCTCTCTCTCCAAACTATTTTTCCGGATAGGTGCCGTATACGGTATTAAACTCAGAAGAATACATACCGTATCGGTTGATGCTAGAGTTTTTCCAAATCAATCCGGCTGTTGTCACCACCACACACGCTGGCCCAGGGGGCACTCCTCTCGCTCTTCCAGCTAAACCTCCTTCCCCCCAGCCTGCCCCCCACCTACAGGCCCTCTCTCCAAACAATTTACCCGGATAGGGGACGTATTAGATATTGTACTGATGTTTTTTTTGGTTCTTCTTTTAATTGCCTCCTGACCTGTGATAGGCAGAGCATGGACACGTCCCCTTAGCTGCAGTAGGAAAGACACTCCCCTGGCCAGAGCAAGCTCTTTTTCCTTTTCCGTGGTCGAAAAATCCATGAAATATAGGGTCCCAAGATAGGGGACGTATACGGTATTAAACTGAGAAGAATCGATACCGTACCGGTTGATGCTACAGTTTTTCCTAATCCATTCGGGTGTTGTCACCACCACACACGCTAGCCCAGGGGGCACTCCTCTGGCTTTTCAAGCTCAACCTCCTTCCCCCCAGCCTGCCCCCCACCTACAGGCCCTCTCTCCAAACAATTTACCCGGATAGGGGACGTATTAGATATTGTACTGATGTTTTTTTTGGTTCTTCTTTTAATTGCCTCCTGACCTGTGATAGGCAGAGCATGGACACGTCCCCTTAGCTGCAGTAGGAAAGACACTCCCCTGGCCAGAGCAAGCTCTTTTTCCTTTTCCGTGGTCGAAAAATCCATGAAATATAGGGTCCCAAGATAGGGGACATATACGGTATTAAACTGAGAAGAATCGATACCGTACTGGTTGATGCTATAGTTTTTCTAAATCAATCCGGCTGTTGTCACCACCACACACGCTAGCCCAGGGGGCACTCCTCTGGCTCTTCCAGCTCAACCTCTTTCCCCCCCCACCTACAGGCCCTCTCTCCAAACAATTTACCCGGATAGGGGACGTATTAGATATTGTACTGATGTTTTTTTTGGTTCTTCTTTTAATTGCCTCCTGACCTGTGATAGGCAGAGCATGGACACGTCCCCTTAGCTGCAGTAGGAAAGACACTCCCATGGCCATAGCAAGCTCTGTTTCCTTTTACGTGGCCTTGGTCCCCTGCAAAAATGCTCGAGTCTCCCATTGACTTCAATGGGGTTCGTTATTCGAAACGAGCACCCGAGCATCGGGAAAATTTCGACTCGAATAACGAGCACCCGAGCATTTTAGTGCTCGCACATCTCTAATAAAGAGTATAAGTGATAGGCCTCCAATCCTGAATACTGGTATTAATACATCATTAGTATTCACTGTAAACTATAAAATGACGATCAAAACCACCATAAGGCTACTTTCATGGATCAGCAAAAACGCTCCCATCATGATAATACAACCGGCTGCATCCGTTCTGAATGGGTCTGGTTGTATTATTTCTAAAATAGCCATGATGGATTAGTCTCTAAAACCATTGTAAGTCAATGGGGGACACTGACTTACATTGTGAGTCATGAAGGATCTGTCCGATGCCGAACAGAAAAACTCTGCTTGCTATGTTATTCTGTCAGCTATGACGGATCTCAATAGCATAAAGGAAAAGAGCAGGTGTGAAAGTAGCCGAACCTGTACAAGCATTTTTTAAAATACAATGGAAGAAAGTCCCCTGTTTTTACAGAGTTTCCAGGATCTTACTGTTCGCAACTCTATGCGACCATGGCCTCCAACAATAGAATAATTAAAGTCCTTGTTTCTGCTTAGTCTGTCTCAGTCTACACAGCAAAGTGGACAAGTGAATTTCAGAAAATGGGAAGTTTAAATCAGTTGTGTCTGCTCTAGTGGCCAGTATGAAAACTGTAGTATTTCTAGAATCTTTATATGCAAAAAGAAGATGGCAGCACTCCAGACTTGAAAAAGGCTCAGTATGAAGCTGAAACGTTACACACATGAGTGCATAAAGTATAGCTTTGCTTGGATGAAGCTATTTCTGGAATGCTGCTTCTGTTTTTGTTTTTTTTTTTTTTTGTAAAGATGATGCTTAGTCAGAGTTCTGAGGTTTGCACCTTGCTCTTTTTCGTACTTTGTTTTCATCTAGATCTTTATGTGATAGTTTCATAAAACACAAGTTTATCATGGAACCTGATTTAAAGGGGTCCTGTAGTTCTTTAAAACTGATGATCTATCCTCTGGATAGATCATCAGCATCTGATCGGTGGCGATCCGACACCCGGGCCCCCCGCCGATCAGCTGTTTGAGAAGGCAGCAGCGCTGCAGGAACGCCGCGACCTTCTCTGTGTTTACTGCAGGCCCAGTGACATCACGACTAGTATCACTGGCCTGGGCTGGGCTAAGCTCCATTCAAGTGAACAGAGCTTAGCCCCGCCCAGGCCAGTGAAACTAGTCGTGACGTCACTGGGCCTGAGAAAAACACAGAGAAGACCGTGGCGCTCCTGCAGCGCCGCTGCCTTCTCAAACAGCTGATCGGCGGGGGCCCCGGATGTCGGACCGCCGCTGATCAGATGCTGATCAGTTTTACAGAACTACAGAACCCCTTTAAATATTGTCATTTTCTGATATTAAAATAAGAGCAGGGTTTAGCTGTATAACACAGCTGGCACTCACTAGCGTTGGATTGAGTACAGCTCCTGAGCTCGGGGGTTCACAGCATCATACTACTGTACTGTAGTACATTGCTTAGCACAACTGCATACTTGCAAAGTACTACTATTAAGGTGATAACCAGAAAGGGTTTAAAAACACATAGGGGTCCATTTATCCTGAAATATGCCTATATTATAACATATATTATATTATTATACAAATGTTCCCCGATCATGCCAGGTAGGTCTAAAAAAGTGGACGTGGTATAGGTGGGGAAGGGCCGACAGGCCCATCTCATACATCATTTTCTGACTTACATTTAGAAGCGGTGCTAGATGCGCCAAAGTTATGGAGGGGCCTGCACCTCTTCATAACTTTGGAGTAGTCCACCGCCAGATATAGGGTTTATTAAGACTGGCGTCTAAAAGGCTGGTCTTAATAAATGACCTCCATAGAGCCACATTTACTGAAACCTAGGTAGACTGTTTAGACCAAAAGCTGGATGATAAATGTCGTGGATGGATAGAGAATTTTGTCTAGTTTCATACTAGTTATTGGTTAGCTTACTTTACAGCAGAATTTTACGACAGAATTGTGGCACAATTTTGCTGCAAAATGTTACATCCCAGTTCACACCCTTTTGCTGTTAAACCACTTTGAATTTTCTGTTAAGCCACATTTTTTTGCAAGCTAGGGACAGTTTATTTATATAAAATTGGATGCGCCAAATTGCAGCAAAAATGCACCAAAATTGTAATTGACATAACATGTAGGTACAGTCACATTAGGAAATGTAGGTCATTATTTTTCTTGTACAGATTTGAATGTAATTATTCCCTTTAACTTACTGTCGTAATTTGACAGTTATCTCTGGAATTTCACTGCTGCGGATATAGGGGAGACTTATACTCCCCCTACACCAGTTTTCTGGAGAAAAAAAAAAAGACAAACTCCAGGTTTGCACTGCTGTAACCAAGTTCAGTTGCCTTATGCTTTTTTACGCCACTCTCACTATTTTACGAAAAGGGGGCTGGTCGTGGGAATGGCCTTTAGCCCCCGCACATTATTTATCCCAGTTTTCAGGCGTATATGACAAGTTAAAACTGTGTTAGCTAGGAGCTGGCATAGATTTCTGTCAAGTGCATGGTCTACCGGAGGATGCATTTAATTTAAATTAAACACATCTTCCAGTCACACAGGGGTTTTGATACATGCCAGTTTTGATATATCAGGCCCAAGTGTCCAAATTGTTTGCTTACACTGTTCCGTGTTTTCTTCTTTGTTATATAAGCGGATGGGACATGTTTCACATGGGATCCATTTATTTATACCATAACATATAACATGCTCTATCAGACTATTTTATCTCTTAAAACATTCAGCGCTCTCTTGGGTCAGTTTCATTTGTGTACTGAATTGATCAGAAGGGTTGTAATGTCAGAGAAAATATCTATGAGATGATTGATGAAACCCCCTGGCTCTGTTCTTTCATTGCTCAGAGTCATTCTGTGTCTGTAACATATGATATTAATAAAGGAACAGGCAGGAGTAGATTCTGCAGAGTGTTTTTTTAAAGCCTTCTGGGAATTAAACTCTGTGGCAATCTATACTGTATAATAGGCTCTAAACCATAACTGTGAGCTGAGAGTAGTACAATATATAAGCTGCTGTTTGTGCTATACATACGTTAGTCTTGTATGAAGATTTTCTATGGAGATAATTTGGCACATAGAGACAAATGTAGATATCGATAGCAAAGCAACATACAAATCAGATTGTTAACCTGCAAAAAAAACATAGCATACAACCTAATCTATAAACAGATCTGAAGGTGAACTTTTTTGAAACAATATATGATTAGTGCAAAAAAAAAATGACCCATAGAATATTCAGCACCTGAGATCAAATATTAGTGGTCATAGCACAACATCATGATACTGAATAATTATATACACATGAAAAAAACACCTTGAAATAAAACAATATAAAGTATATCCTCTACATAACAGCACATAAAGACAAATGTATAACAATCGCAAGAAGTAATATGCATCTGAATGCCTACCTGCACAAAAACACAGTACATCTAACCCCTATTAAAATTTTGGGGAAAATAAGAAAATGTTAGCCTTAGCTTTGGGGCCATTATGCTGCTGTGGTTTAATTTTCAAATGATGCCCCTGAAAAACCATGCTGTTATGAGAGAGAAAAAATACTGACAAAAATAATTTAGCATCTAAAGGAGATGAGTCCAAGACTTGTCCTCAGAGGCATCAGGCAAGCAAACATAGAGGACAGTACACTTTGCTTTGATGCGCATTCATCTTCTACAGTTGTCCCTCAAAAAAAAAAATAATAATAATAATAAAAAAAAATAAAAATATATATATATATATATATATATATATATATGCATTTCAATAAATTAGTATAAAAAAGTTGTTTTTTTCAGTAATTCAATTCAAAAAGTGAAACACATATATAGAGTCATTACAAACAAGTGTTTATTTCTGTTAATGTTGATGATTATGGCTTACAGCCAAGGAAAACACAAAATTCATTATCTCAGAAAATTAGAATAATTATATTAGACCAACTGTAATTTTTTTTAAACACGGAAATTATAAGTATGTACAGTAAATGCACTCAATACTTGGTTGGGGCTTCTTTTGCATGAATGACTGCATCAATGTGGCCTGGCATGGAGGCGATCAGCCTGTGGCACAGCAGAGGTGTTATGGAAGCCCAGGTTGCTTTGATAGCAGCCTTTAGCTCATCTGCATTGTTGGGTCTGGTGTCCCTCATCTTCCTCTTGACAATACCCCATAGATTCGGCAGAGGGAAGCATGAAGTCCTCTAAAATTTCCTGGTAGACGGCTGCACTGACTTTGGTCTTGATAAAACACAGTGGACCTACACCAGCAGATGACATGGCTTCCCAAACCATCACTGATTGTGGAAACTTCACACTAGACCTCAAGCAGCTTGGATTGAGTGCCTTTCCACTCTTCCTCCAGACTCTGGGACATTGATTTCAAAATGAAATGCAAAATTTACTTTCATCTGAGAACAACACCTTTGACCACTGAGCAACAGTCCAGTTCTTTTTCTCCTTGGGCCAGGTAAGACGCTTCTGGTGTTGTCTATTGCTCATTAGTGGCTTGACACATGGAATGCGAAACTTGTAGCCCATGTCCTGGATACGGCTACAAGCAGTCCACTCCTTGTGAATCTCCCCCAAATTTATGAAGGGCCTTTACTTAACAATCCTATCAAGCCTGCGGTTCTCCCTGTTGCTTGTGCACCTTTTTCTACCACCCTTTTTCCTTCCACTCAACTTTCCATTTATATGCTTAAATATAAAGCTTTCCTGTTTTGTAACACCTATTGGCAAGATGTGAAGTACACCAACAATAATGAATGACTCCGATCTAATGGTGGGTTTACAAGGTCAGAGGAGCAGCCGATTATCAGGAAGGAAATGCTCGTTTAGTGGGGGTGAAACATTGCATTTATATGCAGTGATCACCTCCACAGTATTGTTCTCATACAGCTGCATTGTTTCTGGGCAGCAGATCATAGAAACGATAATTTACTTGTCTGCGTTTCGTTCATTCATTGGGTGATCGGCTGCACATTTAAGCAGGCAGATTGTCAGAAATTAGCATTGGTAGGATTGTTTATCCCCAATAATCGGGCCGGGTAAACCCAATATGACAATCTGTTCACATGTTAAGGATTTGCCCTAGACATGGATATTGTAGGTAATCCAATGCAGAAATCTGCACCTGAAACTGTCGCGGATTGGCAAACATATTTACACACGGATTAGCACCATTTTAATTCAGTGGATCTTGGGCCGGGTTCACATCACCTTTTTTTTCTGTTCTGCTCCTTTAGAGGAGCAGAACAACAGGAATAATGTAAGTGCTGGGTAGTTCACATACTGACCCGAATGGTATTGAACAGGCTCCATTGACTACAATGGAGTCTGTTCAGTTTCCTTTCGGACTTTTTTGGTCCAGTCTTTTTAACAGAATCTGTGACAAAGGCCCTGATCGAATCGTCCAACACAGAATTGAACTCGCCCTAATTGAGTCTTTACAGCCCAAAATCTATGTATGGCAGTAATAAATGTGGTGTGGACTTTAAAACATGTGGTAGGTTCATTATTCTGCATAATTTATTTTCTCCTGGGAATGTTAATGAGGCATAAAATAATGCTTTAAAATTCATTGCTGTAGGAATGCGAATCAATTTTGTAAGGATTTATGTGTGGAATCCACACCTACATTTCTCAATGTGTGAACATGGCTTTATATTAATAGTTCACTATCTTATTTTCTTATGAAAATAGAAGTTTGTATTTCAGTACAAAATGCACAAAACGACAGTGTGACAAAATATAAGCTTTTCCAATAGCCCACAGAGTGAAATGCACACTACCTGCCTACAATGTACAAAATATGTAGTTTTTCCCCATATTTGGTCCCTTTAAGCCTAACTATCACAGATAGTTTTGACACTATTTGTTGCATATTATACCAATTTTAGAACTTGTTCTTGACTAATTGTGGCTTCAAGTCATTTTGTGGGTTATTATTTCATTCAGAACCAACAACATCTCTGCTGGAAGATCATTTACATCCATTATTTACTGCCATGCAGAGGAAGATAACAGCCGGTGCACACCACTATATTGGCATCATTTTCTGCCATTACAAAGAAAACTGTGCTTTTCATGGGATCAGTAATCAAGAAGACAATGCAGAGACACAGAATCTGTCAGTTCTAAAGAAATGGTGAGTTACTGTATTAACTATTAATATCTTTGATAGACATTTCTCATTCATTTTTTTAGAAGAGAGAGAATCCAGCAGAGGTTTAGATATATTTGCATTGCTTAACTCCAAAGCACATTACAGTATAAATAGTTTTTTCCTCCAAACAATGTTGAAATTAAAATGCATTAGTACATAGAGTAAATTGATTCCTGTGGTGCAGGATAGTAATGATTTTTCTCTTCATTTTCATATGTATAAGACAATCTCCATAAATAAAAGTTGTTGCTGATGTAAACTTGTTATTATGGAATATTTGAGTTCTTGAAGGAAGCCATCATATTTGTATGCTCACTACACAGCATTGTATGTGAAATAGTTTAGCTCAGGGTCCACCAGCAAGAAAATCAATGAACCACCACATAGCAGATATTTATACCCAGAATTAATCAATACAATGTCCATACCTGCATCTTGATATTGAAGTTCTGTTTTAATATTGTAAAGAATTCCTTATACAGTATAATCTCAAGTGATGAACTATAAAGGTGAGAAGAGGTAGATATATATGTTGCATTCAGTATTGGTGGCTGTATGCACCTGCTTAGATAAAGGAATGTGAAATGATTTCTAAGGGGGTGGCTTCACAATGGAATGTGGTAGACATTTTGGGGGTAACAGAAGTCTTTATAGCTTTTCTCACTAGACACAACATGTTTGATGGTTACTAACTTGTGGCACCCAAAACTTAGTGGTTATGGGCACTCTTAGTGGGTTGTCACATGAACTGTTGAAGGACATCAACTTGGTTGTAATTTCTTAGTGGTCTCTTGCCAGTGGTCCAGAGGACAGTGCACCACACCACTAATCCTCTAGAGGGTCAGGCTGCACCCAAGGTAGTTGTTCTTGCCTGAACCAGCTGTGTTGCTGTGGGCCTTTGGCAGGATACCCAATGCCTCAGCTTGTCCTGCCTATACCTATTTTGTGGGAATGCACCATCCTTTCATTCACTATTGCCCTGGTGCCTTTGTAGGTACTAAAAACCACTAGGCTCCTATATTTCACAGACATTTCCCCCATGACCTGCCACAGCTACAGACATAAAAACATGTACCCTTCACAACACTCAGCATTTCAATTACACAGTAGTCAGTACTGTACAACCTTAGCGTTTTGTAGAAACTGCACGGCAATATAGTGTAAATTGAATTATTCAAACATAAAGAGATCTATTTACCCAACACCAGTTCAGTCACTTTCACTGCTTATACTGTACCTTTCAGAGTTTCCAGGAGTAGGGTACACTACAGGCACTGCTGTTTGGTTTATTCATAACTGGCTCATTCAGCTGCAGACACTTCCCTTGTTACCACCATCCACTGGTCACCCATTCTGACAGGGTGTACTTCATCTTTCTTCTTTTAGACTTCTGGAAAGCAGTCCTAGTAAGCACTGTAAGATACTTTATAGCATTACACACATTACAGCCGCTGGTTGTACAGTCAGTCTCTTCAGACTCGCAAGCATTAAGGTTCCTTCACTAGTGGCTTCTCTGAGGATCACTTCCATTGGGCCTGACACTACTTTGCACCATCCAAAATGGCAGCTACATAAGATCTGTACTTCTCACTGGCTTGCCCCTCAGTGGCTGAGAACTTTGCTTTCTCTCACAGCTGGTCTTTCTATTTGTCATTTGCTTAATTGTGCATACACTTACTCACTTGTCACCAAACTCACTCTGTCATAGATTCAGATTAACCCCTTGCTGCTCAGTCATATACTATTATGTGACAGAGTGCTGGTGCCTAACACACTGTACCATAATGGTAAATCATGGTGATGGTGTGGGCTCATAGCCTGTGTTCACTTGTGGTTTCTGGCAGTATTATAGAGTAGACACCCAGCTGGCACTGCCAGGATCAGACATAATACTGACCCCTGCACTTTACCCACTCAGATGCTGAGGTCAACAGCAACAGCATTATCTGAGGGGTGACACAAAGAAAGAAAGCTGCCTCTGTCTTCTGATCGGCACCCTGTGAAATCAATCGCAGGTTGTCAAGTACTTGAAGTGGCAGTTGGGGGACTTCTGAAGAGCTGCAAGCCTGCCATTACCCAGCCGCTAATACATCCTGTCTTTAGCAGAATGTATTAGCCAGCCTGTGAGAACGACTGTGCCTTGTAATGTAGAAGTATTACAGTGTATAATATAAGCGATCAAAAGGTTCAAATGTCAAGTCCCCTAAGGGAACTAAAAAAAAGTAAGAACAAGTTCAATAAGGTCTTTAACGATATTAAAAAAATATGAAATTAAAACATGAAAATGAGAAACCTTTTCTCTATCTATCTATCTATCTATCTATCTATCTATTTATGTATCTATCTATGAAAAATGAAAAAAGAACACCTGGAAAACCTAAAGTGATTGAGCTAAAATTGCAGTATAAACCGCTTAGTGGTGGTTGGTCAATGAGCACACAACCAAGGTGGAACACCCATTATTTTGGGTTCTGCAGCATGGTATATGTTGAGGCAAGGTCACATTAATACTTTTCCCTGCACTATTCACGATGGCAGTAGGTGTTCTTCAGCCCTCCTGGAAGCTCTGATGTGACCATCACATTTCTCCTAAATCGAGAATGTCTCGGACTGGATGAGCCAATGAACTTTACATGCACAGAAGCCACTTTTTCTGAAGTACAGGTCTGTGTTTAGAGAGCTTGGAATGACGTACCGCAGGAGGATATCCAGCATCTGTATGACCGTTACCATTCCAGAGTGGCAGCTTGTATCATAGCAAGGGGAGATCACATAAAAAAATTGAAATCCTAAAGAAATGGCAGAATTGCATTTTTTCACACTGTTGCCCCAAAAATGTTTTAAAATGTATTCAATTCACCTGCAATAATACAGCCATGTCAATGGAAAAATAATGTTATGGCTTTGACTTGGAAAGATCAAAAAACAAAATTTTTTTTCCAAAGCCTTAAGGCTATGTACACCTTCAGGGCAATTTTTTATGATTGTATTTAGTTCATTTTGGGCTAAAAATCATTTTTTGAATTGTTCTTTATTAAACATTGAGCCGTTCTGTCCTACGGTTTAACTGTTTTTCTAGTTGTGTGAATCATACTTTTTACTTTCACTTTGTGCCGTCATCTAATAAACCTTATTTCTAAATTACTAAAAGGTCATTTATTTAAGCCACATTCTTATCAGTAACATAAGAATTGAGCTATAATAACTGTTTATAAGATCAGAGATAACGAGCCTCAGGTCAGGTGAGCTGGCTGATGAAGCAGAAAGAAAATTCAGATCCTGCTACTAGAGAAACTCAGCCTGTACAGAAAAAAGGGCCCAGAATTTTTAGTAAAGACCAATTGAAAAAAAATAATTTTTAGCTCAAAATGAGTACAATATAACTATTCCAAAAAATGTGCCCCCATGGAGTACATAGCCTTTAAGTATATTAAGTAAATTAGACTGTAATTAATAATAATAAAGGGGTTAAAGGGGTTTTCTTGGAGTATAATATTTAGAATCTTTCCTTAGAATAGATCTTCAATATCAGATTGGTGAGGGTCTGACTCTTGGCACAAACTTCAATCAGTTTCTTTTAAGGACAGCAGAGGTTGGATGAGTGCTGCAACCTAAAAAAATATCAAGCACAGTGCCATACATTGTGCAGTGGCTGAGCTTGGTATTGCAGCCCAGGGCTCCCTTATGATATAGGCCGGGCAGTGGTGGGGTAGTGCAGATGTTGGGTGCAAGGCAATAATCAGGCTTGCTTTGTTATCAACAATCAATCTCATTACTAATGTATTTTAGGCAGATTATAAAGGCAATAATAGTATTCAGTTCTGTCACTTCAAGATACATACACAATACTTCCAGAGATAAATATGGGATAACTGCCAGTCAGATGGCTGACTCTGTGTCTCTATCAGATCGAAACTGCATTGCGAATTGATGAGAGGGGTGCACAGTATCTCTATTTGTACAATTCCCTTTGTGGTAGGAGTATAGTGGGTGCCAAAGGCAATGTACCCTTTCAAGTAGTGGTAATGCCATTTTCCATAAACGAGCAATTGCACATATTGTATTGTCTGTCCTTTGCAACAATCATTTAAATGATCCTCAACAGTCTGTATATTCTGTGCTTCTTTCCTTCTCAGGGGATGGTGGTAGTTGGTTGGCATGCAACGATAGAGATTCCTTGCAGCAGGTTTCTCTTTTGCCCAGACATATGCAGAAGATCTCTGCCTTAGCTTGTCTAGACCAAACTATCTAGACCACTAGCTCCTAACTCAGAGGGGAGGGCCAGCCTCCTCCTGCTGAGTAGGACACAAAAACTAAAAGATGCTACAAGTTCAGCTCTTGGATTTTAAACATTGCATAGAAAAAGTACATTAACTTCAACAATTGACATGAATCCATTAAATAGTAAAATAACGCGTACGCAGTAGTACTCTGGAGTACTGCACATCAACAGAAGATCTGTAGTTAGTTCTCAAAGATGTTGAAACAGGCCCCCTGCCAAGTTCCTTCAAAAACTGTCTGCAAGTGTACTTAGAAGAACTGGTCCTGTTTTTAAGGCAAAGGGTGGTCACAGCAAATATTCATTTGATTTACATTTCTTTATGTTTTGTAAAAAAAAACTATTAACACTTCTTATTTTGAAATCATTCTTAATCTGCAGCATTTTTCATACCTGCCATATAATTTTTGCACAGTATATATATATATATATATATATATATATATATATATATATATAAAATGAATGCATGATTATGATGATTAGATTCAAATCCGCTTCATGCTATGATTTATAATCATTTTTCTCATTTTCCTGCCTATGGCACAAGTGTCATCCTTGATGCATTGATATCATTATACAACTAATTTTTTTTACTATTTCATTTTTATTTCATCAAAGAAGCCATTTTGTCAAATTGTAATTATTTGAATATAGGTTTCTCGTTTTCAAATTGTAATTATACAAGTATAGGTTTCCACTAAAAGATGTTCTCTGCCCATGAAACTTATTTATTAGTTTGTAATAACCTATAGAAGGAAGCTCTTTTATATACTATTTACCCTCCCTTGCTCCCTCGATGCCGCCTTTTCCGCAGCACGCTCTTCTACCCTGGTCCTGACTGGATGGTGCATCTTCTTTTCCTGTTCAGCTGCATTATAGTCACATGAGTAGGGGGATCAATAACTTAGCTGATCAGAGCAAGTGGGAAGGTAAATTGTTAGAACAAGGCATAAAGTTGGATTGTGGGAGCCAGGCCAACACCATTTCAGGGTTGAGTGTAATATATCTCAGATTTGGTTGACGTTGGTTGGCTTTGGCTTAGCATAGCTCAGTGGATATGCTAAATGTTTGGATACAATTACAAATGTATTCAGATCCAGGTGCTGGTTTGAAAACTGTAAAATATTTTTGTGGGACAACCCCTTTAATGTTGGTCAGATAGTTCCTGACTTTAGAAAGTAGGGGTGTGTAGTTCTATTGGAAGAGGTTGATTGGTTTAGCCAGGATTTTAACACAGAGATAAATTATTACAGATGGAGGCCACCTAAATGGAGTTAAGTCCCTTATCTTTGCTGTGATGTCACAGCTTTAGACTTTTCTAGATTAATTTTAAAATTAAAATTTTAAAATGAATCCCTGGATTTAAAATCCCTGTATGTCTGCCGTCTGTCTGATCTTTAATAGAAGGGTTTCCATCATAAGAATGAACAGTATATGTAAAAGAGGGAAACCCTGTCTTATCCCATTCGTAATAGCGAACAAGTCAGACAGGGTACCATTTAGCTGGATCCTAGCAAAAAGAAAAATAGCAAAAATTAATGGAAGGAAAGAGGGGGAAAGTTGAATCTGGATAAAATTGCTTTCATGTATCCCCAGTGGACCCTGTGAAAAGCCTTTTTGCCAGATGTACTAAGAGGGATTAATGGAGCACACATTTAGCATGGTAAACAGCATGGATAACTCTATGGACGTTGTGTTTCCCCTCCCTTCCCTGGACAAATGGCATCTGTTGCTTCCCAATCAGATTTTACAAAAAAGCTTTGATCCATAGTGCTAACCGTCTGGCCTACCATTTAACATCACAATTTAAGAGGGATATGGAATAGTAGCTTCCACATTGTTCAGGATTTTTATTCTCTTTTGAAAAGTATAGTAATAATAGCAAGAAAGAAATTTCAGACATTGACAAAATGGAGTATCAAAATATTGTGGAACATTTTAAAATAAATCATAGGTAGCCAGTCAAGGCAAGGGCTTTTACCGGTAGCTATTGAAAGTAGATCACCTTGTAGCTCTTTAATGGCGCCTTCCAGGAATATAGATTTTTCAACAAGTATTACCTGCCTGCCTCCATACACAGATGATTTATGCTTACCTTCTCCCTGTCACCTTGGTCCGCCACTGTGTCCATGTTCTGGTCCCTGGTTTGTTTTCTTCCGGCGCTACATGGGCAGGGTCAGATGCTCCACAGCAGCCAATGACTGAATTCAGCAGTGGCATGGCCAGAAGCAGCATGACACTGCTGAAGTCAGTCATTGGAGCAGGTAAGTATGAAGCTTCTCTTAACGGAGGCAGGTTGGGGGTAATTGCTGAAAAATCAGTATTGCTGGAGTACCCCTTTGAGGTTGAAGGGTGAAAATAATTTGGCATTGGCTGTTTCTGAAAGAGTAAGAATTTAAATAGAGGAGAGGAAAGACTGCACCAATTCTTTGCGTGAACTTGATTGTTTTGTTAGAATTTAGCGTCTTCAGATTATAGAAAGGAAAAGAAGGAATGGAAAGTCAGAAATAAGACAGGTTATAGTAACTCTCTTACCGTCTGGTGTTTTGACCGTGAATATGAAACTTTTATCCTGTCTTTGGGGAATTAGGCAAGATATTACTTTGGAACCTTTATAACTGTGTGCGTAGAACTTGTACTTGAAAGTTGGAGGGACTTGGCAGTTTTTAGGTTAAGAAGGTTTTTTAAAGAGCTTTTCAGTTTGTTGAGATAATCCTGACAAGACTGTTATCTAGACTATTTATGTAGCGTTACTAGGGCGCTCATGAGATATGCAGTGGGTCAGCACCTGTATTTGTGTCCAATGGGGCATAGAAGCAGTCATCATCAGAATCCTCCAAGGCTGAGCAGTCACAATCATGCACTGAATCTCTGGCGAAACATGTTTTGTCTTGAAAAATATATACATCTCAGCCTTGTTTTTCTTTCGTGTTTGCATCCCTAAGGGTTCTAATGCTCAGTCTCTTGCAATTGTGATGATTTTTAAGCTGTGTAGCCTCTAATAAGTTTGAGAAACAGGTGGCTTGGGCTGGGACTGCATTGCCATCTACATTTGGGACTAGCTCTGGCCCCTTAAAAAATTAAAGTTGTTTAATAGATTATATGTATCTCAAAGTGATTCATATAAAAACTACAATTCATTTAATAAAATTCAGGGTCTAGTTTCATACAGCTACATTGAAAAAATAATAAAGTTATGACCACTGGAACACTGAGGAGGGAAATATTATTGGTTATTAAAGGGATTGTCCAACTTTCAACTGTTTTTTAAATAACCTCCTCACCTAGCAGGACCTGTCAAGGGAAGCATACTTACCTGCTCCCTGATCCTCGAATCTGGCCCTGTGGGTTCCCCAATATCTTCATTGATCTATGGTCCCCACATGTAAACTTCTAGCCTGTCTATTCTGGAAGTTTATATGCGGGGACCAAAGCACGGTGAAGACAGTGTTTGACCCATAAAACCAGAACTCAATGTCAGGGAGCCCCTAAGTGTGCTTCCCTTGACAGATTCCTCTGAGTGGGGTTATATAAAAACCAGTTGCAAGTATGTTACATTAGTTACAGTATGTCATTAAGTGGTTAAAATGCACCTGAGTTGTGCACTAACCATATTTGAGACATACATTCAAAATCTACCATAAAGAGTGACATTTTCTGAGTTTTTTTTTAATTTAAATAATTTAATGATAAGTCGTCAATATCAGATTGGTAAAGGTGGAATTCCTGACATCCCTATGATCAGCTGTTGGAAGTGGCTGTAGAGCTTAGGCAAGCACTGCAACCTCTTCCTCAGCCTATGAGTTCATATCTGTTGGTCACATGGCCATTATACAGCTTAGTCCCATTCAGGTAGATGGAATTGAGTTGGAATGCCAAGAACAGTCACTGTACGTTCAGACAGCTGTTAGGTGTCAGACCAACACTGATCAGATATCGATAATCTATCTATGGCCTATCTTCTTTAAAATGTGCCAAAAGTAGTTTTTATGTTGGCAGCCCATGGTCACCATCATACCAGGTGGGCACGGGTGCCACACCAAATTTCTTAATGCTGCTCCCACTGCTCTCTGGTGGTCCAGGTCCCCTGGCCCTTCTCTGCTATCCAGATGCGGTTCTTGCCACTGGGGTCCTGTGTGTCCATTTTCTGCTAGACGCCACTGCCTGCGCTTACTGGCTAGGCCTCTGCTGTCTGCCACACACATCCTAATTCTTTACAGGCCTTTAGTTGCCAACTTCTGGGGTCCCCTATAAGAAGGTTCCTGAGGAATAGGTTTATCTAGGTTGCTAGTTCCAGTGAAGGTGTCTTGTTCTGTTGTGTGCCTGTGTAAGGACCTCTGCCTGATTCCTGACCCTCTGCTGCCTGAAGTGACCTCTGCTGATCTCTGTACTGAACCTTTGCTGCCTGCCCAGACCTCGGACCATTACTAGATTGTGTATACTCTGCCTGCTCTGATCTGGTCCTCTCCCTCACTGTAGTCTTGCTTGTTCCTTTGGTGCTCTGCACCAGTGTCTCTGTCACTCATGGGTAATCTGTCAACCACACAGGAACTTGAAGAGGCAGCTGTCTGATGGATACCTTGCAGCGAAGTCCAGATCCCTGTATAGGAGTAAAGGGTAAATACCAGGGGACTGCCAGGATAACATCCTTAGGATTATCCCAAAGTTAAACCTGTTGGTTGACATGGTGGTTCCGCACCCACGGCCATAACAGTAGTTTGTATACAGATTCTAAATTATTACTCTCATATTTAGATGAGTAGAAGCAAGTTTATGACTTTACAGTCTTAGGGCTTTATGGATCTTGTCTGTTGTATGTGAGTAGTGAACTAAGCTCTGAATGTTCAGTTTTCCCAGAGCTTGGGCAGGTCCTCTTAAGACCTAATCACAATCTGATGGCCATCTTTCACTATAGCTAAGCCGAAGGGAAACAACTATAGCACTGTGAGCTTTTGAATGTGCAGGGTATCCATGAGGTGCTTCAAGTGCTGGTGGCTAGGTTTGGGAACAGTAGGATCTTGTGAGATTCAAACCAGAGGTTTTGAGCATCTTTGGCAGTCATAAGAAGGGCACCTGTCCAAGTAGTTTAAGATGCTGCAGATTACATCTCAAAGTGGATGTCCTCAAGCAGGCCAAGGCGTCTGGGCTCTGTGAGTGCGCTCCACCACTATGCAAGGGTCGAGGAGCGAGAAACAGACTTGAGTCACCATTGATGAACAGTTTTCGTACATGCATTTTCAGGTAACCTTCTTTATACAGATATTTTTCGGATCCTCTAGGTGGAGATTGAGCTTGTTTAAGTTAACTTAGTGACAACATATTTCCGCCTGCAGAGACTCACTGTGTTAAGTAATGGCTGCTTGAGTGTCCTCTAGAGCAGGCACTCTGTGTCCAATTTGTTTTACATCAGTCTTGATGTCTTTGAGTTCTCTCATAACACAATTGGAATCAGAGTCAAAGACGTTTGTGACTTTACAATCTTAGGGCTGTATGGATGTTGTCTGTTTTATGTTGATAGTGAGCTAAGCTTTGAAAGTTCCTGCCTGCATTGTTGCTTTCTATGCTGATTGAACAGCATTATTACTGTAATCTATAGTAGTCAGTGTTGTACGCAAGTACATACTATAATTTAGTGTTGTTGTCAAGCTTAAAGAAATTAGTACTATTGGTTCCATCCCTTAACCTCTTTTTGCTTAGACAGATAACCATTAGAAGCAGCTCTTCACTACTCTGTCCATACTAAGAATGCTACTGTTTCTATAGCTAGATGTCTTGGTTTGGAATGGTTACATTTATTGGTTCATGTGTTTTGTACATTATGCCACAGGAATGTTTCATTTGTATGAAGTCTCTCTACCTGTAGAGATAACTAGGACTTTTCCTGTCTCCTAATGATAACCTCATCTGAAGGCTTCCATTATTGTACCTAATAATATTACACTTGTAGCCTCTCTCCACTCAAGGTAGTATTTTACTTGGCAGCTTCAATCAAACAGAAAACTGTAAAATATCACAGAAGTGAAAAGTAAGAAAAACTGTGATAGATAATTTAGCAGAAGGAATATACTGGTAAAAGCATCAATTCACCTTGTCTGAATTTACAGATTAATATGTCTACAAGATCACACTTACATTTACAATCTGCATCAAATTATCTTTTATCAACCATCTTACACTATCAGAATGATAGGTTCCATTAGACAGACCTTCTTTAAAGGAGTTGTCTCACAAAAAATATTCTACATCTTTCAGAGCAAGTTTAAAAAATTTAGTATAGCCATTATTCCATAAAATCTATCTGTATAGTGCCACCTGCTATTTTTTCCATATTTCTTAGTCCATCTTGCTGAAGTGGGCACATATGCTCAGTTCCACCCTTCAACTGCCACCAGCTATATCTACTGCTAGATGCTCTGACAGTTAAAGCAAGAGAGCCAAGAAAGGACATACCCACTGAGAACGGACACACACCCTGACCTGTAAGTTTGGTGTAATGAATGGGGAGATCTCTTGATCCATGTGAAGTACTGTACATGTATGGTTTTAGCTTTGCTAGAAAGATATTGGCATGTACAGTACTATTAGATACCTGATTTTCATTTTTACATTAATCATGGCTTTTGAATGTTTTTTGTAGTATTTTGTGAGGCATTTTTAATATTCTTTGTATCAATTTAACAGGCAAGTGCTTGCAGACTATAGGAAAAAGCACCAGCCGTAACCCCTGGATACAAGCAGTGTATAATGTGATGGAAAAATGAATCAAGCCAGCAAAGGAAGCAATATGGACAATCACAATACATTAGTAAGTGCCTTGTATTAAAGAAGAAACTCCCGCAAAAAATGTATTCCATTTCCTGCTAGAAATGTACATGATGTAATCTGTAGTGAATGTCATTTTCTTACCAGTAGCTGAATTTTTTAGTTATATCATCCTGAAGTTTCTTATCAGTATCATGTGACTAGGAATTAGACCCACCAACTCACACAGCACCTTATGTGTGGACAGGAAGTCTAATTTTCTATGCATTCCTATGGGAGCCTCACTTCTGAATAGAGAAGTGACTGGCTTGCTGTCCTGGGTCAGTTGGAGGTCAGGGAGTTGGTCACATGACCCAGCTACAATAAGAAGAGAGTGGAAACTCTCAATTTCAGCCTCTGATAAGAAAATGACATTCACTACAGATTATATCATGCACCTTTCTAACAGGTCAGAGAATAAAATTTTTTGCGGGAGTTCTTCTTTAACTTTATCTACATGATAAATGCCATTTGCTGAAGTGAGACAGACTGTTTATCAGAAATTTGAAATCTGTGTATGCCCCTAAGCCCAACGTATGTCCCTTACATCTTGCTTATAGTAGTCTCCAGTTTATCAAATGCATATCTACTTTAAAATTCTTAAGTAACAATACAACCATATAAATAAAATACACACGGTTTTCAAAGAGAACTATGTACAGTCCAAGAATTATGTATTAAATACATTTATATTTTATTTTTACTCATATATTCCTATCATTTATATGGATTCCCATCTTATTATTTCACAAAATTCATTATGCTTTCTTTAAATTAATTATTCCTTAAAAATATCCAATCTATAGTTATCCCAGCAGACTGCGATTAATCTGTTGAAAGCCGCAAGAACACAGGTCTAATTAGTTGTCAGCATTCGGGTAAATAAATGAATTGAACTGTCTAGAAATAAATGAAACCAAAATAAGAGATTGCACCTATATTAAACAAAATAAAAAAACTTGATGGAATACGCAAATTTGTGTCCAAGGCTTAATTAAGTAAGCACTTTGAATCAAGAAAACAAGAAACATGTTCTATCCATATTATTCGAATACTGTATATAAAAGACAAGCCATGTGTCCAACGATTCACTGTTTCTCTGATAGGCTATTGTCAAATCGTGTAACCAGTTTAGCCAAACAGCAGCAGGTTGTAGCAGACATACAGAGTGCTGACTGTAACTTCTGAGGCACGGCTTCTCAGCATGCCTCTCATATCCCTGCATGGACTGTTCTAATAAACGTGCTGTTTTACATGTAAACTATATTTAATGGAAGAGATTTATCCAAACTGTCTGAAAGAGAAACTGTCTTTTATTTTACTGTCAGGTTAATGAAAGTAAAGCTGAGATATAATTGGTTGCTATGGGCCTGACAACATGATCTACAGACAATTAGCAATGTAATACAATTTACATGCACACACAGTAAAGGTGCTGTAGCAATAATAGCAACAATTCCACCATTATTAATATTCAGTTAGCCCATAAGGTCACGTGATATATGTGTGGTAATTCTTAAAGGGGTTATCCCCTGAAAATCAGACATCATATAGAACATGGCAATCTCTTTCTAACAAAGCTAAAATCAACCCTGTACATCACATGGATCCAGAGATCTCCCCATTCATTGCTCTGCTAGATTTATACCAAGCTGACAGCTCAAGGGGAGTGCCTTTTGCCTTCTGCAGCTCAGGATGCGTGTCTCACCTCTCCCTATCACAGCTCAGGAGGCAGATGAAGGATGAAGCTGAGCATGTGCGGCCTTCTCAGTGAGCCAGACAAAGAAATAAGAAAAGAAACAAACAGTAGGTGGTGCTATACAGATATATTTTATTGAATAACTCAGTGGTGATACAAACTTTTTAATTACACAAAGTTACAAATGTATTCAGATCCAAGTACTGATTTGAAAACTGCAGTATATTTTTAGTGGGACAACCCTTTAACTAAAACATTAATTTTACTGATGTAAACAAAGGGTGTTTATGCTAGACAGCAGTCTTTAACCCCTTCACGGCCAGCGCCGTAATAGTACGGTGCTAGGTGAAGTGGCTTAATGCCCAGTGCCGTAGTACTACGGCGTGCTGATCGGGCAGGTGCAGGAGCTGCGCTTGCCCAATCAGCGGCGGGGGTCCGGCTGTGCCCCTGCTGTATGCGCCGGCATCGGTGAAAACACCGATGCCGGCGCATTAACCCTTCATGTGCCGCAGTCAGTGCTGACCGCGGCACATGCGATGTGTGCAGCGTGCAGGGGAGTCCATCGGGTCCCCGCGCTGCTTTGACGGGGACCTGATGGCTTGGACGGCAACCCGATGCCTTCCAGCTGCCACCTACGGAAGCCTGTGAGATCCAGCCCCCTGGATCTCACAGGCAGAAGGCTGTAAGTGTATTACTGTGAGTAATACACTTACAGCCAATGCATTACAATACAGAAGTATTTTAATGCATTGTAAAGGGGATATGACCCCCAAATGTAAAAAAAAAGTGGTAAAAAAGTGAAAAAGTAAAAATAAAGTTAAAAAAGATAAAGTTTCAAGTAAAATAAAAAAGTGCCATTTTCCCAAAATAAAGTTAAAAAAATGGTAAAAAAAAGGAAAAAAAGAAAAATAGACATATTAGGTATCGCCGCATCCGTATCGACCGGCTCTATAAAAATATCACATGATCCACCCCGCCAGGTGAACGCAGGAAAAAAAAAAGAAAAAAACAGTACCAAAACAGCCATTTTTTGGTCACCTTCCTTTACAAAAAGTGTAATAGCAGGCGATCAAAAAGGCATATTTACCCCAAAAAGGTACCAATCAAACCATCATCTCGTCCCGCAAAAAATGAGACTCTACCTTAGAAAATTGCCAAAAAAATAAAAAAAAATATGGCTCTCAGAAAATGGCAACACAAAAATTTTATTTTTTTTGTTCAAAAATGCATCTAATGTGTAAAACTCACCGAAAATAAAAATGTTAGACATATTGGGTATTGCCACGTCCAAAACAACCTGCTCTATAAAAATATCACAATTTTTTTAAAAAAAACTATGCCAAAACAGCGATTTTTTTTCCTCTTGCCTCACAAAAAGTGTAATACCACGCGATCAAAAAACCGCATTTACCCCAAAATGGTACCAGTCAAACCGTCATCTCGTCCCGCAAAAAATGAGACCCTACCGTAAGACAATTGCCGAAAAAATATGGCTCTCAGAAAATGGCAGCACAAAAACAAGATTTAATTATGTTCAAAAATACATCTAATGTGTAAAACTTAACAAAAATAAAAATGTTAGACATATTGGATATCTCCAAATCTGTAACAACCTGCTCTATAAAAAATATCACATTATATTCCCCCTCAGGTGAACGCTATAAAAAAATTTAAAAAAACTATGACAAAACAGCAATTTATTGGTCACCTACCATCAATAAAAGTGTAATAGCAGGCGATCAAACAGGCATATTTACCCCAAAATAGTACCAATCAAACCGTCATCTCATCCCTCAGAAATTGATACCCTATATAAGACAATCACCCGAAAAATAAAAAAAATATGGCTCTCAGAAAATGGCAGCACAAAAACAAGATTTAATTCTGTTCGAAAAAGCATCTAATGTGTAAAACTTAACAAAAATAAAAGTGTTAGACATATTGCGTATCGCCGCGTTCGTAACAACCTGCTCTATAAAAATATGACATGATTTGCCCCTTCAGGTGAATGCTGTTAAAAATGTTTTTTTAAAAACTATGCCAAAACAGCCATTTTTTGCCACCTTGCCTCACAAAAAGTGTAACACCAAGCGATCAAAAAGTCTTATGTACCCCAAAATGGTACCAATGAAATGGTCACCTCATCCCGCAAAAAATGAGACCCCACATAAGACAATAACTCAAAAAATAAAAACCCGCTAACCAATACATCAAAATCTGTGCAGCAAAATCCATATGGCGCTCCTTCCGTGTCCTGCCATGCGTCCCCACAGCAGTTTACCACCACATATGGGGTGTTGCCATATTCAGGAGAAAATGGGGAACAAAATATGGGGTGCTTTTTCTCCTGTTAGCCCTTGTGAAAATGAAAAATTTGGGGCTCAAGCAACATTTTATTGGAAAAAATAAAACTTTTCATTTTCATAGCCAAGTGTTTCTAAATTGTGTAAAACGCTTAGGGGGTCAAAGTGGTCAGTACCCCCTTAATATATTCTTTGAAGGGTGTAGTTTCCAAAATGGGGTCACTTTTTGAGGGTTTCTGCTCTAGGGGGTACATCAGGGTCTCTCAATTACTAAATGATGCCTAATAACCATTCTAGCAAAATCTGCCTCTAAAATCTGTATGGTGCTCCTTTCCTTCTGACCACTGCCACAAACCCATAGAGCAGTTTACCACCACATATGGGGTATTTCCGTAAACTGCAGAATCAGAGTAATGTATATTGAGGTTTAGTTTGCTGTTAACCCTTGCTGTGTTGCAAGAAAAAAATGATTAACATGAAAAATCTGCATAAAAATGAAATTTTGAAATTTCACATACATTTTTCTTTAATTCTTGTAGAAAATATAAAGGGTTAACAAAGTTTGTAAAGTCAGTTTTAAATAATTTGAGGGGTGTAGTTTCTAAAATGGGGTCATTTATGGGTGGTTTCCATTATGTAAGCCCCTCAAAATCATTTTATATCTTAATTGGTGCTTAAAAAAATGGTTTTGGAAATGTTGAAAATTTGAAAAATGGCTTCTAAACTTCTAAGCTTTCTCACATCCTAAAAAAGCAAAATGACATTTATAAAATGATGCCAACATAAAGTAGACATATAGGGAATGTAAAATAATAACTATTTTTGGAGGTATTGCTATGTATTTTGAAAGTAGAGAAATTGAAATTTGCAAATTTGCTAATTTTTCCAAATTTTTGCTAAATTTTGTATTTTTTATAAATAAAAATGAAATATTTTGCCACAAATTTACTACTGTTGTGAAGCACAATATGTGACAAGAAAACAGTCTCAGAATCGCCTGGATAAGTAAATGCATTCCAAAGTTATTACCACATAAAGTGGGCAGGAAGGTGAAATCAGGCCTGGAGTAGTAGGGGTTTATCATTGATTATATTTACCCAAAATGGTGCATTGAAAACTATAATATGTCTTGTAAAAAATAAGCCCTCATACAGGTACATTGATGAAAAAGCAAACATTCACCAAAAAACAGTTAACTAGAAACCAACGAGTAATACAAAGATGTGAAAAAGTGCATGTTCCTAAAGGAAAAGGTAATACGAATAATCAAAATAAGACCTAAATGTTTAGTGTATTAAATAGGTTAGTGTTATTCACTGATTGTTTTTGGACTTGATACTCAAAATTCAGAATTAAACCTTGTAGAGCAAGAGTAACAAATATGAATATACAGTATAAATCCAAAAGCTGATTATTCTAGAATGAGCCTTAACATTCCTTGCAGTTTACATGCTTTTAACCACAGGGACACTCTAGTGCTTACATAACTCCACTGGTGTCTTCTTCTTGACTACTAGATATGAAGGTCCTTTTTCCAATTATTGATCTTCTACATGTGGTTTCCCCATTTGAAAACATACCAGCTACTGATTTTTTTACGATTTGTGTTTGAACTCAACTACAAACCATATCATCCCAATATTCCAAGTTCTACATTGTATAATCTTGGGGACATCAGGGTAATCGGGAAATATTAACTGAATTATGTTTTGTTAATAATATTCTGGATTATGGGTGCATTGTTAGAATATTATGTAATGAATGGAACTTGAAGTTTTCTTTCTTCCTCTCCATTTTGTGATATTTCCATGTCACTAGTTTTCCTTGTTCTAACACTACAATTTTAAACTTTGCAGATTGTAATTTTTTTTCCTAATCTATGTTGAATCACTTTACACTGTAAAATAGATTAAAAAGTAGTGATCGTACACAAAACTCATATTGCCCCATAGCAAAATTTAGTACGGCCCCCCAGTTTCCCTGTACATGTGCGATTCAATTCAGAATGCAAATAGCTATGGCCCTGCTAAATATACATTTTAAGTTTTTTTAATTGAGCACAAGAAATTTCAGTTAAAAAACGTCATAAAAAGAAATCACACTCTGTCTCACCGGCTTTATCCAACTTCTATGTTGAAAAAAAATGGAACCGCTATTTCTTAAATATGGTGCTTATTCTGAACAGCAGACAGCTGGCTTAAATACATTGATTAATCTCCCCCATAACCTTAAATCACTCAGATAATATATTACTAAGCTGGCTTCCTGCATCCACCACTAGGAGGAGCTCAGTGCATAGAAATATATATAGTTACTGTATAAATCTCTTTGCACTGAGCTTCCCCCAGTGGCAGCTTCATTGAAATACAATGATTTCACATCGGGAAAGAGAGGAAGTTCAGCGTTGGACCCCCCTACCTCTCAGCCCCGTTGCAGTCATATGGTCTGCCTCCATTGAAGGTATCCCACTAGTAGTGATTGGCAAAAATGTGCATTTCTTCCCAGAGAGCCATGAACAAATTGGTGTAACTGGGAGCAAATTTTGCCCCATTGTTTCACAAGCCATCTGTCTTAAAAACGCATCAATGTAACAAAAATAATTCCTCTCTAAAGCAAACTTAATTAGTTCTAAAATATAGTCTGCTTAATCGCCACACAAATGATTATCTTTGCTTAATATATATTTTATTACCTCTAAACCTAATTAATTGGGGATACATGTGCCAAAAATAGAATAATTATTTTTATCTACTTCCACATCTTTCAATATTTCAATGACCTGACCCAGATCCTAATAATCCCAAATAAGATTTAGTGACCACTACATATCTAAGTAAAAAAATCAGCCTTAGTATTCCTCTGTATGTCGCAACTACACGATGACCCAGAAGATTCTACTTATCTTTCTGTACTTTTTGCAGATGGTATATTACTGTAATCTTTGGATATTTTAGATTTAATATGAATATTCTTTTTTATTAAAGGGGTTGTCACACAAAAAATATTTAGCATTTTTCAACCCAGCACTTGGTCCTGAATATGTTTCTAATTGCATGTAATTAAAAATGTAGTATAACCACTGAGTTATTCAGGAAAATATGTCTGTATAGCGCCACCTGCTATTTTTTTCTCCTCCTTATTTCTTTGTTTGAGCACATTCTTAGTTCCATCCTTTAACTGCCACCAGCTGTATCTTCTCTTAGAAGCTGTGATAGCTAGAGGTAGAGAGCTGCAGTGGATATGACACCTACCCTCCCAAAAAAGGACATGTCTGCTGAGCTGTGACAGAGAGAGAGAGAGCTGCAGAGGAATTGACACTCCCCCATTAGTTGTGACTATGAGACAGCTACAGCAGAAAGACAGGCCCCCTGAGCTGCAAGTCTTAAGAAAATCTAGAAGGGTAATTGGACTAATAAATGGGGAGATCTCTGGATCCATGTGAGGTACAGGGCTGGTTCTTTGTTAGAAAGAGACTGTCATGTACTATATGATGTCTGATTTTTATTTTTTTACATTAATAATAGGAAAACATCTTTAAAGATCCCTCTTTTATAGTATTTAATATTTTACTTAGTTCTTCCTTATATTGCTCAGTTGGTAACCTATCCATTTGATTGCTGTAATTCTATATATCTATAATTACCATCCCCCCTTCCTTATCAGCAGATTTTATTATAATGTTTTTGTTTTGTTTTTTTTGTTAAAGGGGTTGTCTGGGATAGGGTAATTAAAAATCTTGGAAAAGCCCTAAAAGGGTTTAAAGTAAAAAAAAAAAGTTATACTCAAGCTTTCTCTAGGGCTTTTACAAACATCAGTGGTGACATGCAGTGTCAGACTAGGGTGCCAAGAGCCCACCTATAAAAATTATTTTGGAGGCCCACCATACAGATACATTCAAATTTTACCTGTTCACATAGCATCACACAGCAGCAAGATGCTACCAGATGGTTGAATATGGGGGTCACTGCATCAATTTTGAGAAGGTACAGGCTGATCTCCTTACTGGTACCAGCTAGAAACATGTTTGGCTTGTTTGAAAGCTGATACTCCAGGCTTTCATTCAAGACCAAAATGAGAGCTCTAGTCCAAGAAACAGAGGAGAAATCACTGTTAGAAATCGAGTCGGGAATAATTGTGAGTAAAATCTGCTTACTTTCATTTTCAGCATCATTCACAGCATCCCGATTTCTGAGTGATATCTCCCCCTGTACTGAACAGATTTATGTCAATTTGGTATTGTCTGAAAGCCTATATATCTAGCTGGTACCAAACCGGAGATATGAGCAGTTAAAGCAGACCCCCTCCCCCATCCCTGTCAGTGTGGAAGATAATGAGGGACAAGTGACTATTAAGAGGCTAAAACAAATGCTTACTGATTTCTTACTGATTTCATGTAATGCAGGGCTTGTTTCTGGTTAGCTGTATGTGAGAGCATACACACTGCTCTGGGGTAGTGGGGGATATTATCTGCATTCTGATTGGTCCTGCTAGTTCATGTGATGAGAGCAAAGGCTTATGGGAAGTGAGGGAAATACAGGATGGCCTCAAGGACAGGGCAAAGATCACCACAGGAAGTACAGCAGTGGCCATTTTAGGAAGATGCTGAAATAGAGGCACAGAGAAATAGGGTTGCTAAGGGCTGAATGCAGACATCAGAAAGGTAAAATTAACTGAAAAATACAGCTTCATGAATATCTGCTCTTCAGTATCACATATGTTAGGAATTTTATTTTTGGTAGTGAAACGGCAGTTACACTTTAAATAATCCACCCAGTTTTTTTAAATCAACATAGGCTGGTTGAGCTTCTCTATCTATATGTAGTGCAGTAAGTCTACTACGTTATGTGCCACTTTGTCCAGGGGTAGGGGACTAGGGGCACACCTTGCCCAGGTGGGGGATTCACCTGTACACCTGTGGGCCAGTCTGAGCCTGGTGATGTGCCTGAATATGGCACTTGACCACTGCAGCCAATCGCTATCCTAAGCCTTCTAGAGTGGTCACATGTCCTACTCCAACAAGGAAATGTGCACATCCCGGCAGCAAGGAGAGCAACAGGACAACCAGCACAGTGCCCTAGACAACAGGGCTTTTTTTATACCATCTTAGGGCTTATCTGAGATTTGAATTACCTTGGACAACCCTTTTAGGTGTCAATTTTATTCATCTTAGTTAAATTACTGTTTTGAATAAAGTCAGCCTTTCCCTTTCAATCTGTATAGACAGATTGTGTTAGAAAATTCTTTACCAAATGACTTTAATGAAACTGATCTGCAGCATATGTTATTTATGATGCTTTTACATTCTCCCAGATGCCCATTTAAAATTATATGTAAATTTGGTGCCGACACTGGTGTTTAACTATGCAGTCTACTGTGTCCTGATTTTCAGACGGGATATATAGTCAATTCATCTTAAAATCATTAAAAAATCACTTAATGTGAGGTCATTAATTAATTATCCTATTTACTCTCATTTTGTCTAGAAAACATGATTTATTGAGCTAATTGGGTTGTACTAATTTAGAAAAAAAAAGTTTAAATGGCTTTTAATGCAAGCAAAATGCCAAAATGCAGGGATTGCCTGAACAGTGAAGTATCTCTTTTTTAATAATGGCAGGGACAAAGCTAAGATTTCTTTTATCTAAAAGGCAAGCATTCAGTTTGGTGCCGCCCCTTATAGAATCACATGTTCATAACACCACATGGTCAGTAAGAGTAGCTCCAGTTACAGTAGCATCTGTCAGTGCCGGCTCCAGGTACATGTGGGCCCTTGGGTGATTAAGCCTAAGTGGGCCCCCTTGTGGCATTTTGCACAACACACAAGGCAATAAAACTGCATATATTATTTATGGTGCCACATACAATAAACAGAACACGCTACAGAGTGGTGGATATATGTGAATCAATCCTTATGCCTGCCTCTCATTATTGATTACCACAGGACTGTACTGGTAGAGAGTATGGCAGAGAACTACAAGGCTCAGCATGTCCAGCCTGCCATTACTGATTACCAGAGGACTGTACTGATGGATAGCATAGTAGAGAAGTTCTATTATGTGTCAGTACAGTCCTCTGGTAATCAATAATGACAGCCGGGACATACTGAGCCTTGTAGTTCTTCAGTATACTATCTACCAGTACTATCCTCTGGTAATTAATACGGATACATGCTGGACATGCTGAGCCTTGTAGTTACTCAGCATGTCCAGCCTCTGCAGCCTGTCATTATTGATTAGTACTGGGACAGTACTGGGAAGGAGTATAAGGGCAGAGAACTAGGGCAAAGACAGAACTACAAGTCTGTGTCTAAAACAAGTTAGTTACTCACACTTCCTTCCCTCACAGCTCAGCTTCGCGCCACGAACACTGCTAAGCCCTGCCCCATCATGTGACTGGTCACTTGATCATAATAAAACTCCTGGTTTATTCGGCTGCTATGCTTGTCTTCTGCTGATAAGCTCCGCCTCCGCTGTGATCCATCTTCCTCCTGTTCGGTATGTTATCTGTCTGTCTGTGCCATGTAAATTACTGCTGATCACACTGTATTCACGGACGCTCCGCAGGCCTGGAGATCCTGTGCAGTGACATCATGCACGGGTAACGCAGCAGCAGTATGCCAAGGCCAGGTGATGTTTAAAGGGACCGCGGCCGCTGCAATTTACAAGTGAGGAAACGAGTGGGCCCCCTAAGGAACAGTGGGCCCCGGCACTTGCCCGGGTATGCCGGGTGCTGATGCCGGCCCTGGCATCTGTACATATACAAGTGACAATAAAATAGTGACAGGTTTTTTTATTGGACTATATACATCTGGGCCGTCAGCATAAAAATTCTACATGGATGTTTGAAAATCGTGCAGCTGCTGGAGCTGGGAGCCCGCTCAGTGACAGAAGGGCTCCCCATAGAGAAGGCAGGAACATTTTTTCCACTGTCCCTTCATTCCCTATTAATTTATACACACAGCTCAATGAGCACTGTGTATAGGCTTCGATAAATGGAAATGCTTATTTCTGCTCTGGTCCTGGTGTTCATGTGACCAGGAGCCTGTGCAAGCTGCTGGTTCTTATAGAACACAGATCAGTGATGTTGTATGGCAATGAGTAGCCCAAAGTATGAAATAAAAAAGTTACTCATAAACACATAAATAAAAAATAATAAGAAAAAAACAACACTTTCTGAAGCTTATGGAAAGGGGATATAATTAAAAAAATATACTTTATTTGCATGTTGTGCTTTTAACAAAAAAATGAAAAAATGTGAAAAAAACTACCCCCCCCCGCCTTTTTTTTTTTACATTTTCCTGGTTAAAAAATAAAAACTAAAATACTAAAATAAAAATGACATAAAAATAAAACCATATATATCACAGGTTTTTTATATAGCTTTCAAAGATATGTTCTGAAAAAACAGTGACAAGTGACAGGTTTGGAAGGGGGAGGGGTGGTAAATGGCTCAATTTTGAATTGGTTAATAGTGCCAGATAATGGTGTTAGCCAAAGTGCCAACTAAGGGGAGTTATTCACAAGCAATGTTGATAGCAGATAGGATACACTATAAGTGTTTGATTGGTGGAGGTCTGACCGCTGAGACATTTCTCAATACGTGTAGGTACAAGAATTGGCAATAATACTAGGAAAGTGTCATGACACACTGTGCTGAAGGCACTTCCTGCTGCCCTTGGATTTGTTCATGTGAGCAGGGCTGAACAAGCAGGAAGTGTCTTGGATTACCAAATGTACAATGTGCATCAGGTAGTATGAGAAGTGGTTCAGCCAACTTGTATGACAGAGGAGGAGCATGGGAATCAGTGGATATGCAGCTGAAAAGATTAAAAGAAAGGCACCATGTAAGTGTTCTGTTAATTTCCTATTAATCTGAATTCCCTTTCTTGAAATGGAGGTTAGATTTCATTTCTGACCTTTTAAAGAGCCTGGAAGTATGACTCAGCCAAACTAAAGGCACCTATCTGTAGACAGCACTTTTACGATGACTTTGCGCCTCATCAGAACAGAGTATAAATTTATCTATGTGAGACAACCACCATTCACAGTGAGCCTACTGTCAAAATACTATGTATCCTTGTTATTAGTAAAACCTTGCCAACGCTGACCCCCACATTTAGCTCCAAGGCATATTCCCTGCTAGACTTCCTGTAGCTACAGCCCTGCACACTGGTATAATAATGCTACCATTGAGATTCATATTCAGTCACTTCTCAGGTCTTATACAATACATACTATGTCATTTGACATCTTAACTGTTCCTTTCACTTGCTGGAACAGTTAGGGCAAAGGTACTATTGAAATTAGTGAAAGCAGTCTTTTGAATTAACTTTAATATTAGGACAGAAAATTGGAAAAAAGGTTAAACAATGTAAAGGCACTAACTGATGAATGACAAATTACATTTGTTGAACAAAACGGCAATTTATAAAACTTTTCTCAACAAAATCCATACAAAAATTAATGGAATAATAAAATAATAATACATTGTAAACGACAAATTCCTCTGCTTTGCTGTACACAATCTGCAATAACTGTCTGGAGCCTTTCAATATATGAAAAGATATAGAGATTTGATTATGAGATGCGTTTTTGCTAAGCTGTCAAAATAGTTGAAGTGTGTACATTTAGAGAAGCACCTGTCTCTGAACAAGAATATTCCATACTAATGGCTTGCTTAGCAGATATGATTACACGTTTTCTACTAGAAGCTCTTTATTATGTTAAATTATGTCAATCATAATTCCCCGTAATTTCACTTTTACTTGATAGTCTTAAAGGATTTATTATTCAAAAGCAAATACATTTGAGGAGTTTACATGCAAAGCAAAAGGAAATAGATTTTGTAAATACGCCGAAAAATTTTGGAAAGCGCTGATGCTGGTGCCAGACTTAATCCACCAAGGATTTCGAGCTGAATGCCTACTTTTAAAGTGAAAGGCAGCATGTTATGGGAAATATTGTCAACTATAAAGAAGATATTATTATATAGATATTATAGTCTATTTCTCTTTTAATCTTCATTATTGGAGCATACATTATTAATGAACAATATATTCTATTATTGCGTGCAGTTAATTACAATTTGCATTTGTTTATTCAAGCCTATGCTGGTATAATGAATAATGAATACCATTAGTTTGGTAGCAGATTTATTGTGTAATTATCTATACTGTTTTCTGCCGCTATGGCTGTTTCATTAAAGTCTATATGGACACTTTTAGAGTGATTTTTTTTTGCATTGGCTGTAGTATGGGATGAAATACACATTTCCATTTTTTTATTATTAAAAATGTTGCTCTATCATCTGCATCCTGAGGATAGGTCATCAGTGTGAAAATCTCAGAAAACCGCTTCACGTTTATTTTATTTGGCTGTAAAGATGTTATCTTAGATGTCTGCTCAGAAGTGTAGAGGGCTACAGACCAAGGCGGCTTGTCTTGAACTTGTCTGATGTAGTTCACACTGAAAAGGAATGAGTAGCCTTCAGTGTACGAGAATACATACAGGATGAAAAAGACAAACAGCAAACAACATTTTTAATAAAAACAATAGCAAATATGTGTTTTCATCCCATAACAAAAGTATGCATAGCCTTTAAAAAGGTTATCTCACTAAACACATTTAAAGAGGACCATTCACCACTCCTGACATGCCTGTTTTAATAGCTTCATGAATTCCCCATGTAACAATTCTGGAACATCTATTCTTATGGCTCTATGTTGTGCCATTCCTTTATTATTTGCACTAGAAGTGATGAATGAATTGCTATTAGCCTGCAGTAAGGGAACAGAGGGGAGGTGACCAGTTGGGGTGTGTACCTGCACAGACTGACTCTAGCCAATCAGTGCTGCCATAGACTGTGCAGGTACACACCCCCAACTGGTTACCTCCCCTCTGTTCCTTTACTGAAGGCTAATAGCAATTCATTCATAACTTCTAGTACAAATAATAAAGGAATGGCACAATATCGAGTAATAAGAATAGATGCTCCAGAATTGTTATTACATGGGGAATGCATGAAGCTACGGTATTAAAACAGGCATGTCAGGAGTGGTGAAAGGTCCTCTTTAAAAGATATTTCTAGAATATGCTATCAATGTCTAACTGATTATAATGAAGTGGCTGCTGTGCTAGGAAAGCAGTATGTTCTTCCACCTTCCTGTAGACCAAATTGCAGGAACAGTTTATTCCAGGGCAGGACATGTACAAAAAGCAGTACAGAGTCGGAAGTGATGCTTCTCCCTAAAGTTTCCTAAAGTTCTTCCTCTAGTGATTGTAAGGGGTTGCAGTGGTTGGACCCCCACAACGCGGTTACTAATAGCAGGATCTTATGGTATGACACCACTGTCTTCAGTAAGATAAGCCCTTTAAACAGTTGTTCCCAGATAGTGGCATCTATGTCCTTATAAACGCTGCGCATACTAGGTCGCAGTGTGCCTTCTTTATGACACACAGTCTCTCACACATTATTGCTCACAGGTGCCATGCTGGTGTCTTGGTCACAGGTCTGTCTGGTACACAGGTCACAGCTTTTTTTAGCATGTGGGGGGCCTGACTGCTCTTATACCCCTATGCTCCTGCCTCAATCTCTATGCAGTGACCAGCAGAACAGACTTAGAAGTGATCCTTTGTCCCTAATGTGTTGTGCTGGTGTACTTTGCACCAAATTTATGAAAAGTTGCATGTTATTTGTTGCATCTGTAAACTGTACGTTACCTCTCTACTGGAGTGAGTTTGTGACTTTTTTTGCAACTTTTTAACCCCTTAATGCATAATCACATACATGTACTTCATTATGCGTAAGGGAATGTATGGGACAGACTGCTGCGCATAACCCAGTGATTTAGCCCCTTAGATGCCATGGTCAATAGCGATTGTGGCATCTGTCAGTTTAGAGAGAGGGGCGGGTGTCCTCTGGCTTCCAATCAGAGCCCCTGCATCCAAATTGTGGTGCTTGCCAATCAGTTACCATGAGAGCCCTGGGCCTGCTGAAAGTTCTCATGGTTGGAAAAAGTCACATTTTTGTGCACAATCTATCAAAAAACTAAAATTACTGAATCTACGTATAAAGTTCCCCTTAAAAAGCATGATTTTATTGAAAATATTAATAAAACAATGACATATATTGTGGGATCTAAATGACACCAACAAACACTTCCCTGTCAGGTAGGTATAAACAATGACAGATATTGCACAAGTTCTCTATAGTTGATAAGGTAACTAACACCTAGGGTTCATGCACACGGTTGTTGGTCAGCCATTCCGTGCATTGGGGGCCGCAATTTGTGGTCCCCAATGCATGGGCAACATTTGCGCGGATTCCGCAGACGGTTCCACACGGATTCAACTTGAATGCGTCCGTGATCTGTCTGCACCGCAAAAAATGCCTCTTTTACGCACCGGACCTTATGTATTGCAGACCCACTGTTTGCGTGCTGCAATATGGGCACGGCCGGGCAATGGCCCTGTGCATGAGCCCTTATTATGGTGCTCCTGAATGAGCCGTGAACTACACTGACTTGCTGCCACTCCAATCCATGGTTTAGTGGTCCTTTATTGAAGTGCAAATTCAATACAACAGTTTGTTCTTACCCGATTTGAGAAGGATGATGGCGGCCCCGTCCCTCCTCCAAGAGAAGGCCGCCATCATCCTTCCCAACTAGGATGCAAGTCCAAAAAGTCACAAATCCCATATTTTGCAACATTTTGAAGCCATGATTCTGGAGTGCAGGGTGTGATAAATCCACCTTCCCCCATTGTCTTCAAAATAAAAACTCGGGGAGATTTACAGGTGTAAGGAAAATGGCTTAGTTGCCCATAGCAATCAATCAGATTTCACCTTTTATTTTCCAAATGAGCTGTGAAAAATGAAAGGTGGAATCTGATTGGTTGTTTTATACCAGTTTTAATAAATCCACCCTTCTGATTTGCTGCAGAATTACCTTGCACCTCCTCCTCCCAATCCTATACTCATGTTTTTCATGGTTTTTGGGCAACAGTTTAAGTTCTCTTATATCCTATATAAAATTAATATAAAATGGGAATACTAATGGAAGGAATTCTTGATAGCTTACGATCCCGTTTTTGTAGCTCTTCTCTTTAAAAAGAAGTAATCTTCATAAGGCAACTGTTTTAATTATCCATTACCAGCGTTTGTGATTCCCACCAAAGACCTACCCATTACCAGTGATGAAGTGTTGTGGTTGAGCTATGAGTTGATTGAGCAATTTAGGATGGCAGGTTCCTTGGTACAATATAAATAATTGTAATATCATGATGAGGTCTCCCATGCACCCCCTCCTCTTTTTTAATTCCAGTGGGCTACTATGGTGTAATTGGAAATTGTGTAATGTTCTATAGTCTCTGTTAGAATCGATACTTGTCCATATGACCATGGTTAGGGTCAGAGCGGCTTTGAAAATTGCAGCATCAGACCTTTTCCTGACTTTGGCAGCAGCATCAGAAAATCATTTGTTGTGACTGAATACATGCAGCTCATTTGAATCTGGTGTTTCAATAAGCTGCTTTTTAGAGGTGAGTTTAATATGGCTGATGACAGATCTATATCCTCAAGTCTGCTGACAGAGCCAGGCATTTACATAGTGATTAAGGGGTACACAAGTAAATCTTTGCAGTTGGCAATATGCACTAACATTAGATGTAGTCATTTTAAAGAAGACATTACAGGTGACGCATAAGAATATACAGCATGCTTTAAATTCACATCTGATATTGGACAGTATAACTTACTTTTTATGTTCCAGTCCATTAAGGAAAAGCATTACATGTCACTTACATGTTGAACATGTAGATTGTTGCACTAACCTTTTTTAACCTTTTTTTAGGTGGTTTATAGTAGTACAGTCATGGCCAAAAGTTTTGAGAATGATACAAATATTAATTTTTACAACGTCTACTGCTTCAGTTTTTATAATGGCAATTTGCATATACTCCAGAATGTTATAAAGAGTGATCAGCTTAACAGCAATTACTTGCAAAGTCAATATTTGCCTAGAAAATGAACTTTATCCCCCAAAACACATTTCAACATCATTGCAGCCCTGCCTTAAAAGGACCAGCTAACATCGTTTCAGTGATTGCTCTATTAATACAGGTGTGGGTGTTGATGAGGACAGGGCTGGAGATCAATCTGTCATGATTAAGTAAGAATGACACCACTGGACACTTTAAAAGGAGGCTGGTGCTTGGCATCATTGTTTCTCTTCTGTTAACCATGGTTATCTCTAAAGAAACATGTGCAGTCATCATTGCACTGCACAAAAATGCCTAACAGGGAAGAGTATCGCAGCTAGAAAAATTGCACCTCAGTCAACAATCTATCGCATCATCAAGAACTTCAAAGAGAGAGGTTCCATTGTTGCCAAAAAGGCTCCAGGGCGCCCAAGAAAGACCAGCAAGCGACAGGACCGTCTCTTAAAAGTGTTTCAGCTGCGGGATCGGGCTACCAGCAGTGCAGAGCTTGCTCAGGAATGGCAGTAGGCAGGTGTGAGTGCATCTGCACGCACTGTGAGGCGGAGACTCTTGGAGCAAGGCCTGGTCTCAAGGAGGGAAGCAAAGAAGCCACTTCTCTCCAGAAAAAAACATCAGGGACAGACTGATATTCTGCAAAAGGTACAGGGAGTGGACTGCTGAGGACTGGGGTAAAGTCATTTTCTCTGATGAATCCCCTTTTCGATTGTTTGGGACATCTGGAAAACAGCTTATTCGGAGAAGACGAGGTGAGCGCTACCACCAGTCTTGTCTCATGCCAACTGTAAAGCATCCTGAAACCATTCATGTGTGGGGTTGCTTCTCAGCCAAGGGAATCGGCTCTCTCATAGTCTTGCCTAAAAACACAGCCATGAATAAAGAATGGTAC
The DNA here is from genome assembly GCA_900303285.1 of Rhinella marina. NCBI lineage: Eukaryota > Metazoa > Chordata > Amphibia > Anura > Bufonidae > Rhinella > Rhinella marina. The sequence goes on along the minus strand of ONZH01010531.1, from coordinate 14,342 downwards.
CAGAATGTCCTCTGAGAGCAACTTCTCCCAACCGTCCAAGAGCAGTTTGGCGATCAACAATGCCTTTTTCAGCATGATGGAGCACCTTGCCATAAAGCAAAGGTGATAACTAAATGGCTCAGGGAACAAAGCATAGAGATTTTGGGTCCATGGCCTGGAAACTCCCCAGATCTTAATCCCATTAAGAACTTGTGGTCAATCATCAAGAGACGGGTGGACAAACAAAAACCTACAAATTCTGACAAAATGCAAGCATTGATTGCGCAAGAATGGACTGCTATCAGTCAGGATTTGGTCCAGAAGTTGATTGAGAGCATGCCAGGGAGAATTGCAGAGGTCCTGAAGAAGAAGGGTCAACGTGGCAAATATTGACTTGCTGCATTAACTCATTCTAACTGTCAATATAAGCTTTTGTTACTCATAATATGATTGCAATTATATTTCTGTATGTGATAAAAACATCTGACAAACACACATAAAAACCAGAGGGCAGCAGATCATGTGAAAATATAATATTTGTGTCATTCTCAAAACTTTTGGCCATGACTGAATAATGCATTTGCTTCATGTTCATCAGCTGGGGAGACACGGACTTATAAAAACTAAAATCAGATGCTATTTAAGGGTAGGGCCACATGCATTGGCACTGACATGGCCTTGATGTGGCTGAAAACTATGGAGGCATGTGGCACTAGCCCAGGCTTCTCAAATTTGGAATTCAGAAGCAATGAGCACTTCCATCAATATAGATGGAAGCGTTCATTGCTGGAGCGCAGGGAGCTGCAGTCCTGTCACTCACCGCTCAGCTCCCCGCGCTCCTCTCCTCCTTCAGGACGCAGCGCACTGAATGGTGAAGCAGGAAGACTTCTCCCTGCTCCACCATTCAGCCTGCAGACACAGATCGCGCTGCTGGCCTATGTGGGAGGAGCCTGCAGCCTGATAATCTGAATAAACTCCGCCCATACAGTGCAGCACAGTGATCTGTGCCTGCAGGGAAGAGAGGTATGTGAGCTTCAGGAACGGGACAAGGTGAGTAGGTACAGTGTTTGTTTTTGTTTTTTTAATATAGAGGGATCATAGAGGGCTTTATTACTATGGAGGGGGCACAGAGGACTTTATTACTATGGAGGGGGCACAGAGGACTTTTTTACTATGGAGGGGGCACAGAGGACTTCATTACTATGAAGGGGGCACAGAGAATGTTATTACTATGGAGGGGGCACAGAGGGCTTTATTACTATGGAGGGGGCACCGAGGGCTATATTACTGTGGAGGAGGCACACAGCGCTTTATTACTAAATAACCCGATCGCGCTGCGCTCTTCAAGTTGAGCCGTGCAGCCCCCCTGAAGCAAGCGAGAGTCATCCCTGGGACAACGAGCAACTCACCAAGCGAGGATCATCCCCTACAACGAGCAGCAACCCCCTGGAGACGAGCCAAGCAACCCCCACTGGAAGGCTGAGTAACCCCTGTATCCCCTGCAGAACTCCTTGATTTAACCCCTGAACCACCAATGCTTTCCCTGTGACCCCTGCAATACCCCAGCTGCCCTATTTTCCCTGCCCTGCATTCCCTGCCCTGCATTTAACCCCTGATGCCCTGCCCTGCATTAACCCCTAGTGCCCTACCGTATAATCTACCATTGAACCCCTGCAACCATCCTGCCCATACCCCTGAACCACCAATATCTAATCCCTTTATTAACCCCTGCTGCCCCACCATATTCCCCAGGATACTGTTACCCCTACATCACCCCCTGTCCTGTTGTATCCCTGTACCCCTGATTGTAATTTAACCCTTTTGCTTTCTAGGGATAGTAATATAAATAGGTTGGGGAGGGCTGCTATAAGTGTGTGTGTGTATTGTTTAGTTAGTAACACGGTTGGAGTTAAACAGGATTGTGCAGTGTAGTTAGGTTTTGTTGTACTGTATTGTTAACAAATAATAAATATTGTTATTATTTATAATACAGTGTGTAGTATTATTGTTGTAACGTGTACTTTGAGTCCCTTTTAGGTCCTGTGTAAGGCAGTAGGTATTACATAGGTATAAATAGGCGGAACTAGCGAAAGCGGGTTTACGCCTATTTATGAATATTAATTATTGGTACAGTGCAAAATACCAATAATTAATATTCCCTATTACAGGGTCACAGAGGGCATTACTACTAAGGGGGCACAATGGGCATTATTACTATGAAAGGGACACAATGGGGATTATTACTGTGAAGGGGGCACAATGGGGATTATTACTGTGGACAGGCACAAAGAGGGCACTACAACTGTGAAAGGGGCTCGGAGAGGGCATAACTACTGTGAGAGGGGCACAATGTGGGCATAACTACTGTGAGGGGGCACACATCTGTACAAAACTACTGTGAATGTTTACAATGAGGGCAATACTACTGTGAGGAAGTACAATTTTTTTTAAGTATTGGGGAGGTTGGGTCCCAGAGAAAGGATGCCAAACACCCTAGGCATGCCACTGGAGAGTACAGGACATACACTGACCCGCAATCACACTTGTGTGGATGAGATATCAGCACTGCTGAGAGTGCTATCAGGACAGCAAAGGGGCTGTCAATCAAAACAAAAGGGGTGTCAAGGGTCGGGGAAGGTAACGTAGAAACCGAATACAGTGATTGGAACTGACCATTGGACACTTGTGGCTCATTTACAAATTGAATAAAAGTTGTTTTTCACTGTATTGAGGCCTACATCCATCGTAATTAGTTACAGTGTCAACAGCTCTGACAGACACCAAGACATATCCCTTGTCTAAGCAAAAACTAGGGAAATGCAAGCAGCCAGAGAGCACCACCAATTACACCAACAGTTACATACAGAACACTCCAAATGTCGAGACTCTCTTGCATAGTAATGGAGACCTTTCCACGGACCTGGACTGCTAACATTAAAGGGGTTCTCCGAGTTATATATATTGATGACCTATCCTCAGGATAGGTCATCAATATCAGATCGGCGGGGGTCTGACACCCGGCACCCCGGCCGATCAGCTGTTTGAAGAGGAGGCGCGCGCCGTACCAGCACTGCCTCCTCTTCACTGTTTACATGCTGGCCGACACGGGGGTAGTGGTGAGTAGGTGTAATTACACCTAACTGCCCCATTCATTTCTATGAGAAGGCTCGTTCCCATACAAGTCTATGGAAGCGATTCTAAGATACAAGGTAGATAATTTGGCTGTGTATTATTGGCTTCATATAATGGAGTTGCATTTAATTAGGAGAGGTTAATTTTGAGGTCTGCGTAGCTAGACCTTCATGAAATTTACAGAAATAAAATGCAGCACAGAAAAACCCTAACTGGACAGCTAATTGCAGAGGCTTGTTCTGTAATTATTTATGCTGTTTTAGGAATCTCCATTCTGCAGCGACTGGTCCGACACTAATGTAAAAACAACATGATTAGTTCTTCTGAAAAATAATGATGAATGTTATTTTTTCCTGCATGCTGTGCCATAATTACATCTATATTCACTCTCAGGACCTATTTCCATGACAAATTATGCCCTTGTGGTGGACCAATTGTGCACAATTTTGCAGTGAAAGTGGTGGTGGAGCTCAGTGGGACAACCAATTAGAGCTGCGGACTTTGACTGTTGGAATTTGGGGATGTATTAATGTGAGAAAATAACAGTTTTTTTTATAAAGATTTCTTTAGGTAAAATACATTTTCTTCTGCTTGTAGTCCAGATTCAGTATTCCACACAAGGTTAAATACACTCCTTGCATTAGACATCACTGCAGTGAAATCAAATGATATTATTTTTTGTTTCCTATTATATATTGAAATGTAGCAAATTCTATTTTTGTGTGTGTTCACGGTATATGTTAACATTAGAATTTAGTTTTATAATTAGAGATGGGTGATCTTTGAAAAATTTGATTTAGCCGACTTGCCGAACTTCGACAAGTCATTAGTTACAAATTAATAAGTCATGAATCGCTTTAAATCAGATATACCTATACGTCACGGTGGCTGAGGGAATGTATGGAGCAGGCTGCTGCAGTGAGCCCACTCCATAAACAGCAGTTGCTCGGTGTATCATACAGCAGACACCAGGCCGCAGTAACAGGGAATGGCGATCCCTCTGAATCCCGTAATTTAACCGGAGCCCCCACAGTGAAATCGCAGGGCTCTGATCAGTTACCATGGCAGCCTGGGTGCTTTTAAAGCTTCCCATGGCTGCCCTGGCAACCTCCCTGCTGCAATGTGCATGAGGCCCAGCTCAGCAAGGAGCGCGTCAAAATCCTCTTCTCCCTAATAGATCTCTAGTAGGGTGAATAGGACAAGGGATCAAAAGATCCCAGATTCTAGCCCCCTAAGGGGTTTAAAAGTTGTCACTGTAAAAAATAAAACATAAAAGTTAGTCACCCACCTTTCCCAATTTTCCATATAAAAATTAAAAAGCTTTAACTATTAAATTATTAATAAAAATTTCCTGTCCACTGCTTCCTGTGCACTGCCCCACAGAAGATTGCAGACACATCTCAGACATACCTGTGTGCACTTTGTGCCTTTATATCATGTCCAGGAAAAGCACTTTTATTCTGCAGGAAAACAGCTCCCAAGTGCCCAGCTGAAAGTGAAACTAAAAACAGCTTTCTCTCCTGACTCGATTTCTAACAGCTGTATCTTCTGATATACTGGATATAATGCTGTGATATGTATCATTTGAAATCTTGGAATGTCAGCTTTCAAAAAAAGTCAAAACCATTTTTCTATCTGCTACCAATCCCAAAATATGAGCAGCAAAAGCAGCCCTCGTCTCTTCAGTCTGGTTTGCTTTGAGCACTTGCAGCAGCAGAACTGGGCACTTGGGAGCTGTTTTCCTGCAGAATAAAAGTGCTTTTCCTGGACATGTAATACAGACACAAAGTGCAGACAGGTATGTCTGGGATGTGTCTGCAATCTTCTGTGGGGCACTGCTGTTAGTTATATAGGTGAAAAACAGGTGAAAGACTCCCTTTAAAATGGAAAATCTGAAACAAAGTGAAATGAAATGATGTGGAATACCTAAAGGGTAAGCAACATTTCTAAGATCAGTTTTGAATAGTTTGAGGGATGTAGTTTCTAAAATGGGGTGATTTATAGGCGATTTCTGTTATGTCAATCCCTCAAAATGACCTCAGAACTAAATTGGTATATACAAAATTGATTTGTGAAACATTCCTGAAAATTTCAAAAATTGCTTCTAAAATTCTAAACCTTCTAACATCCTAAAAAAACTAAATAATGTTACCAAAATGATTCCAACATACAGTAGAGATCTTAAAGGCAGAGAAATTCTAATTTAGTAAATAGTGAATTTTTCCATATTTCTGGTAAATTTTGGATTTTTTAATTAATAAAGGTAAAATTATTGATTCAAATTTATCATTGTGACACATGTTACAATGTGTCAGAAAAAAACATACTCAAAATAGCTTGGATACGTAAAAGTGTTCCAAAGTTATTACCACATAAAGTGACAGGACAGATTTGCAAATATAGGCTTGGTCAGGAAGGGGGTAATGCCTCATTCTCACGTCAGTGTTTGGTCAGTGATTTCCATCAGTGATTTTAAGCCAAAACCAGGATTAGAGCCTCTACAAACTTAGGGCTCATTCACAGGACTGTGGTTTGGTTCCGCATCCGAGCTGCAATTTTTGCCGCTCGGGTGTGGAACCATTCACATCATCCGTTGCTCTGTTCCGTGGCCCCGCAAAAATGATAGATCATGTCCTATTCTTGTCCGTTTTGTGTACAAGAATAGGAATTTCAATAATGGGCCTTCCGTTCCGTTCTGCAAATTGAGGAAGGCACATGGGCGGCATCCGTGTTTTGCGGGTTTGCAATCTGCAGACCGCAAAACACAGCACGTTCGTGTGAACGAGCCCTTAAGGTGTAAAGGAAAGATCTGCTCCTGTTCTGTGTTTAGAGCCACACCTGGTTTGGGATCACAATCACTGATGCAAATCACAGACCAAATCACTGGCGTGAATGAAGCATAAATGGCCTTGTCTGGAAGTGGTTAACTTCATAAAAAACATTGGTTGACTTAATGTGTGCCAAAATTTGGGCCTAATTTTGGTGCACTTTCATGCATCTTAAGCCACACCATCTTTCCACCATGTTATGCCTCCTTTCCGATTCTTTTTGGTTCATTTGCTTCATAAATGGGACAAAAACTTGAAGCGAAATAATTAGAACATAATTATGACACATTTTAGCGCATTTTATTACATTAGGTGATTTGCCTCATTGTACTGTATATAAATACTAGCAGCATAAACTGTAAGGTGGAGATTTATCAAACTGGTGTAAAGGAAAACTGGCTTAGATGCCCATAGCAACCAATGAGTCCACCTTTAACTTTCCAAATGAGAGGTGGCAGCTGATTGGTTGCTATGGGCAACTAAGCCAGTTTTCCGTTACACTAATTTTGATAAATCTACTCTGTAGTGTATCTTCCCTACCAAATTTGACATTTGTCTAAATTTTGTCTAAATATCAAGGCTCCCACCAGCACCATGCTATAGAGCAGGAGCCGCTGGAAAGACTCATATACCGTTTTGTGGGACAAGATTCAGTATAACTTGTATACTTAAATATTGATGGCCTGTTCTGAGGAAGCAGAAGGTTCTACCCACTGTGCATTGGCTGAGCCAGCATACTGCAGTTCAACTCCCATTACACAGTGGACAAAGCCTTCTCCTTCTAGCTCCATCCATTTCTAGCACTGGCAGTGGCCTAAAATGGCTGATTAGTGATGATGCCAGGTATTGGACTCCCACTAATCTGATATTTTTTACCTATCCTGAGAATAGGTCATATATAAGTTCCTGAGAATCCCTTTAAATCCCTGCACACTGGGCAAGTATGAGTCTAGTAGGTGGAGCTAATCTATGATAGCCAGCTTTTTCTTTACAAGTGTGCATAGAAGGATATTCAGTAACACAGAACACTGCCCGCAGTATGAGCAGTATGTTCAATATCATGATTTGTAAGATTACAAAGAACGCTTTTGGATTCATTGTCTGTCTGTCAATGCCTAGACTAATCATGACCAGACATAAAGCAGAGATGATTCTATTTCTATCGACGAGTTTCATGAGTGTCACCTAGGAGATCATGTCACCATGCTGCAATTTAAGATGATCCAGAAACTCAATGAAGAAGAAACAGAATGATAAACATCTGCATCTGCCCAGTATGTTAAAATAAACTCGTACACATCCAAATTTGGACTGATAATATAGTATAAATATAGTCAGTGAACACATTTGCCATTTCCAGAACTCTTTCCAAATTATATATGCCTTATTAACACATGAAAAAGTGTATCCAGCTAGAATAAGGACTAGGTCTACCTGGCACCATTCCTGTGGCACTTATGTGTTATTATTTATTTTGTGTCTTCAGAGGATTTAGCCTGCATGCACATGACACAGATATATCCTTATTCCTTATGTAAAACATAAGCAAATGTATCAACATTAATACTTTATAGAAGGATACAGGCTATTATGAAACATTAACATTGTGGGAAATTTCCCATAACTTTACTAGGGACTTGGTATAAAGCATGAATAATACAGAATAAGCTTGGTGAATTATTCAGTCATAGCTAAGTTGTTAAAATATTGCTTTGTAGATGTGCAGCTTGAGAATTACTGAAATAAATAACAATATGGAGTTAGGCTCATTCTCACTCTTACTTTCTAACAGCAACTCCTGAGGCCATTTTATTGTTTGAATTTCAGTAGGACTGGATGAATGAAATATGTGGCCTAGGGCAAAATTTTGGTTTTTATTCATGAAGCTTTGTTTTTCTATTGGACCTGTCTTAACTGAGACTAAAGTTGAGATTCTCCTTGACAGAAGTTATCAATATGACTTTGAAGTAGCATCCTACCCAAACAGAAAAAATCCGAAGTCGATTCATTAAAAACTTTGTAATGCTGTTTCTGTGAAATGTATCCGAAGTTGGTTTTGGTACTTAAGTACCTCAGTACCGAAGCCGACTTCGGATTACTATTTTAAAATGTTTTTAAATATGTAGATAGGCATAGTGAAGTTATTTACTGAAGTGTCGCACACCTTCGGACACTTTTAATTCTGTACACGGAAAAAGCATTACAAAGTTTTTTTAGAGCCTCCATGATCCGAAGCTCGATTCACTCAACCCTGGTAGTGAGCAAAGTTCCAAGATCCTTACTTTGCATACGGATGCTCCATGCTTTTTTTTTGGTCTGACAGCGTCGTTTTTCATTTTCTCTCTTACAGGACCATTGATTGGGTGTTGTCAAAATGTTCATTATGCCTGCCAGTTAAAGGTGTGCACCATTTGGGCAATTAACTGACTTTAAAAACAGTTGAATTGTGGGACTTTGATAAGCTGTATGGTGTGTTCAATCTGTCAAATTTCGGAGAGAGTTGGACACCACATTTCTGTAGGTTATCGGTGGTGTCGACAATGGTCAGAAGAGGGCAGTTACACACATACAGATGGTTCTGGATGGTCAAGACAGACAGATGCACACTAAGACCCCCGCTGTATCTCAAAAGACAGCCACAACATGACAAATTGGTTCTGTAGTAGCCCCTGCAGGGATCGCCTGGACCATAAGAAACCATCTGCTTGAAGCAGGACTTCATTCGCACATTCCACAAGCTCATTTTCTACTGACCTTTCATCATCACCAAGAGCCATTGAAGGTACGAATGGCAAAAAATAGTGCTCAGGGTGCTGCCTTGGTACTAATGATGGCTGCATCAGAGAGGAGACGTGGTATTCCAACAAAATAGCACCTAGCCACACAATACCCTCCCTACAAAACATATTCTCATTCAATAATTTTTATTGAGGTTTTTTCAATTATTTATAACAAACATAGAAGGTATAGCATATATACATAATACAGCAACAATATTATAGATTTAGACTATGTTGAGATAATGCAGTCCCACGGCACACAGGGCTTCATGTGGGACACACATCTCGTCTGTTTACATATAATGATTTGCATACATACTTAGAACATCATACCTGACAAGGTATTAAGAACTGGAAGATAAAGGAAAAGACAGGGAAAAAAGAAAATATAACAATAATTAAAGAAGGAAGTATTGAAAGTAAAGGAAGAAGAATAACACAGGTAGTTCGTTTTAATCCAGCGAACTTCATAGTTAAATAGTATATGTAGTTATGTATTTACACATCCAATAAAGTCATAAACTTTGACTTTAACCATAAATCCCAACGTTTTTGAAATTGGTCATAACTATTTGTACTTTTTACAGCCATTTTTTCAAACCTGCAATTTAGATTGATTTTCCGAATGATAACAGGAATCTCTGGAATTGTGTCGGTTTTCCATTTACTGGCTATAGTCTGCATAGCACAGGTAAGTATATGATGAACTATTGTAATATATTTTTTGTTTAATGTAGTAATGCTTATTCTTAATAAGTAAAGATCAGGGCTGAAGGCCACCTCAATCCCCAATGGGATGAATATGTCTATATTAAGGTTTGTGCAGAATTTTTTTTTATCTCTGGACATTCCCAAAAACATGCAAGAGAGTCCCTTTTTGTCCACAACCTCTCCAGCATAGGTCTGAGGAGTTGTTATATATTTTGGCTAGTCTATATGGTGTATAGTACCATCTGAATAATAATTTTGCATAGGCTTCATGGTGGTCTGAACATAAGGTGCTTTTTGTTGAGGAGATGTAAGCCTTCTGCCACTGATCCTGTGTTATTTTTATATTGAGGTCTTTTTCCCATTTTCTAAGGTGGTTGGTATGAGTATCTAGGTAAGTATCAGATAATTGAGAGTATATCAAGGATAGACTTTTTTTTGCTTATATATTGTTTATTGTCTAAAGCCATATATAACTGAAGATGTACTTTGGGAAAATTAAATGTCATATTGTTTAATAAAGTCCTTATTTGTAAATATTTATATAAATCTGATTTGGATATGTTATACATTTCACTCAGCTTTAAAAAGTTATGTAGAATTTTCCTTTGATATAGTTCAGTGGTGGCGAACCTATGGCACGGGTGCCAGAAGCGGCACTCAGAGCCCTCTCTGTGGGCACCCGCACCCTGGAAAAAGTCTATGGTGTACCAATATGCCTATGACTTTTCCTGCCATTCATCAGCACAGGACACACTATGAACTGTACAGACAGCACATTGAATGTAGGCAGGCTATTATAGCTCTATGATAAAAGTACTTGGAAGATATACTAGATTGGACTGTAGTACTGAGGTTATATTGTCATGTCGGCACTTTGCAATAAATAAGTGGGTTTTGGGTTGTGGTTTGGGCACCCGGTCTGTAAAAGGTTCACCATCACTGATATAGTTGTTGGATATAAATTAATCCCTTCTCCTCCCAAGTATGAAGGGAGATTTCTGGAATGGTTAGTTCTAAAATCCGTATTGGGATTAATATATCTTTTAGTATTTTAAAGTTGGTACATATCTTTTGATATTTTTGCCATTTTTGTGTGTATGGTATCTCTAATAATCGGAGTGGTGTAGCATTTCATTTGAAGGACAATTAAATTTGCTAGGAGAATATTTTTTGAAGGTGTGTCGTGACAGGATTGGTTTTCAATGTTGACCCATATTTTTTCAGAATTGTTATTCCACCATTCGAGGGATTGTTGAATTAAATTAGACATATGGTATGCGGGGAGATCAGCGATTCCCAAGTCTCCAGAGTTTTTGTTTCTGTTTTAGTATAGACATCGCAATCCTCAGTTTTTTATTGTTCCATATGAATTTATTTAATTGTCACTGTAATTTATGCATTATATATAGTGGTATACTTAGGGGGATGGTACGAAATAAGTAAAGTATTTTTGGGACTAAAAACATTTTGTATAAAGTAATTCTTCCCCACCATGATATGTCATGGAGGTTTATATTAGTGATGTCTTTTTGTAATTGTTCGTATAAAAGGAGAAAGTTATATTTTACTATCTCTACTATTGGATAAGTAATATGGATACCCAAATATGGGATATGATCGTTGTTCCAAATATAAGGGAAAGTGGATTGTAAGATTAATTTATCTATTGTGGGTATATTGATAACCATAACTATTGATTTGGTTTCATTGACTTTATAATAGGATACTTCTCCAAATCTCTTGATTATCGTTTGTATTTTGTATAAGGCTTTCCTGAGGTCAGAGGTACAGATTAAGATGTTGTCTGCGAAAAGACTTATTTTATGTGCCGTGTCATTGATTCGTATTCCTGTTATGTCTTTTTCTTGTCTTAATAGATTCGGCAAAGGGTTCCAAAGCCTGTACAAACAGAATAGGAGAGAGGGGACATCCTTGTCTTGTACCATTCGTTAAGGGGAATGGCGAAGAGAGGATACCATTGGTAAGTATTCTAGCTGTTGGGTTACAATACAGTGCACGTATGGAGGTTAATATGTTACCAGAAAAGCCATAGCATTCTAATGTATGAAACATATAAATCCAGTGGAGCCTATCAAATACTTTTTCTGCATCCAATGATAGTAATAGTGAAGGCACATTTGTTTTTTAACATAGTACAATATATTAATCATTTTTCTTGTTCGGTCTGAGGCTTGTCTACCTGATACAAATCCCACTTGGTCAGGTTTAATTAGTAGGGGAACAATAGTGGATAATCTGTTTGCTATAATTTTTGCGTATATTTTAACATCTGTATTTATTAAGGATATAGGTCTATAGTTTGTTACTTGAGTGGAGTCTTTTCCCGGTTTTGGGATGGTTATTATGGTAGCCTGCATCATTTCCTTTGGGAATGAACGTTCATGAGATGCTTTATTGAATATTTCCACTAAATTTGGATTAAGAATATGTGCGAAGTTTTGAAAATATTCATTAGAAAATGCATCAGGACCTGGGGCTTTTTTATGTTTCAAGGCTTGGATTATCTTATTAATTTCTGATGTGTTGAATGGGGAGTTTAAGATAGGCATATATTCATCTGGAATTTTTGGTAGATTGTATCCAAAAAACTTTGAATCTGTGATAAATCTGGTTGATGAATGATATAGTCTTTGTTTAAATTGGTTGGCTATTTGTTGGGAAGAGACTAAATTGTTGCCTGATTGTTTGTCTTGTAGTAAAGCGATTTTAGTTTTGTGTCTCTGTTGTTTTATTCTATTAGCCATGAATGCAGAGGCTTTGTTGTTCTGAGAATAATATTTAGCCTTAAGTTTTAATTTTTTTCATATTTGTCTGGTAATAAAATACGTATTTCGTCTCTGAGTTTGGTAGTTTTTGTTTTTATGTAATTGTTGGGGATTTTTATTTTTTTTTTAGATTTTTCTGTTTTAGTTTCTTATTCTGTGCACCATATTTGATTATAAATCCTCTGATAAACGCTTTATATGCGTTCCATAAGACATATTTATCAGTATTAGGTAGGTTGTTGAGCTGAAAGTATTCAAGTAAGTGATTAGATATTTTTTCTTGAATAAGTGGATTGGAAATGAGGTAGTTATTAGTTTTCCAAATGTATTCCGAGTTAGTGTTGTTTTGCTCTTTTATAGATATTTTTGTTGGGGCATGGTCTGACCATTAGTGATGATCGAGTGCTAGGCCTAGCACCCAAGTATAATGGAAGTCAATGGGAGAAGACCAGGCAACCCCTGCTCGGATGAGGAGAGGGTGTCTGGTCCATAGAGAAACGTCAGAAAATGGTGGAAACACCACAGAAATACCCCCCAAAAACCCAAGATAACATCGATTTTACAGGAAATATTGTTAGGAAGCATAGATTTACTTGTATGTTACTTGTACATTGTATGTACAATTGTTCATGACGTGGGACTCCTACACTCATAAAGCCTATGCACTAAGTGAAAGGGCTGCCAAAAATTACAAGGAACAGGCAATCCAATACACCCTTTATTACACATAAACGAGAGCATCATACACACCCTTGAAAAATTATGATTGATGGCCTGCTGCTGACACTCAAAAACAATAGGGGTAATATTCTGCTGCTGCGCAGACCGTCCAAAGAATTTAAGAGTGACACTCTGCTGCCAAGTTGACCGTCCAAAAAATTTAAGGGACACATGCTGCAGCCACCGCACCGCTAAGAGTCACTGACGACTGTTTCTTTTTTCGCTATCCGCCGCAGGAGGCCGGGCCCCCCCAGCGGCGTGTGCCGTGTCGGCCGTTCCACTCTCGCTCTCCGCGGTAATTCCAGGTCCAATTGCATTTATCTAAGTTGCTGCACTTAAAAAGCTTGAAGTTTGATCTTAGGATCGAGTTGGCTGTCTGCAGGGAGGTGAGCTACCACCTGTTGGAGCCCCTGCCTCTCGGCGCCTCCCCTATGCTGTTCGCTCAGTGTCCCAGGGGCCGGAATCATTTACTTAAAAAATTTGAGTGCTCAAACCAAGCCGGCTCGACTCAATACTTGAGCTCTGAATAATGGAATCGGACTCCATGCTGCTGCCACTGCACTTTATCAAACTGTCCCAAATTTAAGCTTGACACTCTGCTGCCGAGCTGACCGTACAAAGATTTAAGGGACACATGCTGCTGCCACCGCACTCAAACTGTTCCAAATTTAGGGGTGACAAGCTGATGCCAAGCTGACCGTCGAAAAAATGATATTCTTGATGTGACATTCTGCTGAAGAGCAGACCGGTAAAAATTTTCAAGTGTGACACGCTAATGTCGAGCAGACCTTCTAAAAAAATGATATTCTTCATGTGACATTCCGCAGAAGAGCAGACCGGTAAAAATTTTCAAGTGTGACACGCTAATGCCAAGCTGACCGTCCCAAAAAATGATATTCTTCAGTGACAGGCTGATGCCAAGCTGACCCGTCGAAAAAATGATATTCTTGATGTGACATTCTGCTGAAGAGCAGACCGGTAAAAATTTTCAAGTGTGACACGCTAATGTCGAGCAGACCGTCCTAAAAAAAATGATATTCTTGATGTGACATTCCGCTGCAGAGCAGACCGTTAAAAATTTTCAAGTGTGACACGCTAATGTCGAGCTGACCGTCCAAAAGAATGATATTCTTCATGTGACATTCCGCTGCATAGCAGACCCTTAAAAATTTTCAAGTGTGACACGATAATGCCAAGCTGACCGTCCAAAAGAATGATATTCTTCATGTGACATTCCGCAGAAGAGCAGACCGTTAAAAATTTTCAAGTGTGACACGCAAATGCCGAGCTGACCGTCCAAAAGAATGATATTCTTCATGTGACATTCCGCAGAAGAGCAGACCGTTAAAAATATTTAAATGTGACACGCTAATGCCAAGCTGACCGTCCAAAAGAATGATATTCTT
>ONZH01010530.1:0-121418 GCA_900303285.1 Rhinella marina | reverse complement strand
CCATACAACTACCTCACCCCTGACACCTGTACAGTGGTCCATGCCTCCCAACCTCCCCATTACAAGGCTGTTGTGTCTGGTACTCATAGAAACACAGAAGTATAGTCTGCCCCATATTATTTTTTTTCTTAGGATAGCCATGTTTTTCCCAGGCATGTGTAAATTTACTTACTGTAGATTTCCCAACCACATCTGATGGGAGTTTGTTCCAAGCCTTCCCGGTGTAAAAATCATCATTGGTCCTGATTAGAGATGAGCGAGCACTAAAAATGCTCGGGTGCTCGTTATTCGAGTCGAACTTTTCCCGATGCTCGGATGCTCGTTTCGAATAACGAACCCCATTGAAGTCAATGGGAGACTCGAGCATTTTTTGCAGGGGACCAAGGCTCTGCCTAGGGAAGGCTGGGTGAAAACCTGGAAACCTCAGAAAATGATGGAAACACCACGGAAATGGACAGGAAACAGCAGGGGCATGCATGGATGCCTCTGAGGCTGCCTAATCCCACCATTACCCCAAATTCTCAGGCAACAGCCTGGTGGTTACCCTCATGGCAATTGTGCTCACCCAGACAAAGAAAGGCGAGGCACATGCCCATCACATGTTAGGGAAGCACCCAACTAGGTGCAACGAAGGTCCATCACCGCCAATTTTCAGGGACACGGTAATGGTGACCCACTTAAAAATGCTGCCTGACAACCTGGCAGTGAACCCCTAATTGTCTGTCTTTCAATAAGATTGCAGTGTAAAGCATGGTGGTGAGCCTCAGTAATAAGATTGCAGTGTAAAGCATGGTGGTGAGCCTCAGTATGACTTTTTAGATGGAGATTGCATGTGGTCACGTACTCCCTGGAACCCCATAGTCACCCCTTCTCTGATGTGCTACCCCAGAACATTCTCTGCCCCAATTCGCAAGACCTTTTGCAGTCTCTGTGTGCTGACAGTGGGATTTAACCAGTGTTGTCTTAAGGAGGTGGTGGACAATGGACCACTGTATGTTCATGGCAATTGTGCTCTACAGTAGACTATCACTCCTTCTGTGTATGGCCAGGACCCAAAGAATACAATTTTCCTGTGTTGTCCATCGCAACCACTCTTGGACTTGCAACACACGGGTACTATCCTGGGACAGGGGACCTTTAAGGTTGTCACGGGTGATATCACGGGCACGAGGGTTACTATGGCGGCCTTGTTCCCAGGCCCGGCCTTGTTGCCTGGCTGCAAGAATGTTCCCGTTACCCTCCTCGCACAAGGCACCAATAATTAAACCAATGCCAGGGGTCAAGGATAACGTTTGCTTTAATGCAGGAACCAATATGTTATAATCCAGGTTACAGTCTCTCTGGTACATAGCCAGGTTTAGATGGTATGGATACAGCGGTAAGTAGAGTGCTTGACATATGCGCTGTAGCTTTAAGAGCTTAGCTGTCGGCTGACTTGAGATGATAGGAGTAGTAGTAGTATAATAAGTAATTACAGACCCTGATCCAATAGATTAGTCCTTTCAAGCTGAGTAAGGCACGGGTGACTAAAGAACTTTGAGCACTTGAAATACTTAGAGAATGACGCTGCCCTCGCACTCTGGCGACCAGGTGGAGAGACGCATGAACCTTCCGGTCATGTAAGCCGGGGTAGAAGTGAGTCCCGAGTGGGTGACCCTCAACTCCTCAGAGGTCAGACAGTAGGTTCTGGAACTTTATATAGGTAGTCCTACTGAATACTTGAAAGAACCTGTGATGATCCTTATAGCTGTCTGGATGCAGTCTGGGTTAACTGTGCTGGTGAAGATAATGGCTGAATAACTAGGCCTTAGGCCTGAATGGATGGCTGAGATATGCAGGAGAGCTGTGCACTGTTCTCTGGTCTGAGGCAGAACCAGAACTAAATGGAATATTCCAGCTCACTCCTTAGAGAAAAAGGAGGGCGGAACTAGCTACCTCCTCTGGTCTGTCATTGGCAGCTGACAGGTAGCAGAGGGGTCACATGGTCAAGCACACTCCATCACATAAATGACATGAAAAGGAACCAATGAGAATACAGCAATATAAGGCAATGCAGACAATAATCTATAATGTGCAATACCAACTTTAGACACCAGATGGAAGCGTTTTTGAGCTCACATACAGGGAAACTAAGAATGAGGGAGAGTTTCGGAATGCAGGCCTTTACCTTTAGACTGGAGAAAACTATGGAAGCTAGGAATACTGAAATACCTCCGACACCTACACACATACTAGTCTGGGCCATTACAGACTCTCTTATGATTGGCAGAATGTATGACATAAAACTCTGGTTGCAGTGTGGGGTTAGGGCTCAGGTCTTGCTTCCCAAAGCCTCATCAACTTTCCAGGTGAAATCACTGGTAAATAAAGTGGTCAAGAAAACAAATTTTTTTTTCAATATTTGTTTTACTCCTTTATGGTCTCACCAGTAGAGATGAGCCAAGCAATTTTAAACTAATTGTATTTGTTACAAATTTCAAAAATATTCTAATTTCCAAATGAATCCAAGAATTTGGCAATTCAACCTGGATGAATCACTCAAATGAGGCAGTCATTTTCCATTTCAAATTCAGTACACCAGTGAGGGAAACAGGGAAGGGAAGATTGAAGAGGGAGGATCACGTGAGTGGGGCATGTGCCAGCGGCTTGCCCACAATGCCTTGCAGTCAGCCTGACAAGCCAATCAGAGGACAATATTGACTTGTCTATCAGGCACTGTGTTAGCGCCTATACAAAGACACCATTGTGGGCTCAGCCACTGATGTTACAGGGACTTTTCTTGTCCAGTTAATAAGTGCACATATAAGCCAGATTTTCCAGGCATCTCCATCAGTGTATAATTTTGGGCACAAATCGTGTCCAATAGGGCATTTTTTTCAACACTGTCAACCTTGCATTAACCCATAGCTATATATGTCAGTGTCACTCCCACATTATTTACTATTGCTTTATTTGCATTAAAGGGAACATTTCACGTTGAAAATGGTGTCTGATCAGCAAGGCCGCTGTTATACGACCAGGAGGAGATGAGCAGATTGATATATAGTTTTATGGGAAAAGATTCAGTATAATTAGCTTTTCATTCATTTAAATTCCTGTTTATTTGGGCTTTGAAGTCCAGGAGCCGGTCCTATCAGTCATTGACAGCTCTCTCTGTATTTATAGTAATAGAGAGAAAGCTGTCAATCACTGATAGGAGCCTCCTGGACATCAAAGCCCAGAAAGAGCAGGGACTTAAAGAATGATTATACAAGCTATACTGAATATTTTCCCAGAAATCTATACATCAATCTGCTCAGCTCCTCCAGCTCTATGACATGCTGCTGACATATTTTCCTGCATTTTTATGGTGACAGGTTCCCTTTAAAGAGCTTGAAAGGGTAGAGACAAAGAGAGAAATTCTAAAATAAATACACTGGATATGGTGGCTCTCTTTTGCTGCTCAATATGGGTGGTGCACTAACTACAATGGATCCACCCAATTCCGAAATAAAATGTAGTAGGTTATAGTGGTAGAAAAGCACTCTATATCTGGAATATATGTCACTTTCTTTACTTGTGATAATAAAAATATATATCACATATATATCAATAAAACACTAATAAAACATCACCTTAAAACATATTGAAAATATCTCAACATCAAGTCATAAGAAAATATGGATCATACCACAATATTGTCTTTTAGTTACACCTTTGCGCAATAGGTAATAGGTCTTTCTTTACATAGAATAAGCCCCTTTTTTTTAATGAGCCCCTTTTTTGAAAATAAGCCCCTTTTTTGAGAATAAGCCCCTTTTTTTGGGATTGTTAATTTGTTCAGTTGAAAGTCCTCCAGGATATATACTTATACTTTATATATACGTTAAAGGGGTTGGCCACCCTAAGTATCAAAAATCCAAAGTACCCCAGACAATAGCCAACACTATGAAGTATTTCTCAGGTGACATGTACTGGCTCTACGTCATTTATCTACCTGTTCACCATGACACACTTCCCTGGAGGAGCTCCCTCAGACAGGCTGTGTGGGAGGAGCAGCTGCAAAGTGAAAGTAAAAATCCCAGCATGCACTGCAGCAAGTGTGTTCAGGGGAGCAGTCACATGACTTCCCCGCCCACCTGTGTTCCCATAGAGACAAGAGTCCCTTAGATCAGTGGTCCCCAACCTTTTTTGCACCAAGGCCCGGTTTCTCGCTACACAATTTCCCCAGGGCCCGGGGGGGTGTTGGATGGGGGGGGGGGGGGGGGGGGGCGGGCGCTGCGGTTATTGGGGGGCGGAGCATAGTGCCCCCACACAGTAGTTATAGTGCCATAGTGCCCCCACACAGTAGTTATAGTGCCATAGTGCCCCCACACAGTAGTTATAGTGCCATAGTGCCCCCACACAGTAGTTATAGTGCCCACAGTGCCCCCACACAGTAGTTATAGTGCCCCCCACACGGTAGTTTATAGTGCCCATAGTGCTCCTCTCCTTCAGTTTTGTACAATAAAAAACAAACACTTATACTTACCTCCATCAGCCTGGCAGCACTGCGATGCAGGCCTCCTCCGGCCTGTGTCCCGCTCTGCACGGCTCAGGCGGCGCGATGACGTCATCGCACCGCCTGAGCTGGCCTCTGATAGGCTACAGGCACTAGGCCTGCAGCCTATCAGAGGAACGGGCAGGGGAGACGCCTCTCCCTCCCCTGCCCCACCGCAGCACAGGCATCTGTATCGCCGTCCTCAGGACGGCGATACAGATGACTATGGAGATGAGCGCTTCCACAATGGAAGCGCTTATCTCCTTGTCCCCTGCTACCCGCGCGGCCCGGCAGACATCGCTTCAGGGCCCGGTCCTGGGCCGCGGCCCGGTGGTTGGGGACCGCTGCCTTAGATGATATCAATAACCTAGTTGTCAGTGAATAACTGTTGTACAGACATAGCAATAGAAAGAACACCCCAGTCCCAACAGTAGGGGGGGGGGGTTACCTTGTTCACAAATTTGCTGTGGGGCCTAGTCATCTCTCATACCTCCCAAGTGTCCCTCTTTTGGAGGGACAGTCCCTCTTTTTGACCCAAGTCCCTCCGTCCCTCTTTTATCCTTAAATGTCCCTCTTTTTGACCTGGAGGATTAATGTATAACTGTGCATTAATAAATTTACTAAATTGCTCCTTACTAAAGTTTCTGTATGGTTTCTTCCTATAAATTAGACCAGATCTTCATAATTTGGTGCAATTTGGACCTTAAAATATCTATAACCTGATGATTTATGTGCTAATGTTTATATGGACAATGAAGCGCAAGAAAAATATTGCCTCAGGGGCTCTAGTAATTATGCTTTGGGTGGAGTTAGAGGCGTGGCCTAGTATGAAAAAAAACTGCTATGATGCGCCGTGCATATTGTCCGTCTTTGCAATTTTCAAAAGTTGGGAGGTATGATCTCTAGTTGTGCCAACTAGAGCGCTGATTAATAAATTTGTACAAATCGATCTGCTCACATACATAGGAGCCCCCTGTCTACCATCACACAACCTGCTCCCAGCTGACAGTCCATCAAATCAATCATCTATCAATACATGACGTCATCTAGGGAAAATGAGTGTAGTCACATCTCTCTCTCTCTCTCTATATATATATATAATGCACAGGGGGTCACACATCACTATATATAACATACAGGGGTCACACATCACTATATATAATGCACAGGGGGTCACACATCACTATATATAATGTACAGGGGGTCACACATCACTATATATAACATGCAGGGGGTCACACATCACTATATATAATGTACAGGGGGTCACACATCACTATATATAACATGCAGGGGGTCACACATCACTATATATAATGTACAGGGGGTAACATGTGACTATATATAATGTATGGGGGTCAAATCTGTATATACAGTATAAAGGGGGTCACACATCACTATATATAAAGTACAGGGAGTCACACATCACTATATATAATGTACAGGGAGTCACACATCACTATATATAATGTAACAGGAGTTCACACATCACTATATATAATGTACAGGGGATCACACATCACTATATATAATGTACAGGGGATCACACATCACTATATATAATGTACAGGGGGTCACACATCATTATATATAATGTACAGGAGTTCACACATCACTATATATAATGCACAGGGGGTCACACATCACTATATAAACATGCAGGGGGTCACACATCACTATATATAACGTACAAGGGTCACACGTCTTTATATATAACGTACAGGGGGTCACACATCACTATATATAATGTACAGGGGGTCACATCTGTATATACAGTATAAAGCAGGTCACTTTACAGAGGTTCACTGATCTCTATATGGAATGGTGGGTGTCACACATCAGTATATACAGTGTATGGTGGTGGGGTCAACTATTACTGTATACAGGGGGTCAGATATCACTATACACAGTATACAGTGGTGGGGGTCACATATCACTGTATACAGTGTGCAGGAAGGAGAGGGCACATATTTACAGATGAGGGACAGTAACTGCTGCTGATATCACTGACTTCAGTCATACTGCCAGCTCAGAAGGGGTTAAAGCTCCTGACCTGTTGGTCAGGCTGGAATAAACACGTCTGTGATAAGATCACATTGCAGAGTTGCAGAGTGGCCATATACAGGACAGACACTAGGATTGCTCACACTTTGTTGTCCACAGTACCTTCCTGGCTCTGCTACATCACTGCAGTCAGTGAGGTTTATCACAGCTTCTCCTCACTCTCTATTCCTCCTGCAAAGTTTCAGCTTCTAACAAGTGTCCCTGCTAAGCCTATGTAAGCCTTGTATAGACAGGACTGAAGTCACAGCAGAAGGAAAGCAACTATGACACAAGCAGGGTGCCTCTAGGACCCAGAGAGCAGCAGACTCCTTCAGCCATGGACTAGAGCACGTGCAGGCATGGACGAGATAAGCAGTTGTGAGTGCAGGACAGAGGGGGTGTGGCTTCCAATAGCAAGGAAACAGGGCAGATCTGCTTAATAAGATATATGAGTAAGTCTATTGTCTCTCTGCTTCCTATATAGTTTTAATAAGTGCTAACAATGTGGTCAACCCCTTTAAGTATATATCCTGGAGGACTTTCAACTGAACAAATTAACAATCCCCCAAAAAAAGGGGCTTATTCTCAAAAAAGGGACTTATGCTCAAAAAAAGGGGCTCATTCAAAAAAAAAAAAGGGGGCTTATTCTATGTAAAGAAAGACTAAGCAATTACATATTATCGTATACTAGTATACCTGTTTACCTATTGCGCAAAGGTGTAACTAAAAGACAATATTGTGGTATGATCCATATTTTCTTATGACTTGATGTTGAGCTATTTTCAATATGTTTTAAGGTGATGTTTTATTAGTGTTTTATTGATATATATTTTTATTATCACAAATAAAGAAAGTGACATATATTCCAGATATAGAGTGCTTTTCTACCACTATAACCTCTAAAATAAATACAACAGAGAGAACTAGAACAAAAGATAAAAAATAAAGTCCTATGAGCTCAGATTGTCATACACCAATTTTCAGTCCTATTGGGGCAGATTGATTCAGGCCAAACCCAGGGGCGTAGCTATAGGGGGTGCAGAGGTAGCAGTCGCTACTGGGCCCAGGAGCCTGAGTGGGTCCAAAGACCCTTGTGCCACATAAGAAGACACCGGTATTATAGAAAGTGCATGCTGGTCAAGTTACTCCTCTGGCTGGAGGGAAGGGGTTAGGTTAAGAATTTGGCATTGTGGGTAGGTGCTATTCCAATTTTTGCCTGGCCACAAAGCACTGAGGGAAGGGAGGCCCAAGCTGAACTCATGTATCAGGGCCCATGAGCATTTAGCTACGCCCCTGGTCAAACCTACTTGTACCTGAATTGAATCTACTGACCAATTTGTTAGAATTGGAGCCAAAATGAATTTAAAGAAATTCAATCATCTCTTGTCTCTAGTTATTATATTGAAAAATGGCATTTGGCAAAAATATAATCTACTGTATATTAATGCTCCCGGTCATTTTTAATTTTATGGGAACAGGGTGTGGGCTTTTAGTCACATGGAGAAAAGGGGGTTAGTTTCCCATATGGAGTGTTTTGGCACTTGACATTTTTAAATTGGCATTTTTGCCTATCTTTTTTTTTTTCACTGAAGATGATGTTATTTTTTATCTAAAAACACATCGAAAGAAAAGAAAGGAAAATCGACAAAAGCACAAAACCCCTTTAAAAAGTCACCCTATGAAACACCCTATGTACGGTATTAAAAATTTGTCAAAATGACAAAAAAAATTGGTCTACAAAGGATTGTAGAAGACTACAAAAACATGGCAGCTTTCCAATGACAACAATAATCTTGTCCATAAATTGGGACAGTGAATTGGGATGAAGCTGTAAAACCAGACACAGCCTCTAGAAAGGAGTGGCACTGTTTCTGAAAACAAAAAAGGGAAGGATATTTTTCTAACCTCACACAATTCATTTAAGGGGTTAATATTGTAAACATAGTTCCTCAAGTTGAAGATGAATTCTTGAGACAGTCTTTTACACAACACTTTGTATC
This sequence comes from Rhinella marina, assembly GCA_900303285.1. Lineage (NCBI taxonomy): Eukaryota > Metazoa > Chordata > Amphibia > Anura > Bufonidae > Rhinella > Rhinella marina. The sequence continues at coordinate 112,856 of ONZH01010530.1, read as the reverse complement.
ATTGTTCTTTTTAACTCGTGGGAGAACGGAATCCGTCTTGATTGTTCCTGATCAGGGTAACAATTAAGGCACTTTATTTTTCCATAATTGGATGAGTTATTTTTGTTCTGTAGACGTCCACGTATGTGCCAGGGAACGACATGTGATTGACTAATGGAAAGCATCTCGTTTGCAAGCAAAGCAACAAGTAATTCAGTCGATGTAGGAATGGTGATGTGAACGACATAACAATACATAGAAATTTCTCTCACGCTCTCAGATTCTACATATGTATAAAATTAGGAAGGTTTAATGAGGAAAGCCTGGGAGAAATATGTCAAAACGGGAATTAACATTTATGGCCACATAATTTCAGGATTTATGGACTCATGTAAGTAAAGTTCTGCTTTCCTTGGGAACCTGTAATATTTGGCCTTCAAACTCAATTATAAAACTCAATATACAAGCTGATCTGTCACCAGAGGTCGTACTACATTTTTTTCCGGGAGATAATAATACTCCTCTTAGTATTTTTGAGGAGCATTTTCAGCTATGGAGAAGTATGAAATAAGAAACTCCACGGCTGTTATTTTTCCTGGCCATGTCATTTTTTATATTTCTGTCGATGTAGCCGTAAGAAGGCTGGTTGTTTGTGGGGAGTATTGTGTTTTTAGTGACACCATTTTGGGGTACCTATGTTATTAACTTTGATTACCCTTTTTTTGGGTAATAATGGGGAAAAAAGCAGTTCTTTTATTGCTTTTTGCAGTATAAATTTATGATATTCACTAGTCAACGCGACTTGAGTTACTGTTATGCTCTGAGTCAGTACGATTACGGTGATACCAAATATGTGTAGTTTTACATGGTTTTTACTACTTTTGTACAATAATAGCACATCTCATGTTACTGCATTCCAAGACATATAAATTATAGTTATGCGCCTGCTTAATTCATTACCAGGTTTTCTGATCTTTCAGAGTTCTCTAGCTGATACACTGAATCTGCAGATCATCATGGATTCTAAAAAGTAGAAGCTTCCTTTATAATGAGATTTGCACAATGTAGAGGGGGAATTTTGGACCATACCTCCTTGCAAATGTGTCTCACACATCATCGATATTTATGGGAGGCCTTGCGTGCACAGCCCTCTTCAGGTCAGGCCACAGCATCTCTATAGGGTTATAGGATTATGCCATCCCAAGACACAAATCTTCTTTCTGAACCATTCTTTATCTGATATATTTGTGTGCTTTGGGGTTGTGTGTTATTTCATCAACCAACATCTTATCAGCATGAGGACTTGGATGCAGTCCTTGCATTTCCATGTAAAATGTTTTCATACACTTTAGAACTCATTCACCAGTGACCGTGCTTCACAGTGGTGATTAGTATTGGTGCTAAAAAGGATAGATCATCAGTTTTAAAGTACAGAACCCCTTTAATTGTTAATCTGCCCAGTTACAAAGTTATAATTCCTACCTACATCGCCAAACTACTAGAGACTAAATATATATATTTCTTATATGTATGGCTATAAGGGCTAACTTATCATAATGTTATATTATGTCAGTTTTGCTTTGGCTTTGCTTTGTATGCCTGCACCATATTTGTAAACCGCTGCACTTTAATAATACATGTGGCATGAATGCAATGTGGTTTACACCGTTAGGTGTGAAAGTAGACCAGTGGGTTGCCTGGCGTGGGTTACAACTTTTTTTTGCAATTTTTGCAAAGGTCACACATAGTAAATGAGCCATAATCCAGGAGTCTTACCTCTTAAAGGGGTTCTCCAGAAATTAATAAAATGAAAATACTTAAATATTACTTTATTATAAATCTATTCCCAAATACCTTTCATTAGTTATAATGGCTTGTTTTGTCTAGGTGTCAATCATTAGGAGAATTAAAATGACTGCTGTCCTATTAGTACACACAAAACCTGTCCTAATCACAAGTTACTTCACAACACTGACCTAAAGAGCTGCCTCATCCTCCTCTCTGCTCTACATGTCAGGGATTATGATCGTGAATACAGATGATAACATCTTCAGCTGAATCTCTGTAGGAATGGAGTTCATGAGGAGACATGAAGTACAGAGAAGACAGACAGGACAGACTGTGGTAATGGAGACTGGACACGAGAGCTGCTGCTCATTAACCACATCTCCTCATGAACTCCATTCTTACAGAGATTCAGCTAAAGTTCTTATTATCTATATTCAGGATCATAATCCTTGACAAGCAGAGCAGAGAGGAGGATGAGGCAGCTCTTTACCTCAGTGTTGTGAAGTAACTTGTCCTCCTGTGTGATTAGGACAGGTTCTGTGTGTACTAATAGGACAGCTGCCATTTTGTTTCTCCTAATCATTGCTCCGTAGACAAAAAAAACCCATTATAACTAATTAAAGATATTTGGGAATATATTTATAATAAAGTAATATTTACGTATTTTCATTTTCTTAGTTCCTGGAGAAACCCTTTTAAACATAGACCACTTTGAAAAGTGGAGAGGATTATGAAATGACATATAGACATTATCTGATCTCATAAATGACCCCCATAGTGTATACCCAATTTCAGTACCAAATGTGGCCTCCATTACTTCTCTTCAGAGGTTATTACCCAGTTTTCCCAGACTAAATCCTTTTATATAGATAGAGCAACTTGCTGTTCAGGGTCCTGGAAAAGCTGAGTGACAAGACTGTAGAGCTGCAATGGTGACACCTTTCCCTGGTACCATGTGATAGATTCATGTAATGTATTAGATCAGCATTGTTTGTATTTTATAAAACCAATTTGTCCCCTATCACCGCCTTGCAGAGATTGTTACCCAGCTTGCCCAGACTGTAGAATACCAAATCAGACTGTTTATGAAATGAAGCATTATACAATACATAGCTTGATTTTCTATCCAGGGACTTGTAAAAAACTGAGTAAGAATCCCAGTGGCAAATCCCGTATACTGTAAGGGCTCATGCACACGAACGTGTGCCGGCCGTGCCCATGCTGCGGGCCGCATACGGCCCTCACTTCAATGGGTCCGCGATCCGGGAGATGCGGAGCGGAGACACGGATCGGAACACCACGGAAGCACTACGGTGTGCTTCCGTGGTGTTTCTGGCCGTGCCTCCGCACCGCAAAAAAGTAGTGCAAGCACTACTTTTTTGCGGTGCGGACCCTCGGATGCGGATCGCGGACCCCATTCAAGTGAATGGGTCCACGATCCGCATGCGGTGGCCTCACGGTCAGTGCCCGTGCATTGCGGACCGCAGTTTGCGGCCCTCAGCACGGGCACGGCCGGCACACGTTCGTGTGCATGAGCCCTAACATAGCAAGACGGGAATTTTCATTCAGGGTCCTGGGAACAGTGGGTACACATTATGTGGAGCTGTAATAGGGACTGTGAAACACTAAGTCTTGCTAAATAAATACCTATCCTCAATTGTAAATAGTGCTATAACTAGGCAGATTTGGGAAAGGTACTGGGAAAACTGGGTTACCACTATGTGGAACTGTAATAGATGGCAGAATACCAAATCTACCAAGATAAGGCTACTTTCACACTTGCAGTAAGCTTTTCCGGCAGGCCGTTCTAGCAAGGGAGCAGCATGCCAGATCCGCACTACCATTTGCACACGTGTGCTGCGGGATGCCCGTTCGACCCCATTCACTATAATGGGGACCGGCCAGAGATCCAGCCGCAGCACGCCAAACTTGCCGAGAGGTGGCTGGACAAAAACCTGCGCAGGTACTGCAACAAGGCTGATACTATCTTCAGTCTATTACGCCATTATACATAGTCTCATTTATATAGTTTCTCTCTGTAACACTATCTCTGCTAAAATATGACATGCTCAAACTCTGCCCCCAACATGTTTCACCGGTAAAATGGTAAAAAGTAAATAAATATTAAACATATTAATTAGAAAATCCCCTTTTTTTCTGTTTTACTTATAATAAAAATGAACAATATAAAAAAAATATTTAACTAGGTATGGTAAAGTGCTGATAAGGATAAAAATGGACTGAAATGTATATAATTCAATTTATTAAAATTATATAATCATGCTTACAATTTTTTATCTATACCTGTCTAAGTCTACATTCATAATTATTTTTATTCAATTGATGACTAAACAATAATTGATCTAGCAAAGGAATATAATGTAAAATCTGAAAATAAGCATAAAATAATTTGCTTATTGTTCATAGTCATTATCATAATTTAGTAATTTTCAATTTACTTTAATTATATTTGATAATCATGTGCAGATAGTTGTTTCAAAATTTAGCTCCTGTTCCTTTCCTCAATCAGTCCGAGTTATGTATTGCAGACTTTCAAGCATATACAGTGGTCCTTCAAGATACAATATTAATTGGTTCCAGGACGACCGTTGTATGTTGAAAACATTGTAAGTTGAGTAATTGGCACCAAAGCCCCAAAATGTCATCCACGATAAGAGAAAATGAAGATTTAAGAAAAATAAGCAGATAACTAAGGCTACTTTCACACTAGCGTTTTATAATTCCGGTATTGAGTTCCGTCATAGGGGCTCAATACCGGAATACAACGCTTCAGTTTTGTCATTCATTGTCAATGGGGACAAAACTGAACTGAAGACAACGGAATGATCCTAAAAGCATGCTGCGGTTTGCTCTCCGGTCCAGGCATCCGCACCAAGACAGATCCGTCATGACCCCCAATGAAACTCAATGGGGACGGATTCATTTGGTGTGACACAATGGTGAACGGATCCGTCCTCCATTGACTTTCAATGGAGTTCATGACGGATCCGTCACCTGCACACATATATATATATACACACATACATACACATAAACACACACAGACATATACACATACAATTACACATACATACTTACATGCTCCCGGCAGGTCTCCACAGCGCAGGAGGAGCAGGATGGCAAACAGATTCCACCCGGCGCCCAGCAGAGGGCACTGTGGGGAATCGTCCTATGTGTGCGCCGTCCTGCTCCTCCTGTGCTGTGGAGACCTGCCGGGAGCATGTAAGTATGTATGTGTATTTGTATGTGTGTGTGTGTCTGTGTGTATGTACTGTGTGACACGTGTGGGGCCGGAGCACGGTTCCGGCCCCACACATGTCCCTGCAGCAGCACGGATCCGACGGCACCCTTCACCTGCCGGATCCATGCTGCTGCTAGTGTGAAAGAGGCCTTAGACAGATAAGATAAGTCCTTACATATATCAGTCAGGAATAGCTGATAACTAGTAACTAATACAGGTATTGTACCAGAGAAGTGACCTTGATTGGTTGGATCTGAGTCTGAGACATTGTATGTTGTGTCTGGTTTCAACTTACAATGGGTCAGAAAAGACCACTGTATGTTGAATATATATATAATATTGTATCCTGAGGCCATTGTATCCTGAGGGATCACTGTAATATGTAGCGAGTTCAATAAAGATAAACGGCAACTTTTTAAACATTATGATTGGAGAATAGTATCAAGTAAAAGAAAAGAAACAGTAGTGGAATTCTCTCAGATATGAAAAGCCAAGAAATGTGCATCACACCACGAATGCAGATATAGACTTAAAGGGGTTATCCAACACTATCAAATGCCCCCCCTTGTCCTGGACCCCTCACACTAAATCTACTTACCTTGCTCCCAGCTCCCTGTGCTGCTCCTGGTCTCCACACCGTCGCAGCTGCTACTCTCAGTGTGCGGATGAAAACATGGCAGGTGGGGATGGGGACGAGCCTCCCTAGCGTCACCTGTGATACTAAGGAGGCTTGTCCCCATCACCGCCTGCCATTGTCTGCCCCCCCCCCCCACAACACCGGATGTTTTCATCCGCTCACAGGGAGAAACAGCTGCGGCTGTGCAGGGACCATGAGCGGCACAGGGAGCAAAGGTAAGTATATTGTGTGAGAGGCCCAGCATATGACAGGGGGCATTTGTTAGTGTCGGATAACCCCTTTAAGTCTGAAGACCTGTGCATTATAAACAAATAAACGGAGAGCAATGCTAAGTTTGCACGCATGGGCGAAGAGTCAGGATGATCTGCGGACTGTGGCACACGTCATGGCAATAGGAGGGCATAGGAAGGGGACCGATCCAATAAGGTATTGTGTACCTCCCTCAGTCTAAATTTAGACACAAAGAGATCTTAAAAACAAGCGTGTTTGGCCCGGTCTAGAGGGACGCCATTAACAGAAGCTTTAAAACGTCCGTCCCAGCTCCTCAAACTCAATTCTGCCCGATCCCCTTAGCAGAGATAGTGGTACAGAGAGAAACTATATAAATGAGACTATGTATAAGGGAGTAATAGACTAAAGATAGTATCAGCCTTGTTGCGGTGGCTGCAGCAAGTGGATTGTTATCACACTATATTGTTGAAGATAGACAGAACAGCGGCATATCTAGATAGTTGTTAACCATCTGTACCACTTCTGAGAGTTTTTAACATTTATGTTCATCACCAATAAATAAAAGAGACGTTTTTACTTCTGCAGTGACACAGGTGCTAGTAGAGCGTATATAGTAGTATGACTAATTGTGAATTTAGTAGTATAAAACGCCAGCACCTGTGACAATGATACATTGAGGTTATTAATGACTGTCTTCTGGACAACTGTCAAGTCAGCAGTCTTCTCCATGATTCTGTACCCTACTGAACCTGACTGAGGGACCATTTCAAGGTTTAGGAAACCTTTGCAGGTGTTTTGTGTTCATTAGCTAATTAGATTGTGACACCACGAGTCTACAATATTGAACTTTTTCATAATATTCTAATTTTCTGAGATGCTGACCTTTGGGTTTTCATTAGTTGTAAGTTGTTATCAACATTTAAAAAATTAAAAATGGCTGAAATAGATCAATGTGTGTGTAATGAATCTATGAGTTTTACTTTTTCCATTAAATTACTGAAATAAATTAACTTTTCGATGATATTCTAATTTATTGATATGCACCTGTATACTAGTTATCTGGCCATTGTTTGATACATTATCTGGTCTTAGCTTCTTCCTGACTACAGTTTTGCCTGATCCCTTGGCGTTCCACACCGGCGTCTCTTGACTCCCATTGGTCAGCAGGTATTAAACAGAGACTATTCAAAGAAGCATTGGCCTAGTATTTCCCCTAGAGCAGAGTCCAGATCCCTGTACAGGTCAAAAATGAAGACCAGGGGGCTTCCAGGTTAAAGCCCTTAGGAGTAGCCACAAGTCAAATCTTTTCAGAGGCACACTGGATCCACATCCACATCTGTAACACACACTTCTGAACACTACTGTGGAATATGTCAGTGTTACACAAATAAAAAAATAAATGAACTTCTCAGACCACTTAATGAAAAAAGCTGAAAAAAAGTTAAGGTTTGTACACAAACATAGAAGAGGATTCTTTACGGTAAGAGCAGTGAGACTATGGAACTCTCTGCCTGAAGGAGGTGGTGATGGTGAAATCACTAAGAGTTCAAGAGAGGCCTGGATGTATTTCTGGAGGGTAATAATATTACAGGTTATAATTACTAGAGAGGGGTCGTTGATCCAGGGAGTTATTCTGATTGCCTGATTGGAAGGAAGTTTTTTTTCCTAAAGTGGGGAAAATTGGCTTCTACCTAACAGGGTTTGTTGCCTTCCTCTGGATCAGCTTGCAGGATATCAGGCCGAACTAGATGGACAGATGTCTTATTTCAGCCTTATAAACTATGTTACTATCTATGCCTTACTTCCAGGCCACTGTGCCTTTCAACTCCCTCTTTAGAGCAGCCCCCTACCATGAAGCTTGCATGCCCAAAGCCTTGCTCTTCTGTGCAGCCCTCTACTTTGGGGCTGCTGTGCCTGGCGTTCTCCTCCCCTGGAGCTCTCTCTTAAGTGCACGTGCAACAGTAGGGGTGCACCACCAATGAGGCCAGGTGAGGCAATTGCCTCAGGCAGCACCAGGTAGGTGCAAGAGAGGGGCAGCTGAAGGGAAGGGGTTAGGTTAAGAAGTTGGGGAGGGGGGAGCCATTTCAGTTTTTGCCTCAGGCAACAGAAAGGCAAGGTGCACCTCTGTGTAACAGGATCAGTTTTTGCATCTGGTCCTTAACTCTGACTCAGTAACAGTAAGCCTCTGTTATACATATATTTACATACATACATATATTTTCTCTATCACCACTGTGACCTTGTTCCGGATCCAGCAGACATCATGTCAACACGCCAGCAACATTCTGGATGACGAAGGACCAGTTGGTTCTTTTGTTTATTGCAAGGTGTTTTAGTACCACCTATGATCGATTTTATTCCGTGGGACTGGGTTAGTATTAGTGTTGAGCGAGCATGCCCGGCCATCAGGGGTGTCGGGAAGAGCCGGGTACCCGCAGCTCGAGTCCCCTGTGCTGAGTCCCCTCCCCGCACCAAGACAGATCCGTCATGACCCCAATGCAAGTCAATGGGGACGGATCCGTTTGGTGTGACACAATAGTAAACGGATCCGTCCCCATTGACTTGCATTGGGTTCATGACGGAAACGTCATTTTTTAAAATTATTTAATTATTTTTTAAAAAAGCGTGGGTTTTTTTTATTCTCCAGCCAGATACAACCAGCAGCGGCATCCTGGCACTACCAGGGTGGGAAGGGACACGGTTATTGGCCCTTCCCAGCCTAATGGCACCAGCCTGCAGCCGCCCCAGAACCGGACCCTCAATTTAGAAGGTCCGGTCCTGCGGGTACCCGGCTCTTCCCGACACCCCTGATGGCGGTGGGTGCTGGGGTAATAGATGTTGGGGTTAAATAAATACTCCCCCAGACCCCTGTTTGACCATTTTATTTAAAAAATAAAAAAGCTGGTCTGATGTAGTCCACCGAATCCGACGTAGTCCTCTGCATTCACGATCATGAAAAATAGAAAACAAAAAAATAAACAAACACAGACCACTTACCTCCTCAGGCTTCTTCTTTGTAGTAATTCCTCCCGTCCAGCAGGTGGCGCTGTGGTACAACTTACCACTCCGCGCGCCGTTTTCCTGCTGGACGGGAGGAGGGAGCTGCCAGGGAAGGTAAGTAGTGTCTCTGTGTGTCTGTTTGTTTTATTATTTTAAATTTTGGGCATCTGTGTGGGGGGTACCTGGTTTACTCCCATAGACTTCAATTATGCTCGGGTGCTTGGGTGCTCGGCCAGAGCACCTGAGCATATGAGCACCGTGGTGCTCGATCATCACTAGTTAGTATAGTTATGCACTGGGCGGAGTTAGAGAAGTGGTTTAGTGTAAATAAAATTTATTCTGGCATGCTAATCGAGCCACTTAACTACCCCTCTTTTATGTAAATTTGAGTGACAAACGATGGGGGTGCAAATCTGAATCCTTGCCGCGGGTGCAGGAAAGCCTAGCTACAACTCTATGTCTAGTTAAACGGCTGGATGTAAAACAAAAACAAAAAAAAACCAGAGTAGTATTAGAATATAAGCTTCTTTACAGCAGGGACCAATGTGAATGAATACATCATATTATTCAGTATTTTTAGTGATTTGTCCCCAGCCAGTTATATTGAACAGAGCTGTAGCTTGAACTTCTGAGGACCCAATGCAAAATCTGTAACATATACTCCTACCTACAATGTGCAATTAATAATGGTGTATTCTTATGTATCAAAGGAGCATTTAGGCCTCTCAGGAACCAAGGCCTGGGTACTACATCTGGATCCTCTATATCTACTTCCCTAGGAACCAAAAACAAATTGTAAATATGTGTGTGATTTTATTAATTATGGAAATGTTCACCAAACTCCTTTGTGAAGGCTATTTGGTGCCCAAATGGACATTCATTTACCGCTCCCCCCATCCTGGGCATGCAACTATGCTTCATTTTTGTTTACATCATTTCTGTTAAACCGCTATCCGTTTCTTGTTCATTCTCATCATTCATGTATGTTGGACAATATAGTGTAATATTTCAGTGGGGGACTCAGTCGTTCAACCTCTAATAGACTGTAATCTAATGTGTATGGGTGCCTTAATATTTTTAGAATACAGGGGGGCATTTTCCCATTAGCAATGTATTATGATTACCTCTTCCTTCTGATCACCTAACCCTGCTTCACAAATAACCCTAAAGTGCAGGTATCAAAATGTCCACCAGATGTCAGCATAACATCAGTCAAATTGTATGCACTGTTCACACTTTAGCGGGATAGAGGCATAATCGTAGACAGTTATATTTCTTATGTGCAGTGATTTTTGATCCAATCAGTCATAGACTGCATGTATTTTTGTTATAAAATATTATAACTAAGATAAATTCAGCATCCACTTCACTGGACAAATTATTGAAAACAGTAATAGGGAATTTCTTATTAATTTTAGTAATCTCTCAGTACTGATTTTCCCTTTCATACTGATATAAATGTGTATACACTATGCATCAAGTAGTAACTAGAGATGAGCGAACGTGCTCGTAACGAGCACTGTAGCGCTCAGCTCCCCTGCGCTCGCATGGGCGCAGGCATCCGCTTCCGTTGGGTGAGGAGGACGGATCCGGATGCCTGCGCCCATGCGAGCGCAGGGGAGCCGATCGCTGCAGTGCTCGTTATGAGCATGTTCGCTCATCTCTAGTAGTAACCATTAAAGGGGTTGTCTCATTAGACACAAATATTAGGCAGCAAACAGCTGGATTTGCAAGGGGAAGCTTTGTCAGGTTAGTAATATAGTATTCCATGGTGGGCATGGTGATGTCGGCAGGTCCCAATACACATTATTGGCTCATTTAGTCAATATAGACCGTGTTTGCTTTTGTTCATGTGTATAGGCAACTTAAATGAACATACCCTCGTCTACTGTCCATAGGTTAACAAGAAGAAAGGACATGTAAAGTGCTGGTTCTTTTACAGGAACAGAATAAGGCAGATGGAGGCAGATGGAGAACCCTAAATGTCTGCAGCAAATTGAACTTACTGTAGTATACAAACAATCAATCCACAGGAAGGCACGGGACTTTAAAACGTTGCATCCAACGACCAACATATTACATGGTATATATGCTTCATGGATGCAAGTCACTCAGCATGAGTGTCTACAATCATAGAGGTTACAGTCTCTTAAAGGACACATCAAAGGTATCGGAAATCATGTAGAGGCATAGTGCATTAACTGATTACAGTTCATATTTATAGTATGACTAGTCCTAAGTGGTCCTCAGTGATCCAGGGACAATGTTACAACCTTTAGGTCTCAGGTTTCTAGTTTGGGTCTCCACTATTTGCACACTTGCCCAGGGAATTACTCCGCTCACTGCTTGGGTGTTCCACCGGGTTGACGCACAGGCCAGGGAGTTGGCTCCTCTTCAGCCCTGTGACCCTAACCACACTGCCTCTTCTTCTAATAACCCGTTGCCTGCAACCATCTCATCGGCAGGACCTCTTACCATGATGCAGATGTCTAACTTGCATTCGTCTTTGGGGGGAGAATCTTTCTCTTACCTTGCATACTCTAGGACACTTTTGGCGTATTAAACTTTCTGCAGTCACAGTGACTGCTGTGCCACCTCCCTTGCCATAACTACTTTTCCGGCCTAGATAAATACCTGTACTGCTGATGCCTGGTCTGTGGCCTTTTGTCTTGTGCGGTAACCCTGGCTGGAGAGTGCATATGGCTTCTGACACCACTGCACTACCCTTTTTCACATGCATGAATCTTACACCACAGTGCTCTTCTTGTGCTCACCTGGCATGAGAATGCATGTGACATGGAATGCTACTGCAACCGGTAAATAACATACATGTGAAAAAGATTCCCTCTCCTTCTGTAGGCTCTATTCTCATCCACCTGATTCAGCAGCTGCTTCAGCAGGCCTTGACTGGTACTCACCACCAGCAGTAAGGTGTGTGAGTGTACAACATGTGACTTATATCTCAGTTTGCAATATGGCACTAGGCTGGGGTTTTATATCAGGCCTTTCCTTTTCCTGTTGGTCAGTGTCACTGCTCCCATGGCAACAGTTCTTGGCACCTTTTACTGCCCCCGAAGTGCTGGCTGTGTCACAGCAAGTTGGAGTGCATTTCTCTTCAGTGTCAAAGTGGCAGTGATGTTCTTGGAAATTAAAGGAGCCATGCTGCCCTTTCTGGTAGTGTGATTAGAGTGGTAGCGCTGCTCACTTCTGCAGTGGGACCGGTCTTCATTAGGTGAGTTCTTGCCCACCTTACAGGCAGATGGAATGGGACAACATTTTTGTCTGTATTGGAGCATTAAATATGAGCAGAAATCTTTTGAAAGGTTAGAATTCACACTATGAAAATTGCAAAAGGGAAAAAAACATGATAATAAGTAACACAGGTCCAAATTATAGAGATGGCACAAGTGGCATGTGCCTGTAAAAGGGTGTTCAAGTAGACCCCTTTAAAGAAACAGTCACAGACCATGTTGATTAAAACATAATAATTTAATTACTTCTTTCCATGTACTAGTGGAACAGCATGCTTAATGGGCACAGATCTTATGTGAGGCACAACAGCTTAATGGTTGAAGAACAGGCAAAGTGGTGCTAACAATTTGATCATTCTCGTGACAGACTGTGGCCTCCATATTGAGTATTGTGGCCCTTATACCCCTTTCCATATTGAGAGAAAGGAGGAATAGCTGTTGGTTCAGCCCTCGCACTTGCGTTATGGCATTCCATTATAGGTTCTGTTTATAATGGAATATAACGGAATTCCAGAAAGGAATGCAAAATGGAAGCCGTTAAGAGTCATTCCATTTTGATACATCACAATAGAAGTCTATGGGCAAGCATAAGGGATCCGTCTGGTTTCCGTTATGCAGAACAGAAAAAATTCCCGTCTACAGGACTTTGTTTTCCATCCTCATTCTCCGTTTCCAATATGCATAACGGAAACTAAACGGATCCGTTATGCTTGATCATAGACTTCTATTGTGACGTATCAAAACGGAATGACTCTTAACGGCTTCCATTTTGCATTCTGTCCTGGAATTCTGTTACATTCCATTATAAACGGAATGCCATGACGCAAGTGTGAACCCACCTTAAGGTGTATGGCCAGCTTAATCATAACAGATCATGATAGATGTTGATGGATCGTGATAGATGAAAATGTATTATAACGGATCAGTTATTGTATATCCATCAACCAGTACAATGGAAGTCCTGATGCTATTGCTAATGTGAACAGAGCCCTAGAATCCTTCCCATATTTGCCATGTTTATTGTCATTCATATATAAGGAGGCATCTGCATAGGTTTTATTATATTATTATATGTGGCAAATTACCCTGTATTAAAATATATATTTTTTTAAATCACAACTGATATGTGAAGTAACTAAGCTGAAGGACATATATTTACTGTTAAATCTGCAGAATGCTAACCCTCAGATTTCTGACACAAATTTTTGATTTTACATGCTTCAGATCCAGCTATGGATTTGGCCTTATTTTGGGACTAATCTGCAAGAGGCCTTCCTTGTGGTTCCCAAGTGAAAACTGTGCCAAAATACATGCTTTTTTTTGTCATGATGTGGATTCCAAATCAATGGACAGTTAATGTTAGGTGCAGAAATGTCTCAAAATTCATGGCAAAAAATGCTGTGCAAATGTATGCTTAGTAGGTAAAGTTGTCCATTTTTGAACTGTGACTCGTTGTAGTGTTTTCTGTGTCCACCTATATACAAAAAAAAGAAATCTGATCTTTGAGTTTTGTTGATGCTTGTGGCCAGTGGCGTACATAGAGAAGTAAAGGCCCCATAGCAAGCATCAAACCAGGCCCCACACACTGGACAGAAGGGTTTCTGCCAAAAAATCCCTTTAAATGACCCTTGGGTCATTTTTTCCACTGCCTCATATGTTAAAAGTTGTTCCTTTAGAATGTAGAGTCCTGACCAAGTTTTCACCTCCAATAGAAGAGGAGATAATCCTAACTAAGACTGGGTCCCCTCTTACCCTGGGCCCCATAGCAGTCGCATTGTCTACTTAAGTGGCCTTAAGTGGGCATGTTTTCGCTGGAAGAGCCAGTCCATGCCCAACAGCTTTATTATAATTTATTCCGGAAACTGGTCTACATTACAGCGCAGGTTTATATCTGCTCATATCTGGTGTACATTTGCATTCATGGCACATCGACTACCAGAGGAAGCCCCAATTTTGTTAATATGCCTGTGCCTCTTAATAAATGTGCCACATCTCACTCCAGCGCATTTTTTATTAAGACTAGCGTGTGAAACGCCATTCTTAATAAATTCTCCCCATTGTCTCTTTATTTAACAAATGTCAGGCTCAAAACGCTTAGTCTCAGACTCCACTGAATTAAATTTGATTCTGTAACGGCGAGCAGACAATGTACTATGGATAATCAATTGTTTTCTTCCCTGTAATTGAATCCTAACTGTGTTTTTTCCTCCCCTTTTATTTGCATTATGAGCCATTTTGAAATAAATCAAGTGTTGCACACACAGCCTTTGATGGCATTGAATCCTCTCCAGTTACTATGGCAATCCTGTCTGGGAAGATGTCAATGAATTGAATTTCATACTTTAAATCAATTTTGTCCTTAAGCCTCTAACTTGGATAGTCTAGAAAATGAACACATGCTGAGTCCAATGATATTCCACCTGGACCTTCAAAATGTAAAGGAAAAGCTCAAGAACTGTTGATATTTTTGTGCTTTGGATAATATACAGTATGAATAGTTTTGCTTTTCAAAGTACAATATGGTAGAATAACTAATATATAGTTATTAGCAGAAGGACCCAGAACGATTATATTTCATCTATTTCATTTACTGTTTGTGTGTGTTGTTAGAAACATAGAAACATAGAAGATTGACGGCAGAAAAAGACCACCTGGTCCATCTAGTCTGCCCTTTTATTATCCTTTTATTTTTATCTTAGGATAGATACATGTTTATCCCAGGCATGTTTAAATTCAGTTACTGTGGATTTATCAACCACTTCTGCTGGAAGTTTGTTCCAAGCTTCTACTACTCTTTCAGTGAAATAATATTTTCTAATGTTGTTCTTGATTTTTCCCCCAACTAACCTCAGATTGTGCCCCCTTGTTCTTGTGTTCTGTTTCTTATTAATAACACTTCCCTCCTGAACTTTATTCAGTCCTTTAACATATTTAAAAGTTTCAATCATGTCCCCCCTTTCTCTTCTTTCCTCCAGACTATACATATTAAGAACTCGGAGTCTTTCTTGATAAGTTCTATGTTTTAGACCTTCCACCATTTTTGTAGCTCTTCTTTGGACCCGTTCTATTTTAGCAATATCCTTTTGCAGGTGAGGTCTCCAGAATTGAACACAGTATTCCAGATGTGGTCTCACTAGAGCTCTATACAGAGGGATCACAATCTCCCTCTTTCGGCTTGTTATACCTCTAGCTATGCAGCCAAGCATACGATTTGCTTTCCCTACCGCCTGGCTGCATTGGTTACTCATTTTGAGGCTGTCAGAGATGACTACCCCCAAATCCTTCTCTTCTGAGGTCTTTGTTAGCACAGAACTGCCAATACGATACTCAGATAGAGGATTTCTTCTCCCCAAGTGCATTATTTTACATTTGGAAACATTGAACTGAAGTTTCCATTGTTTTGACCACTTATCTAATGAAGATAAATCATTCTCCATATTACCGACACCTCCTGGAACATCAACCCTATTACACACTTTTGTGTCATCAGCAAACAAGCAAACCTTCCCTACCAAGCCGTCCCTTATGTCACTTACAAACATGTTAAACAGAACAGGACCCAGAACAGATCCCTGTGGCACCCCACTTGTAACCAGCCTCTCCTCAGAATACACTCCATTAACAACAACCCTCTGGTATCTGTCCTTCAGCCAACTGCAGATCCACTGAACTATCCAGGGGTTAAGTCCAATTTTTGATAACTTCTCTATCAGCTCTTTATGGGGAACCGTATCGAAAGCTTTACTGAAATCCAGGTAGGCGATATCCACAGCACCACCTTCATCCAGCACTTTAGTTACATAGTCAAAGAAATCAATGAGATTAGTCTGACATGATTGGCCCTCAGTAAAGCCATGCTGGTTTGGGTCCATCAAGTTGTTTATTGTTAGATGGTCAATTATCTTCTTTTTTAGTAGAGTCTCCATCATTTTTACCACTACAGATGTCAAGCTGACTGGCCTATAGTTACTAGCTTCTTCTCTACTACCCTTCTTGTGAATGGGTACAACATTAGCCATTCTCCAATCATCAGGAACATCTCCTGTAAGAAGGGACTGATTATATAGATCAGTCAGGGGGCCAACAATCACAGATCGGAGTTCTTTAAGAACTCTGGGGTGGATGCCATCTGGACCCATTGCCTTATTTAACTTTAGCCGGACAAGTTCCTGTAGAACATCGGCCTCTGAAAACACTGGGGCTAAGACTTTACAACTAGGGGCGTCCAGCCATGTTCTGATTATGAAAGTCGCCATCTGAAAAAACTGAGCAGAAGTAGTTATTCAGATGGTCAGCGACCGTCTTATTCCCATCTATATACAGATTTTTTCCATTGCTAAGTTTTGTAATGCCGCAGTTTTTCTTCTTCCTGTCACTAATATATCTGAAGAAGGTTTTATTTCCCTCCTTAACAGATATGGCCATTTCTTCCTCCTTTGAAGCTTTAGCAGCATTAATGATCTGTTTTGTCTTCTTCTGTATAATTTTATACACTTCTCTGTCCGCTACACTTCCAGACTCTTTATACCTCTTATAGGCAGACTTTTTATCATTCACTATAGCTCTTACCTCTCTAGTAAACCATAGTGGATTTCGCTCTCTTTTCCTTTTGCTAATTTGTCTAACATATAGAGGACTTCTTTAAATGCCTTCCACTGAGCACTCGCTCTTGCTGTTTTATCCCGCCCTTTTAATTCTTTCTTTACATATTCTCCCATAACCTCAAACTTGGTCTTCGTAAAATCCAATACTTTGGTTGCAGAATGGGATTTCTCACAGTCAGTTTGGACTTCGAACCACAAACATTGGTGGTCACTGGAACCCAGATTTTCTCCCACCTTTACCTCATATACCAGATCACCATTTGTAAATACTAGATCTAGGATATTTTCACCTCTAGTTGGCGCTTTCACCAACTGTTTTAGGGACATACCCGTCAGGGCCTCTACTATGTTCCTACTTTTGCATGTGGACGCACAAGGGATATTCCAATCAACATCAGGCATGTTGAAGTCTCCCATAACTACAATATCTCCCTTTACTGCCATTTGGGTAATCTCATCCACCAGCATAATGTCATGCTCTTCAGATTGGCCCTGGAGGCCTATAGATTGCACCTACTCTGGTAACAGATCCCTTTTTATTTTGCAAGCAGACCCAGAGAGTCTCCAACTCCCTTACATGAATTTTGGATCACTGTTGATTTTATGTATCTTTAACATAAATGGCGACCCCACCCCCCCTTTTCTCCACCCTATCTTTCCTATACAAAGTGTATCCCGGAATGGCTGTTTCCCAGTCATTGCAATCTCTGAACCATGTCTCTGTTATTACAACCAAGTCCAAATTATCTCTACAAACTATTGATATTAGCTCGCAGATCTTGTTGCCTAAGCTGCGAGCATTTGTACACATTACATGAAGAACATTACATTTATCACCAACAACTCCATCTACCTCCCTGACAACATTACCAACATCATCCACCGCACTAACATCAGTATCTAAAGCACCGGCGACCACTTCATCTGCACCAACAACTGTATCCACCACACTAAAAGATTGTTAGTCAAGACGCTCAATACCCTGGTTCACCAAAACTGTTCGGGGACAGAAATCATTCTCCTCAATAAAATTCCTGTCCCCTCCATCTAGTTTAAATGCCTGTCGAAAAAACACCTGAACTCTTCTCCAAGTACCTCAGTGCCTTTGTGTGACGGGTGCAGACCATCTCTCTTGTACATGTCCTTACTACTCCACCTACTAACATTGTGACTAACAAACCCAAAACCTTCATCTTTACACCACTGCCTTAGCCAACCATTGAACTCCAGGATACGACATGCTTTAATATTTTGAGAGCGGACTGGCAAAATCTCCGAAAAAGTAATGGAATCTGTCATTCTGCTTAGCTCCAGGCTGAGACTTTGAAATTCCATTTTTACCACATCAACATTTTTCTGGGACAAATCGTTTGTCCCAAGATGAATAACCAGATCAACTTCAGTCTCCTTTGTTGCAGCCTTAACAATATTTGTGATCCGTCTTTTATCCCTGCTTGTAGTAGCACCAGGAAGACATCTCACCTCCTTCAGTCCATCCATCCTCATTCTGACCTAAAGCAACACCTCTAACAATCGAGTCACCAACAAGGAGATGCCTTCTCTTCTTTTTCATTCCACTTACTGCCCCTGACTGCTTGGTACCACTTTCTCCTTTGGCACTTACGACATCCTGTGCCTGAGTATCCATGCTTGTATCTGCTGCAATATCACTTTCCAAATCAGACAGGACACCATAGGGATTATACACAGAAATTCCAACAGTATTGTGTTTATGCTCCACAACTCTCAACCTCCCAGAGCCAACTGTCTTCCACACAGCCCTTCTCCTCATGGACCTTTGGGGAAGCGGTGTTGGATTACAGGGCTGCTTGACAGCACTCACTGGCTGGGACACTTCTTTCGATTGCAGGCTACACACTAAAGACTGCGGCCTAGAAATTTCACCATATAACGTGGACAATTGCATACATAATGGACAATACCCCAAACTCCAAAGAGTATTTCGGAACACAACAGCCAGGCAAGTGTTACACTGCACCAAACCAGACATCTTCGAATTAAGGCAGTAACTCACCAAACAGAAGAAACCAATGTTGTCACCAAACTCCTGCCGTTTTCAAACTACAAACTGCAGTTTTTAAAACTACACACTTCTGTCTGTTGCACTTATGACTGGCTATAAACTTCACCAGAGTAAACTCTACAGAGCTGTAACCTTCCTTAAATACAGGTACAGCTGTTATTATGCTAACGAGGTGAGCTAGGTCTTTTTCTTATGCTAAACTAATTAAACTAGTTACCAGCTACCCCAAATAGACACCTATACAGACTATGCAGAAACCAATACAAACCAAATAAAACCTCAGCAGTAATGACTAAATTAACCAAAAGTAAAACAAAACTACCAATTTAAGATAAATACTAAATACAAGACAGTTCAAAGTAACTACAACATAAACAGCAATATAAAAATGATATTAAGATTTTTTTGTATTTTTTTGTCTTTTTGTTTTTTTCTCTAATAACAAATATGAATCAAGTAATATCAAGTAATAATCTGATCTTACCTTAGGCTTGACTTAAGTACTGCAGTTTTTAAAACTACACACTTCTGTCTGTCTGTTGCACTTATGACTGGCTGTAAACTTCACCAGAGATAAAAGATAAGTTAAAAGATATCGACAGTATCCCCCATAACAGTGACCTCTACAGCACCTGCCCCCTTAACAGTGACTTCCACAGCCCCCCACCCCTTAACACTGACCCCTCCACAGGGCCCCGCCTCCTTAAAATGTGACCTCCATAGCAGTCCACCCCCTTAACTTCGACCTTCACAGCAGCCCGCTATTTTTCACAGTGACCTCCACAGCGGGGCATTATTATTTACAGTATATAAAACCCCACAGAATTAATATACACTTAAGGTCATGTGAGTTACATCAGCCTCTAAAACAACGTTGGCTAAATAACTCACACATAAGCTGTCTTATACTAAGAATGTCCTTCGTTGCCTATAGCAACCAATCAGAGCTCATATTAATGACCTGTAGCAAAATAGAAGCTACATATGCATAAAATGACATATGCATAAAAAGCAAGTAAAATAGCATTGGTAGGCATACAATACAAAAAGGGGGTAATGAACTGGACGGTCAGCACATAAACTCTAATGTAGTGTTAACCCAACCCCATTATAAACCCACCCAATATAAGATGTTTTACGCTGACGTCCCAAAGTGCTAGCAAGTGAGTAGCACAAAGGGATAAAATAACATATAGAACAAAAGGTGGAAATAAGGGAAGAAAGTATATACTTACTGACCAGGTTCCCCCCGACACATGGTTCATACACTATGTAGCTTCTTTTGAGTTTATATTGATTTGAGTATCTATCTATATATATACACACATAATATTCATATGAAATAAAAACACACAAAAACATATCAATAAGGAGTTGCTGAATTCAGCACCAAGTATCACACACATAGCGGAAGTTTGTCATAAGGAGCCACATGTTAAAAAGCGAATGAGAGGCCTAGATACACCATCATGGAAAGTGATGGAACGCACGAACTTATTACATATCAAGAATTACCAATGCAAAGGACAGATTACCCCTTTTCCCCTTTGGGCAAAAGAATAACTATCCCATGAAGATACCAGCTCTCCATTCGCAGAAAGAGGCAATATCATAATATAACACAAAAATCAAAACCAAAGTACTACAGTTCATACCACAAACAAGTCGATAAGTCGGGGATGTGTTACACCTTGGGTGTACGTGAAGTGCAGAGCAAGAATATAAGGAAGTGGCCCGTAATGTGGAATGTATCACCAATCTTCTTATTGAAATCCCATATCCATCAGTAAAAAAGTGAAAAATGTACAATGAACTGATTGCTCTGACACATGCTAAGTGTTAATTAGAATTAGGCATCGCCAGTAAATAATAATTTATTCATTGAATAACAATAAAATGTAACAAAACAATAAAATTAAAAACCGTGAAAATACAATGTGACAAAAATAAATAAATTCTGGTGCACCAAAAATTAAGTGCATATACAAGTACATCTCAATAAATTAGAATACCATTTGAAAGTTAATTTATTTCAGTAATTCAATTAAAAAATTAAAAAATATTCTATAGATTGATTACACACAGAGTGATCTATTTCAAGTGTTTATTTCTTTTAATGTTTGATGGTTGTGGCCTACAACTAATGAAAACCTATGTCAGTATCTCAGAAAATGAGAATATTATATACAGAAATGTTGGCCTTCTGAAAAGTCTGTCCAGTATATGCACACAGTTCTTGATTGGAGATCCTTCTGCATGAACGACTGCATCAATGCAGCCGATCAGCCTGTGGCACTGCTGAGGTGTTATGGAAGCCCAGGTTTCTTTGATAGCAGCCTTCAGGTCGTATGCAGTGTTGGGTCCAATGTCTCTCATCATCCTCTTGACAATATAGGTTTAGGTCAGGCGAGTTTACTGGCCAATCAAGCACAGTGATATTGTGGTTATTACACCAGGTATTGGTACTTTTGGCAGTGTGGACAGGTGTCAAGTCCCTGCTAGAAAATAATAATTCCATCTCCATAAAGCTTGTCCGCAGAGGGAAGCATGAAGTGCTCTAAAATTTCCTGGTAGACGGCTGCACTGACTTTGGTCTTGATAAAACACTGTGGACCTACACCAGCAGATGACATGGCTCCCCAAACCATCAGTGATTGTGGAAACTTCACTCTGGACCTCAGGCAACTTGGACTGAGTGCCTCTCCACGCTTCCTCCAGACTCTGGGACCTTGATTTCCAAATGAAATGCACAATTTACTTTTATCTGAAAACAGGACTGTGGACCACTGAGCAACAGTCCAGTTCACACAAAACATGACTGTTATAGCCCATGTCCTGGATACGTTAGTATGTGGTGGCTCTTGAAGCACTGACTCCAGCCACTGTCCACTCCTTGTGAATCTCCCCCAAATCCTTGAATGGCCTTTTCTTGAAGAGCATTCCTCCTGAACCGCAAGCTTGTTACAAACCTGGCACAGCAACTGGAGCAATGAATGTGGAGATCTATGGATCCATGTGAGGTGCAGGGCTATGTCTACTTTTTATTTTTTACACGAAGCATGGGATAACACCTGGGGCTGGAGTTTAGATACACAGCTTAGATACTAGGGTATACCGTATAATGAGCGTTTTCATTTTGTGCATTGGCACAGTCTACATTGACTATGGAAGGTATGTATTAAGGCCCCTTTGCACGGTCCGATGAAACTGTCAACTGTCGGGAAGGAACGCTTCCTTCCTGATAATTGCCTGATCCCCTCCACAGTATGGGGAGGAGTGATCGCTGATGCCATTGCTCGTTCCCCATACACAATCATTGTATGCTGGTAATCGATGGGCCAAATAAATCGATCAACGTATGGCTATTCGTTGCACAGGACTTATGTTGAGTGAATTGAAGTCCACAATGTGGACTTTGATTTGAATATCAGGATAATTCGATTCGCTGCGAAGCCAAATTTCCTTGCGCTTCGTAGGAGCAAATCTATTTTACTTCAAACAGTATAAAAAACAAAAAAAATCATACCTACCTCGCTGGACTGGCCACTGCCATCTTGTTTGAAGATCTTACACAAAATCCTGTACACAGTGGCCTATGACGTCACCACGCAACACATGGCCATCTGAGCCGCATGAGATTTCGCACTAGATCTTCAATCAAGATGGCGGCTGGCCCATTGCGAGCAAATAGATGAGGTAAGTATGATTTCTTTTTTGTTTTTTTTTTACATTTTACACTCTGTTATTTATATCAGATGCTGCGATCAGCTATGAACGCGGCATCGGAGGGGTACAATGACTGGGATCGGCGCAATCGCCATTCCCTGTCATTTAACCATCTACTTACAAAGAAATGAGCTTATATTAAGAAGCTAATTTTTGTAAAATTCGGCAAAACAGCCAAATCGAATTTATAAATAATTTCTCTACACAGGACCAGTGGTGGTGGGACACATTCTGAAACCTCTGCCTTGGGCACCAAGAAAGCACTGATGATAGGAGTGACTATATGTATTACCAGAGGGGAGGCAATTATTTTGTGCATTGTTATATTAGAGTAAGATTTAGTTACAGGCCTGGTGATACATTTTTTGAGCTATTCGTAAAGGTGCAGAAAGTCTTCCCTCATCTAAACACCATATATCAGCTGTGGCTCCACAGCATCTTATTAGCTCATCTTAGTGAAGTAAAAGGGTGAAGAAGTCAGGGCTCGAAGTAACGTGATAATGGTGCATTAAAAGGTTAATGGAACATGTAAAAAGCAGAGGGATTCAGTGAACGTCCCCACTCTACCAGGAAAGACGTTGAAATGTGCTCCATGCAAGTGAGTCACGCTGTCTTGAGGCTCTGCAGATGCTGGGATTGACAGAAAACATTAAGCTAATGGCAGGTGGAAGGAGGGAAGATGCTTGATCTTAAGTATTTTGGTCACACTTGACAGCAGGAAGATCTTATCATCAATAAATATTTCAGTGCAGCAGGAAACAAACAAAATATTCCTCCGCAATCGCACTGGATTTTCGAGTCATCTTTTCGTAATAAAAGTTATTACATTGATTTAAGAAAGAACATGAAGGAAAAGTAATACCTGCAAATGTGTCGCCTGAGCGTTTGCAATTTGCGCTTGATTTGGAGTAACATTGAAATCCTCTGCACATTATATCCATTATTAATGAAAACCGTATAGGGAAAATATCGCTATTCACATTACACCACTAATTCAATTCTAAATGGAAATGCTCATGTTACCGAAAATGCCTTCAATTCTGAGCAGAAGGGCTTATATTAACCATTATATCTTTGGCATGTATGAATTTTGCCAATCATTCGCTTTACTGCTGCTCAAGGTGGATTAGAAAGCGTCTCAAGGTTGTTTATGCTCCTGTGATGAAAATTTGATGCTACAGGATAATAATCAGCTCTGGATTGGTGCTTCACATTAGGCCTCATGCACACCACAGTATTTATCCTTCTTGTGTCGTCGATTTTTTTTGCAGAAAACACGCCAACCCATGCTTTTCTATGGTGCCCTATACACATACACATAGTGTCAGATTGGGGTGCCTAGGGCTCACCAGAGAAACTGATTCTAGGGCACATGGAAATATTAGCGTATGTCCACATGGGACATAAACTTGCATGCAGCAAACCTGCAGTGGCAAATCTGCACAGTGTTCATGTATCAGCAAAGTGGACAAGATTTTAAGAACTCTCATCCACATGCTTTGAAGGCCAGATCCCTGTATAGAGGTTAAAGGGTGAAAACCAGTAGACCACCAGGATAACACCCTCAGGACTGGCCCAAAGTCAAATAGTTGGTTACCACAGTGGGTCTGCTCTCACTGCCTGTAAAACATGTGATGAAATTTTTGTGCACTTTGTGGCAATGGTCTGTTTACAATTGCCAGAAATCGCCAGACAAAAAAACCCGTCTCCTATGTTTTTTGGCCAGCACACGGAGATCCTCCATTGCAACAGATGAGCTGCATGCATGAAATGACCACATAGAAAACAATAGGAATCGGTTGTTGCATCCAGTTACCTGGTGCAATTATACTACCATGCCAGACAGAAAAACAGATGGCTGGGTATATTAGAAAGAGCCCTAAGGTATTGAAAATATAATGAAGGCCTTAAGGTAGTAGGAAGCCAGGTACCAGCATCATGTATAGACAGTTCCATATAAATTTAACATCATTGTAGAAGTAGATGTGGATCCGTTTTGTAGTTGGGTCAAATTGAAGGAAGGCAGAGCCAGCAATACCATACTGTGGCACATTCAGGGGAGTAGCTATAGGGGGTGCAGAGGTAGCAGTCGCACCGGGCCCAGGAGCCTGAGGGGCCCAAAGACCCTTGTGCCGCATAAAAAGACACCAGTATTATAGAAAATGCATGCTGGTCAAGTTACACCTAAGGATGGAGGGAAGGGGTTAGGTCAAGAATTTGGTATGGGAGTGGGGTGCCAATTCAATTTTTGCCTCAGGCAGCACAAAGGCTTTATGCTTCCCTGCCCCCTGGCCACAAAGAACTGATGAAAAAGGGAGCCGAAGCTGAACTCTTGCACCAGGGTCCATGAGCTTTTAGCTACGCCCGCCCGCCAGCAGCACAAAATACATCCCCAAAAACTTCCACTGGCCGGCCCCCTGGGCATCGGCCCACCGGGATATTTCCCTGTAAGGCAGGGTTGCCAACCGTCCAGAACTTTCTGGACAGTCCGTAAAAATAGGCAACTTTTTTCCACTGTCCGTGAAAAAAAGTGTCCGTGTTTTTTTTGAGGCTGGTGATGCTTGACTAGAGTATTTTGGTGGTAATTATCATCATTTCACAACTCACAATAAACTCTGATAATGAGTTCTGATCAGTATATTGAGATATAGACATGTATTCCTTATAATCTTTATAATTCATTATGGCTTTCCATTTATGTCCATAAAAAATTTTGGCCTTCCATGATTTTGAGATAAGTTGTCCAGAAAAAAGAAAAAATCTGGTTGGCAACCCTGCTGTAAGGTCATGGCCAATCTGTCCCTGTATGCATGTTTCACCACCCTTCTATTCAAATGGGGGGGGGGGTGATGACCCCCGTTCTCATGATTATTGGGGTCCTTGCTGTAGACACCCAGCGATCAAACTCTTATTACCTATCTTGCAAAATGGTGGAGTCGCTTTGGTTCAAAAACCCCACAGAAATCTAAATAACTGTGCAGCAGACTATAGAAAACAGGTATAGGTAATAATTATAATGGATGTAGAGGGGGATAAGTTATTCTGTAGTATCTCAGTCTGCACATCTATCTGTTTAGATTATAATCGGTACTATCTTGGCAGTATATGGTGGCATTACATAGGTTGAATGGCATTATTATGTTAGCACTATATGGCAGTATTACATAAGCAGTACATGATGGTTTTCTTCTTATTAGTCATTGTAGCCATCCACAGTCCTGCAAACCCCATGTGACAATTCTTCAGGGATCTGCACTGGTTTACATATTGGTTGTTACACATGTTTTCTAAAACCAGATTGTGGATAAGTCATGGAGGCCTAGAAGTAATTATATACTATATCAGTATGTGTCACATATATGCCTGAGATCTGGGTGATGATGACGGTATATAACAGGCTGTGCGGCCAGAAGATCTTCCAGCTTCCTGATCACTGCCATAGATTGGAGCCAATGGTGAAGACACAGGTGAGAAGACAAAACCTCATCTTTTACCAACAGCAGAATTTTTTGGGAACATTAATTTAAGAAACCAGTTACATAATGAGAGATAAATAATAACCTATAATTTTAGATTTGATGCTTCTTGGCAGATAATAGTGTAATAATATGTAGGATATAACACTGAACAGATATTACACCCCTGTGTGGAGATATGAGGAGTGATAGCAGCCTGTTCCACACACATTATCTCCATAGCTTCATGATATCACACATACAGGACATGCACTCCAGTGAGTTAACAGAGTTCTGTCCCTTTAAATTTCCTCTTCCAGATGTTACTGCTCAGCAGCCAGTGGGATCGCTGGATTCGAACTTGAAAGTAAACCAACGGTGAGTGGTCCTCAGACTGTTACAGGACAACGAGAGGTGAAGATGGACGCCGGTGAGATCTCACATCCCTCAGCTCCCATGATGCTTCACGTTTACCCTTCATCCTAAATCCTATCTGTCCCAGACACCACTAGGGGGAGCTAGCTGTATATAGATTTTTTACATATGGGTGTAGTGAGCTCCCCTAGTGGCTGGTGCAGGACTTCCACATTCTGTCTATTAAGGCCCTGTGCTGCCAGTATTGTTTATTGAGGGCTCTGTGCTGGTAATTAGGGGTTTTCTATTTGCAGTATTGTAAATGGGTGCAATGTGCTGGCTCTGAAAATGGGGCCAATTTGGGTACTTTTACTGTCTTTTTGGGGGTGACTCCTGTACTCCTGACTACTGGGCACGATGAATTTAGAAATAAGCATGCCATATATCTGTATAGGGCTCCAGTACAATCCAGTGTGCATTATGGGGGAGAGTTATCAGAACTGGTGCAAAGGAAAACTGGCTCAGTTGCCCATATTTTTCAGAGCTGCTTTGGAAAATGAAAGGAATGATCTGATTGGTTGCTATGGACAACTGAGCCAGTTTTCCTTTACATCAGTTGTGAAAAATCTCCCCTACCCAGGCGGCATTATATATATATACTGCATGATCACATGTGATTATTATCCTCTTATATGTGACGTGAATGTCCGCCTTTTATCATCATGCCATTTTTTTATGTTCATTCATTTCTTGATATATTTTTATAGTGATCAGAGCTCTGTCTGTGCACTGACATATGTGGTAACATTTTATCTGCCTGAGGGAACCACTAGAGGAAGCTATGGACTGATGACTGTCTCTACAGTATGCTCCTTGGCTCCCCTTAGTGGTGGCTGCAGGCCGTCACAATTTATAATTTTTTTTCTCCAGGACTTCCATATTATCACCCCTAGGACAGGCCATCAGTGTGTGATCACGGGGGCCCTAAACCTGGGAGGACATTCACTCCCTTTATCAGATCTGTGACTACGTCTCTAGGGATAGGGATCTAGATTATAATAATAGTAAAATATCAATAGAAATATTAATAATAATAAATGTAGTACATAGGTTAACCACTTCACGTCTGCCCATTGACTATAAACGTCCGTGAAGTGGTTGTTAATTTCTGAATGGACGTTTCTGAACAGTGATAGCAGGGTACCCCAAAGAGAAGGCAGGGACCGTTCCCAGGGGTCCCTGCCTTGTAGATCGGTGTATATCAGACTCTACTTACCTTGCTCCCTAGCACCTAAGTTGCTTATGCTGCCCGCATAGACGCCACTGCAAGCGTCACCCATGATGCTAGTGAGGTTTGTCCCCGCCATGGCCTGCTATTTGCTGCCCCCGGTCGCCATAAGCAGCGGCCATGCAAGCAGCAGAAGCGAAATGGGGGCGACGGGGAGCTGGGTACGTACAATTTGTGTGAAGGGCCTGGGCATTTTGGGGGGCATTTTTAGGGTTGGATAACCCCTTTAAATATAATAAAAAATATATATTATTAAAGATCGGGGATTTGATCCAGGGTTTTCGGACTGATCGCCTTTTCCCGGGGTCAGGAAGGAATTTTTCCCCTATGACATGAATTGGCCGTATGTGTCCAGGGGTTTTTGCCTTCTTCTGGATCAACAATTTTAGGTATAGGGATCTAGTTTATAATAGTAAAATAACAATAGAAATATTAGTATTTACGATAATAGAATACAACATTGAGAATATAATATTAATAGTAAGAGTATTATAATAATAAAAAATAATAATAATAATACCTAAGTTAATAACTATAATAATTAATAAGTTATAATAGTAATTAATGGGTTTGATCCAGGGTTCTAGGACTGATTGCCTTTTCTCGGGGTCAAGAAGGAATTTTTCCCCTGTGACATGAATTGGCTGAATGTGTCCAGGGGTTTTTGCCTTCTTCTGGATCAACAACTATAGCTGTAGGGATCTCATTTATGATATTATTAAAACATAATACTACTGCTACTACTACAACTACTACTACTACTACTAATAGTAATAATAATAATACTAATAATAATAATAATAATAATAATATATTGAGATATAATAATAAGAGTACTGCAATAATATTATAGTAAAATAACAATTATATCATTAGTCATATAATGATAATTGCATAATTTAGGATAATTAACTATAATAATTAATAAATCATAACAGGATTTAGGAGGTTTGATCCAAGGTTCTAGGACTGATCGCCTTTTCCTGGGGTCAAGAAGGAATTTTTCCCCTGTGACATTAATTGGCTGAATGTGTCCAGGGGTTTTTGCCTTCTTTTGGATCAACAGTTTTAGGGATATGAATCTAGTAATATTAGAAATATTAGTAATAATATAATAGTAATAATAAGTCAAGATAATATATTATCAGGGATACTAGTAGTATAATAATAAGAATAATAGTAATAATTCTAATAGTATAGTCTTATAATAAATAATAATAGTATAGTCATTAGTGTTAGTGTAGGGACCCACTTGAAGGAGGTCGCCGTGAAGTGGCAAGTGGGCTTATACATTTTGATAAAAATGTATACTAAGAACCTCCTGTCCATGGGTGGGCTGGGTCGGGGGACACATACCACCAAATTAGCAGGAGGATGATAATTTGAATCCTATCAAAGGTGAAGTTGAATAGAGGACTGAACAGCATCATACAGAATGGAATGAAAAATAATACAAGTTTTGAGTAAGGTTGTCCATTTCTCACATACTTGTACACACGGCATCTATTATACCTTGTACCTCACATATCAGTACACTGCTGTATGTACTATATATCTATACACACTGCATCTATTATACCTTGTACCTCACATATCAGTACACTGCTGTATATACTATATATCTATACACACTGCATCTATTATACCTCGTACCTCACATATCAGTCCACTGCTGTATATACTATATATCTGTACCCACTGCATCTATTATACCTCACTTATCAGTCCACTGCTGTATATACTGTACTATATATCTGTACACGCTGCATCTATTATACTTCATACCTCACATATCAGTACACTGCTGTATGTACTATATACCTGAACCCACTGTATCTATTATACTTATACTTATAATACATGCAGTGGGTACAGATATATAGTATACACAACAGTGTACTGATATGTGTGGTACAAGGTATAATAGATGCCGTGTGACAGATATATAGTACAGTCATGGCCAAAAGTTTTGAGAATGACACAAATATTATATTTTCACATGATCTGCTGCCCTCTGGTTTTTATGTGTGTTTGTCAGATGTTTTTATCACATACAGAAATATAATTGCAATCATATTATGAGTAACAAAAGCTTATATTGACAGTTAGAATGAGTTAATGCAGCAAGTCAATATTTGCAGTGTTGACCCTTCTTCTTCAGGACCTCTGCAATTCTCCCTGGCATGCTCTCAATCAACTTCTGGACCAAATCCTGACTGATAGCAGTCCATTCTTGCACAATCAATGCTTGCATTTTGTCAGAATTTGTAGGTTTTTGTTTGTCCACCCGTCTCTTGATGATTGACCACAAGTTCTCAATGGGATTAAGATCTGGGGAGTTTCCAGGCCATGGACCCAAAATCTCTATGTTTTGTTCCCTGAGCCATTTAGTTATCACCTTTGCTTTATGGCAAGGTGCTCCATCATGCTGGAAAAGGCATTGTTGATCGCCAAACTGCTCTTGGACGGTTGGGAGAAGTTGCTCTCGGAGGACATTCTGGTACCATTCTTTATTCATGGCTGTGTTTTTAGGCAAGACTGTGAGAGAGCCGATTCCCTTGGCTGAGAAGCAACCCCACACATGAATGGTTTCAGGATGCTTTACAGTTGGCATGAGACAAGACTGGTGGTAGCGCTCACCTCGTCTTCTCCAAATAAGCAGTTTTTCAGATGTCCCAAACAATCGAAAAGGGGATTCATCAGAGAAAATGACTTTACCCCAGTCCTCAGCAGTCCACTCCCTGTACCTTTTGCAGAATATCAGTCTGTCCCTGATGTTTTTTCTGGAGAGAAGTGGCTTCTTTGCTGCCCTCCTTGAGACCAGGCCTTGCTCCAAGAGTCTCCGCCTCACAGTGCGTGCAGATGCACTCACACCTGCCTGCTGCCATTCCTGAGCAAGCTCTGCACTGCTGGTAGCCTGATCCCGCAGCTGAAACTTTAAGAGACGGTCCTGGCGCTGGCTGTCTTCTTGGGCCCTGGAGCCTTTTGGCAACAATGGAACCTCTCTCCTTGAAGTTCTTGATGATGCGATAGATTGTTGACTGAGGTGCAATCTTTCTAGCTGCGATACTCTTCCCTGTTAGGCCATTTTTGTGCAGTGCAATGATGACTGCACGTGTTTCTTTAGAGATAACCATGGTTAACAGAAGAGAAACAATGATGCCAAGCACCAGCCTCCTTTTAAAGTGTCCAGAGGTGTCATTCTTACTTGATCATGACAGATTGATCTCCAGCCCTGTCCTCATCAACACCCACACCTGTGTTAATGGAGCAATCACTGAAACGATGTTAGCTGGTCCTTTTAAGGCAGGGCTGCAATGATGTTGAAATGTGTTTTGGGGGATAAAGTTAATTTTCTAGGCAAATATTGACTTTGCAAGTAATTGCTGTTAAGCTGATCACTCTTTATAACATTCTGGAGTATATGCAAATTGCCATTATAAAAACTGAAGCAGTAGACTTTGTAAAAATTAATATTTGTATCATTCTCAAAACTTTTGGCCATGACTGTAGGCCTTAATTCTAATATTGACCCTAACCTAATACTACGTCTAACGCTAATACTAGCCGAAATACTGATCCTAACCCTAATACCAAGTCTAACCTAAAACTGTCCTCTAACCCTAATTCTGACTCTAATGTTAATCCTAATACTAACCCTAATGCTAATACGGACCTTAATCTTATTATTGTTGCCAAAAAGGCTCCAGGGCGCCCAAGAAAGACCAGCAAGCGCCAGGACCGTCTCTTAAAAGTTTTTCAGCTGCGGGATCAGGCTACCAGCAGTGCAGAGCTTGCTCAGGAATGGCAGCAGGCAGGTGTGAGTGCATCTGCATGCACTGTGAGGCGGAGACTCTTGGAGCAAGGCCTGGTCTCAAGGAGGGCAGCAAAGAAGCCACTTCTCTCCAGAAAAAACATCAGGGACAGACTGATATTCTGCAAAAGGTACAGGGAGTGGACTGCTGAGGACTGGGGTAAAGTCATTTTCTCTGATGAATCCCCTTTTCGATTGTTTGGGACATCTGGAAAACAGCTTATTCGGAGAAGACGAGGTGAGCGCTACCACCAGTCTTGTCTCATGCCAACTGTAAAGCATCCTGAAACCATTCATGTGTGGGGTTGCTTCTCAGCCAAGGGAATTGGCTCTCTCACAGTCTTGCCTAAAAACACAGCCATGAATAAAGAATGGTACCAGAATGTCCTCCGAGAGCAACTTCTCCCAACCGTCCAAGAGCAGTTTGGCGATCAACAATGCCTTTTCCAGCATGATGGAGCACCTTGCCATAAAGCAAAGGTGATAACTAAATGGCTCAGGGAACAAAACATAGAGATTTTGGGTCCATGGCCTGGAAACTCCCCAGATCTTAATCCCATTGAGAACTTGTGGTCAATCATCAAGAGACGGGTGGACAAACAAACACCTACAAATTCTGACAAAATGCAAGCATTGATTGTGCAAGAATGGACTGCTATCAGTCAGGATTTGGTCCAGAAGTTGATTGAGAGCATGCCAGGGAGAATTGCAGAGGTCCTGAAGAAGAAGGGTCAACACTGCAAATATTGACTTGCTGCATTAACTCTTTCTAACTGTCAATATAAGCTTTTGTTACTCATAATATGATTGCAATTATATTTCTGTATGTGATAAAAACATCTGACAAACACACATAGAAACCAGAGGGCAGCAGATCATGTGAAAATATAATATTTGTGTCATTCTCAAAACTTTTGGCCATGACTGTAGTATTAGAGTTAGGGGCCAGTGTTGGAGTTAGGGTCAGTACTAGGGTTAAGAGCCAGAATTAGGGTTAGGATTAGTATTAGGGGAAAATATTACGGTCAAGAGTCAGTGTTAGGGGTCATAATTAGGGTCAGGGGCCACTGTTAGGGCACATGGAGGGAATGGTGAGGGCAATCTCTACTCACCTGTCCCCGCCATCACAGTCTCATGATGCAGACTTGGTCTCTTCTGGCGTGTCTGCTCCTGTGGAATGTTGTAGGTGGAGTGATGACGTCATTGCGCCGCCTACATCACATCTATTCGCACCGGGAATGGCGGGGGAGAGAACCAGTGGTTCCCTGGTTCCACCGGTGTAGCCGCATGTTTCTGCATCCAGTGGACAAATATACAATTGAGTTCAGGGGCCACAGAAGCCGACAGCCCTAATCAACAACTGCTTGGGACAAACCCAGCCCGCCCCTGGTTATAAAATAGAATAACGGCCCTGATAGCTGTTTACTGGAATAAGAAGCACTAAAGTGATGGGATTTTTGTAAGATAATTTGACTCAGAAGATTGCATTGATTCCTCCAGTACAAACATTTATTTATTCGCACCTTTTTATCTTGATAGAAAATCTTTTTGTGTAAAGTAATTTTCTGAAGTATTTCTATTTTCTTTATATTCATGAAAATGATGCTCAAGCTTATCTTTATTGCATGTAATACAGTTCTACTCAGCACGGCTAGCAGCTAAGAATTTCAATTCTGTTATGGCTTCTGAAATCTGTATATAACTGTATGTGAGTGTGTGTGTGGTGTGAGTGTGTGTATGTGTGTGGGTGTTTGGCGTGTGTATGCTATATGCGTGTTTGTTGTGTCTAGGCTCAGACTGACCCACAAGGGAGCAGGTGAATCCTCCATGGGGCCCCTGACATAGGTAGACCCCCAGCACAATCTCAAACAGCTTATATCCATATAAAAACTGGGTATATTATTTAACAAACTACCCAGTTTATTTTTTTATAGACTCATCATGTGACTAGGATAGGTACAGTACAGAGGCAGGCCACCAGTATTTTCCTGCCCCTGGGCCCAAACTTTTTGAAGTTGTTGGGACCCAATTTTCAATTATCTTGAGTATCCTATTGCTGCCTTCCGCTGTACAGTGGGTCCACAGAATTAATTTTACTGGTGGACTCTAGGCATCCCAGTCCAATACTGGCTGTGTGTAGCTTCAACTTTCCACCCTAGCATCAATGATTCTATCAATAATGTAGACAAAAAAGGACAAAGGAGGACAATTATTCCTCAGAGATGAAGAAAAAACTGTGTCCTGAGTGAAGTCCGTGAAACACAGTGTGAAATATAATGTAATGAGTAAAGGTGAGCAAATTTCTTGAAATTGGTTTTGGGTCCCATGCTAACTAATCAGTTGGAAGATTCGATTGGGGAACGAATAAAGTCGACCCAAATCGAAAGTGCCCCAATTAGTCTTAAAAGTTGTGTATGACACTGAGGTCTCATGAGACTCATATTTTTCACTCTTTTCTTTCTCTGTTTTTAGTTACAGAAATTCTCTTTCTCTCTTTTTCCCCTTTTAAGCTGTTAATGCAAGACCGCAATAGTAAATAATGTCAGCGTGACACTGACATACACAGCTATGGGTAAACACATGGTTGGTGGTGTTAACCAATAGCCTGTTTAAAAACACACAGTGCCGTGGTATTTCTTATGCTTTTTAAAATTAAAAAGTTGCAACAATTGTCCTTTATTGGGGACAGATGTCTTCCGATGTTTATACACACATGATAGTATCGCTCTGAATGAGTGTCCAGCCTATTCATTGTCCTCAGCCGGAGATGTGATAAAATCCTCATGGATCCATGCCTGATTCAGTTTCAGAAATGTTTTGTAAACTTATGAAGAACATTTCTGTCTGCTTTGGTGTTACGATGCTACCTGCCACACTGAATAGTTCCCTTTACAGTACAGGTGGGCCAGATAGTACACCAATAGCAAACTGGGCCAGTTCAGGCCACTGTTCCAATCTGCCTCCCCAAAAGTCTATGGGGTCCGGCAAGGAAGATGTGGAATCTGTTCTTCCATCATGCCTTGTTGCATCAGTGTGTTTGCTCTAATATAACTTCATCAGTGGGATGACTTCTTGATGCAGCTGTTGTCCCTACTCATGAATCTGGTGGCCTCTTTGAAGGGACTGAGTATGCAACACATGTTCCTGAGCTCAAAATAACATATGGTCCCTGATGTGGTGGTCTCGTGCATCATTTACCGTATTTTACG
Organism: Rhinella marina; assembly: GCA_900303285.1. Lineage (NCBI taxonomy): Eukaryota > Metazoa > Chordata > Amphibia > Anura > Bufonidae > Rhinella > Rhinella marina. The sequence continues at coordinate 78,214 of ONZH01010530.1, read as the reverse complement.
GCCTATAAATTGCACCTGCCCATAAGATCTTTTTCATCAGACCTCAGCTCAGACCCCCAATGTTAATCAAACCCCCAATCAGATCTCAGATCACAGGCCCAATGTGAATAAGACCCTCCATTCAGAACCCCAATGTGAATGACCCCCACGCAGTCCTAACATCAGAGCCCCAATACGAATGACCCCCCCAAGCAGACCTCAGATCAGACCCGAATCTGAATGACCCCCCTAAGCTGACCTCAGATCAGAGCCCCAACGTGAATGACCCCAAGCAGACCTCAGATCAGAGCCCCAATGTCAATGAACCCCCAAGCAAACCTCAAATCAGACCCCCAGGCTCAGAGGATACATCTCCTAAACAATCTCCTGCTCCGGACACCACCACCACTCCTGACATCTATGCTCTTATTGTTCTTCCTGCACAACGCCAATATCCTCACCTTGTGCTCAATCACAGCATAGCGAGTGGCTGAGGAAGACCAGGAAGTGGTGAGTATAGAGTCAGTGGAGCACTGCATTTAGCGCTTCCCGGTCATCCTATACTAATGAATTCTTCCATTATGGAAGCATTCATTAGTATTCACCCCATAAGACGCACTGACATTTTCCTACAACTTTAGAGGGAAAAAGTGTGTCTTATAGGGTGAAAAATATGTTACTCATTGACCAATTTGTGATGCTTGTACAGGTGCTCCAGCATATGGAAGATAGAATTCCAGTGAGTTGGGACGTTGGAGATCAAGCAGTGCAAAGGCAGACTGTTCTCTCACTGCAGGGCCAGGAGGGTCTTCTTAGCCACATAAGAGCAGCTGAAATGCACAGACACTCTGCTTTACATAGACATCACCATCTACAAGCCACAATACTTTTTTAAAAAAAGCATTGCACCACCAAATTTTTCATGTGCACCATACAAGGAGTTATTTCCCCCAAAAGCAGCACAACCACAATGTTCCTGTCATTGTCGCTGACCACTTTGCCCAGTTGTAGATGGTGCGGAGACACCCAGTAGAAAATTTGCTGCCTGAGGCACATTAGCAACTGCTTCACTGTGTGTCTTCTCTGGCTGGAAGAAAGGAGTTGGAGTGGAGACAAAGTTCTACCCTCTTGCTGATGAAGATGTCCATTAAAGAGGACATGAAGGAGATGGATTGGTGCCTAGTGTGGGAACCAGTCCAGCACAAACGTGGAGGTGTCAATAGCACCTGGCCTCACTACTTCGGTGCAATGCTGCTGCTGCCATGCAAAACATTCACTCAGTGAGCAATGAAAGACGGTCACAACCCACGGGAGAGGTAAGGATGGGAGGAGTGGTAGTGGTGGCACAGATGGGACCAGTAATGGTTCCCACCAATTGTCCAGACCCCCTGGGACAGTGTAGAAGTGAATAGAGGAAATCCTCTTTCTTCCCTCTTGCCACACACTGGGCCTTTTGTGGACTCCTGCTTGGCGGTTGTTGAGATACTGCAATGGCCAGGTTTGGATGGCCCCAACGCTACACTTGTTCCCCTGGACACTGTTGAGGTGTTGCTGCTCTCCGTAAGGGATGGTAAGGGCAGGCGTGGTGCACCCCAATTGGAAGTCTAGAGAGTCAGGGTCTGCAGTAAACCAGTGTGCTTCTTTAAGTCAGTTGCAAAACAATACAGGCGAGGCATAGGTCTGGCTTCTCCAGTCTACTAGGCAGCAGAAGAAGGGTTTGACAACCCTTGGTACTTGGTACCTTGACAAAGGCTGGAGGTTTAGGGTCTGCGGCAGAGTATCCTCATCTCAGTGTCTCTTCTTCTAAGCACTGTTCCCTAACTGCAGAACACTAGGGGCTGTGACTGCTGTACTTATATACCATTTCTAGCCAAACTAGAACCTTCTAGTGGAAGGGGTGGAGTGAAGAAGCTCACATAGACATACATTACATTAGAGTTTCAGTGGCAATGGCACAGCAGATTTTTTTTCAATCAAAAACAGGTTTTCAAACATTATAATAATAATAATTATTGTTATTATTATGTATTATGAAAGCACCATTCATTCCATGGCGCTGTACATATGATAAGCGGTGCACATACATAATACAGACGATTGCAATAGGCATGAACAAGATGAGTTACACAGTAGGGTAAAGCTGGTCATGGTGGTATAAAAGCAGCAGGGTCACTGGTTGTAGGCTTATCTAAAGAGGTGGATTTTTAGGTTTGTTTTGGTGGTAACCATCGTCTGGCTTTTTCCCTCCAAAGCATGCTCTTCTTCAAACCTTATGGTAGTGGTGGAAAATTGCCAGTCCCAAAAGTTTCTCAGTGTCCATTTACCCTTTCCACAGTGCTGTGCATATGAACAGGGTATATATCACCCTAAACACATGAAATGCAGTTACACAGTATTAGGGCCCATTCACACATACGTGTGAATGGGTTCGCATCTATTCTGCAATTTTGCGGAATAGATTCAGCCCCATTCACTTCTATGAGAGCGAGCAGCTGGCTCCATGCCGCGGCTCCGCATAAAAAGATAGAACATGTCCTATACTTGTCCGCAACAGCATTTTCAATGGGGCGCCCGGCCGTGTGTTTGGAACGTTGCGGAACACACGCCGGACGGCACCCGTAGACCCGTAATGCTACGTTCGTGTGAATGAGCCCTTAAACGGTATAAGTCATTGCAAGTTAAGCCTTTAAAGTAAAATAAAGTAAGACGTTTATAACTTTGCATAGGGTAGATAGGCAAATGCCCAAACTTCAAAGTACCTCTGCTCCAGGGCACTACAATACCTTTGGTAGTGAATTGGTTGGCAATAATCAGGGCAGTGTAGGGGTAATAAGTCCAGTATTTACTGAGGTAGTGTAGGCAGTTCATAACCACAGACACTAATGGAATTCAGTTCAGATTCTCCAGAGAACAGCAGAAGATGGCTGATTCTGAGTCTCTCTCTCCCAGATCTAACCTACTTTCCAAGTCAGCCAAAGGAGTGCACATTCACCATGTATACTACAATTCACACAGCGGAGTGTAGATCCTCCAGGACTGGAATGATGACAGCAAGTCTCTATGTCCCAGCACGGCAACAGCTCCTCCTGACACTACACGCATCCAAACCGCATTTTTTGCGGATGAGATGCAGACCCATTCATTTCAATACAGTTGGAAAAGATGTGCTGTCCGCATCTGTATGTCCATTCCACGGCCCCCTCATAAAGATAGAACAAGTCTTATTCTTGTCCATTTTATGGACAAGAATAGGCATTCCTAACATAGAGTGTAAAATGCGGGATACATGGTCATGTGAATGGGCCCTAAAAATGTATACATTCTTTGTCAAGTCTTTGGGTTAAATGCTGAAAAAAGAATAGGTTATAGGTACAGTAGTTCAGATGTTTAGATCCGCGCTGCCAATGTCCCAAACCAGAAATCCAAAGCAGCTGGGAAGACCAAGTTCCTCCTCTCCACACGAGCACACAGACAATCACTGCAAGCTGCCCATGTTGCCTTCCTCTCTCCTGGTTTCTTCCTCCTGTAATCCCTCTCAGAGACAAACCAGAGAAGATCCAACATAGTGAGGTACATCAACACAAGGTTCAGCCAAGGATATTTATTATATTTACAGGATATTGTATAGAACACGCCTTTAATAAAACTAGATGTCCTAGCAAGCCCCAACCCAGGTTTCGCCACACTATTTTACATTTTTTATTTAGGCATTTTCCTCATAACTGAGCAACTCTACAGTTCATATACCTATGATACTGGTATTCTGCATTCTATATACTGCATGGCATCAGGCTATAGCATTGGGTCAAAACTGACTTGATGATGTAACGGGGTTGTCCAGGATTAGTAAATGTTGGTGAGCTGCAGTGCAAGATACAGACATTGAAAAGGGTAGCACTGCTTCTGGAAAAAACTATTCCCACTTTAATAATAAGAATCAAACTGACTACTCAGTCATAGGGGCCTTTTACATCAGCTGATAAATGTTTGTCCAAATGTTCAATTGGTCCATGTAGACTTTCCGCCACTACAAACTGCAGTAATGTTCATGGCAACAAAGAGGTTTTAAAGAGGTTTTCTGGTTTGCATCAACGTCCTTTAAAAAAATCATTTACATTGGTAGCTGTAATTTTGTAATGTAATTCTTTTACCTTTAATGCTCCTATCTTCCGTTCTGGGCCGTGGTCACATGACCGTGTCCATTCAGTTCTTTCTTACATCCTGTGATGTCATGTCCATAGGTGGGGCAGTGATAGGGGAGTGTCTATGTAACTAGCTGGGTGTTGTTAGGGGCGGTGATAGGGGAGTGTCTATGTAACTAGCTGGTGGGAGGAGCTATAAACTAGCTGGGTGTTGTTAGGGGCAGTGATAGGGGAGTGTCTATGTAACTAGCTGGTGGGAGGAGCTATAAACTAGCTGGGTGTTGTTAGGGGTGGTGCTGGAGCTGTGGTAGAGGAAGTAGAAGTGCATCATGGGTTTGGTTGGATACAGAAACAGGAAGTGCTACATACAAGATGAAAACAACCCAGAGGGATTGGTTTACATGGTGAAAACTGGTCAGGAGAGTCCAAACTAAATAAAAATGGGAAGATATACATGAGCATATCTGTTAAAACCCATAGCAATCCTGGAAATCCCTTTAAAATCATAGCTTGTCAGCAGCGCATCACTCTGCCCATGAAAAAGGACCGATAGTGGATTACATTGTGTAGGAAGAACACAGTTTACACCTGAAGAAATAATACTACCTCAAAAAAACTTATTTGATAGGAATGATTCTTCCAATCATCAAATTGGAAGTATTTTTTTATGTCATTGTCTCCAAACTACAGACATGTAGAGGTATTTGTATTCATATTTTATCTTGAGTTGAATGGCATAGGAGTAGTAGTTGGCAGATTTTCAAGTGCATCACAGTCGTCAATGAAGAAGACCAAGTCCTGTATAATGGACGAAAACAATATTAATCGGATGGTACATAAACATTACAACTTTATAGATTCTGTTTTGTTTCTGTTTTACTAAAGTCTCCAGGATTATTTGCATTCTGTGCTTTCCTAATAGATATAAGACTCTCTAAGACTTCTTTCACATCTTACATTTTCAAAAACATTTGCAAAAGTAAGGTATATGTTTGTCCAAAAATGTGGAGTTCCACTTGTTTTTTTTTAGCTAAAAAGATAAAGTGTGCCATATTTGTCACCTTCCATGTATATTGTATATGCTCAATGGAGGAGATTCACTGAGCCAAAACTGCTATAATTAATTTATTATACAGAAATATTAGGCATATTTCTGGTGCAAATTGCGGCACATAGATTAGTTGCACCGCAATCTGCGACTTTTCCCCACTCATGCCAGGGCTAAAAAAGTGGATATGTTGTGGGTAGGGAAGGGGACCTGCCAGCATGCCCGTCTCATGCATCATTTTCTAGAAAATGGTCTAAATATAAGACAGCAAGGAAGCTGGCTTACATTTAGACTGGCACTGGATGCGCCAAAGTTATGTAGAGGCCTGCGTCTCTACATAACTTCAGCGGATCCACTGCCAGATATAGGGCTTATTACGACTGGCGTAATAAATGACCCCCTATGTGTTTTGGGCTACTTTCACAGTTGCGTTTTTAATTCCGGTACTGAGATCCGGCAGAGGATCTCAATATCGGAACTAAACAGATCTCTTTTGATTTTGCACATCGGGATGCATCCGTTCCGTTAGAATGCAGTTGTGTGAAATCAAAATGAAAAAACAGGATCATCACTAAGTACATTGAAAGTCAATGGGTGATGTATCAGTTTCTTTACGCTCCTAAAAAACCGGATCTATCACCATTGACTTACATTGTTTTCAGTGCTGGATACGTTTTTTTCCGCTTTTATGGCCGGACACAAATCCGCAGCTTGCAAGCGGACATCTTGATGCATCCTGAATGGATCACTTTCCATTCAGAATTCATGGGGACTAAACGGAAACACCAGAAAATTCCAACGAAAGTGCGAAAGTAGCCTTAGACATTTTTGCAGCTCACTAGACAGTTTTGAAAAAATGTCTAGAAAATGAATTGCAAAATGCACCAGATTTTTGTGAAATTTGCCACAATTTTGGCCCAAAATACTGCTCTAAAATAAGCCAGCCAAGATGTGATGTAAGTAACAGTATCTGATTCCCCAAATCTATCACACAGCGTGAGCCACTGTGATGCTTTTGGAGCATTTTCTGCCTGTCTCATATAGGTCTTAGACCCCTTTCACACGGGCGAGATTTCCGTGATTTTCGTGATGCGAACGCATTGCACCCGCACTGAATCCTGACCCATTCATTTTAATGGGGCTTTTCACATGAGCGTTTTTTTTCACGCATCACTTCTGCGTTGCGTGAAAAACGCAGCATGTTCTATATTCTGCGTTTTTCACGCAGCCCAGGCTCCATAGAAATGAATGGGGGTGCGTTAAAAACGCAACGCAACGCATCGCATCCTGAACAAATCAGCGATGCTCGTGTGAAAGAGGCCTTACTCTTAGGCAATATTAACCCCCTTCCCAACATGTGCAGTACATGTCGAGTCTTTAAAGATGGCGCCCCCTTCAGATACTTTAAAGGATTCAAAGGCTGGAACAGCTGTGCTCCTATGGAGCCCTGCCTGTGGCAGGAATATATTGATTCTCCCATAGGCTGCAATGTTAAATTGAGCTGATGGCATATTGAAGTCCCCTAGGGGGGGCATAAAATAAGTGTAAAAAAAGTTAAAAAATTCCACCCTATTTGTAATTTTTTCCAGCTTCCCACTATATACTGCCCTTGTACGGCTATGTGAAAGGAAAAAAAAAAAGGTATGGCTTTGGGAAGGCAGAGAGTAAAAAACAAAAACGCAAAAATCCTCCAGTCAGGAGGAGGTTAATAAATCTGCCCTACTGTTTATCATATCTTCTACAAACCCACTTAGAATGCCCTTATTTCTTAGATAAAATTAGGTATGTAGGAGAAATGTACATGTCGCCTGAACTGGCAGATGGCTCCATAAGTAGACACCAATGTTATAAGTATTTCATGGTAGGTGAGGGGCCCTGTTACAGATTTTGTATTGGGGCCCAGGAACACATTTATTTAAGTTTCCAAAAAGCAGGGAACAATTCTGGTGTAAAAGGAAGACTAAGTGCTTGACATGAGTGAATAACGTCTGGCAGACATGGGATTCTGTGTATTATTCATTAAGAAAACCCCTGGGGTCTCTGAATACATTTGTTGGTGAAAGAGATGTTTCGCTGCAATGAATTTAAAAACTGCAGTGGAAAACGGTATAAATGTAACATCTCTAAGAATGTCCTGTAGAGATAAAGGGATCTCCAAGAATGAAGTCCTAAGCTAATGATGACTGAGCACCGCTATGTGAAAAGCCATTTATTGGAAATTCCAACTAAATTTACCACGCTGAAGTGATGATATATATCATATGTGTTTACTTAATTTTAAATTTTCATAGAATTAAAACACATAAAATAAAACAACTTACCCGTTTGCAGACTGAGTTCATGATGTTATATAAACTTCTCACTTTCTTCTTTAAGGCGGTCACTCTTGGAAACCTTCCACAATTAGGTGTGGAGATGAAAGAGCGCAGCTTTGTCATCACACAGGAATTCTGAAACATAGTAATTCATGATAGAAATGTATAATTGTATTTATCCATATTATACATATCCATACTGACAAAAATCATATCATGTCTAGATAGAATCTGAGATATGGTGAAAAGGGCTGTGGCTGACCTCAGCTGTGTGAAAACCGAGTAGTCATTGTGCAAACCATGGCAGAGATGAGAAAGAAATGGGGCTTTAAAGCGGTTTTCATTATGCATTTTTTCATCAACATTAGTGTTGAGCGAAGTTTCCAAAAATTCAATTCGGCTGCTTAGCCAAACTGTCACGGGAGGCCGGCGACGCGCTCCCTCCGCGCAGCGCCGCCGGACCTCTCCGCCCCCCTAGAGACGAGCAGTAGGAAATTGAAGTGCTGGTCTGGTCAGCCAGCACTTCATCAGTTAATTTGTCTGTTGGGTTTTTAGCCATGTGGTGCTGATCACACCACATGGCTACTTTGCATTGTTTTGACAGCTTGCTCCGCCTCAGGTCATGTGATGCTGGCCACATCACATGATCCTGGGCGGGCTATTTAAAGATGGCAACTGCCCTTTCACATTGCCTGTTATTAGTTTTTCTGGTGCAGTGCTTGCGTTTGTTCCCTGAGAGATATTCTGGTTTTCTTGACTCCCGGCTTTCTGACCTCGACTTCGATTTTGCCTCCTCCTCTAGTTTTGACGTTCCCTCCAGGTTTGACTCAGCTTGTTGACAATTCTCTTATTGTGTTTGTATTGTTCTGTGTTGTTCGTCTCGTGTTTCCCTTCCCTGCCTTCACTTATACAGTATAGGAACTGTCGCCCAGTTACGGTTTGGCTACCTAGGGCCTATACTGTAAGTAGGTAGGGTCAGAGGTGGGGTTCAGACAGGGCTCACTATTCCCTGTGTTCCTGTCGTGACAAAATAACAGGCCTGTACCATATGGAGCAGTTGCGAGCACTCACGGACCAGGTACAGGGCATGACGCAAGTAATCCAAGACCTGGCCGAGAGGCTCCAACACCAGGAACAGCTGCAGACTGCGCCTACAGCTGTTTCTGCCGTTCCTAACTCAACTTTGGAACCCCATGTTAAACTCCCCGATCGATTTTTTGGGGACCGTAAGGCTTTTCACTCTTTTAAGGAGAGCTATAAACTTTACTTTAGGCTGCGTCCGCACTCCTCGGGACCCGAGCAGCAGCAAGTCATGATTATTATTTCCCTGCTGCAGGGTGATCCGCAGGAGTGGGCCTTTTCTTTACCGCCTGACTCTCCCTGTCTTCTGTCTGTGGAAACCTTTTTCCAGGCTTTAGGACTTTTGTATGAGGAACCTGACTTGGCCGCTGTTGCAGAGACTCAGCTTAGAGACAGCCGACAGGGGAACCGTCCAGTGGAGGACTACTGTGCTGAGTTTAGAAAATGGTGTGTGTCCTCCAATTGGAATGACCCAGCGTTGAGAAGTCAGTTCAGGGTGGGGCTTTCAGATCACCTTAAGGATTTACTTGTTAGTTATCCCACCCCTGACTCCTTAGAGGCGACTATGACTCTAGCTATCAAGTTAGACCGTCGGTTTAGAGAGAGACTGAGGGAACGTTCAACTACCCCCCAAGTGGTCATTTTTCCAGAAGTTTCTTCCCAGACTCCTACTCCAGTCCAGGCCCAGGAGGAGCCTATGCAGTTGGGCGTTACCTTGAGGGATCAGAGACGCCTGAAGGGAGCCTGTTTTTATTGCGGTGAGACGAACCACTGGCTTCAGCAATGTCCTAAGCTTCCCCCATCAAGGAGGTCTCCCTCTGGAAACAAGGTACTCCCTGCGGTGGTAAGAAGGAAAATTTTGTTACCGGTTGCCATTTCTTTTGATCAGATCTGGGGGTCTGGGAGAGCTTTCATTGATTCTGGATCTGCATGCAACTTTATAGATTTTGATTTTGTGCAATCCTTGGGAGTCCCTCTTATTCCTCTCAAGGAGGTAATCCAAATTATTGCTCTTGACTCCACCCCTCTGAATTGTGGAGGAGCGGAGTTTTGTACTCCTGAGGTAACTCTTACTGTTGGAATTTATCATGTAGAGATCTGTTCCTTTTTGGTGTTAAAGAATTTACCTGCTGACCTCGTTCTAGGTCTACCTTGGTTGCAGGATCATAATCCTGTAATCAATTGGTCATCAGGTGAATTAGAGAAATGGGGGCCTAACTGTAATGTCTGTTGCAAATCAGTGTTGCAGTTGGGGGTTACTAACGAGTCTGTAATCTTGCCAGGGTATATCAGGGATTTTATTGATGTATTTACTATGTCTGAAACAGATTTTCTTCCTCCCCACCGCCAGTATGATTGTACCATCGACATTATTGAAGGATCCAGATACCCCAAGGGCCGTATATACAACCTCTCTACTCCAGAGCGTCAGTCCATGAGAGAATACCTCAAGGAGAGTCTGGACAAGGGTCATATCCGGCCTTCGGTTTCTCCCATGGGTGCTGGTTTCTTCTTTGTCAGTAAGAAGGATGGAGGTTTGAGACCTTGTATTGACTATAGGGAACTTAACAAGATCACAGTTAAGAACAGGTATCCCTTACCTCTTATTCCTGACTTGTTGAACCAGGTCCAAGGTGCTTGCTGGTTCTCTAAATTGGATCTGAAAGGGGCTTACAACCTTATTAGAATCAGAGAGGGTGACGAGTGGAAGACTGCCTTCAACACCCCGGAGGGACATTATGAGTATTTAGTAATGCCTTTCGGGTTGAGTAATGCACCTGCAGTTTTCCAGAACTTCGTAAACGACATTTTCAGACCTTTTATTGGGAGGTTCATGATCGTCTACATTGACGATATTCTCATTTTTTCCGCTGACTGGGAGTCTCACGTTGCTCACACTAGACAGGTGTTAGAGGTCTTACGTGAGAACAAATTGTTTGTAAAGAAGGAGAAGTGCATATTTGGTGCCCAAGAGGTGGCCTTTTTGGGGTATATTCTTACTCCTTGCGCTTTCAAGATGGACCCAACTAAGGTGCAAGCTATTCTGGATTGGGTGCGACCGTCTTCTCTGAAGGCGCTCCAACGTTTCCTAGGCTTCGCTAATTTCTACCGAAAATTTATAAAAAATTTTTCGGTAGTAGTTAAACCTATCACGGATCTAACTCGTAAAGGAGCTGATCTGGTGAATTGGTCCCCGGCTGCCATAAAGGCTTTTGAAGATCTTAAGATTTGTTTTACGAATGCTCCCATACTGATTCAGCCAGATCAGAATAAGCCTTTTGTGGTTGAAGTGGATGCATCTGAGGACGGTGTTGGGGCTGTACTATCTCAGGGCTCTTCCACCTTAACCAACCTCAGGCCATGTGCCTTCTTCTCTCGCAAATTTTCTCCGGCTGAGAGAAATTATGATATAGGCAATAGGGAACTGTTGGCCATTAAGTGGGCATTCGACGAATGGCGGCATTTTTTGGAGGGGGCTTTGCATCGTATCACGGTCCTCACGGACCATAAGAATCTTATGTTCCTTGAATCTGCCAAGAGGTTAAATCCCAGACAGGCAAGGTGGGCTTTGTTTTTACCCGTTTTGATTTCTGTGTTACCTTTAGGCCCGGAAGCAAGAATGTTAAGGCTGACGCCTTGTCACGGAGCTTTCAGGCATGTCAACCTCCTGAGGCCCCCCCTGAGCCTATTTTGCCAGCCGACATCTTCATAGCTGCCACCTCACCTGTCTTAACCGAGGAAATCTTGGCCGGACAACATCTTGCTCCCACTGATACCCCCTTTGATAAATTGTTTGTGCCTGCACCATTGCGTTTGCGACTTCTGGGTGAGTGTCATGATTCTGTTTTGTGTGGACATCCTGGGGTCAATGCCACCAAGGATTTGATTTGCAGGAATTTTTGGTGGCCTTCGATTTCCAGAGATGTTCAGGCTTTTGTGTCCGCATGTAACATTTGTGCCCGGTCAAAAACTCCCAAGACACGGCCTATGGGCGAGTTACATCCATTGCCCATACCTGGTAGACCATGGTCCCACTGTCCATGGACTTTATCACCGATCTGCCATGCTCTGAGGGTAAGACCGTGATCTTGGTTGTGGTGGATAGATTTAGCAAGATGTGTCATCTTATTCCTTTAAGCAAATTTACCATCTGCAAAGGTTCTGGCTTCTGTGTTTATTGATCACATCATCAAACTTCATGGAGCCCCTGAAAATATCGTGTCAGACAGGGGTGTACAGTTTGTGTCCAGGTTTTGGAAGGCCTTCTGTCAAAAAATAGGTATTTCTCTGTCCTTCTCATCGGCCTTCCATCCTGAGTCCAATGGTCAGACCGAGCGTACCAATCAATCCGTTGAACAGTTTCTTAGGTGCTATGTTTCTGACAACCAACATCAGTGGTCCAGGTTTTTATCTCTAGCTGAGTTTGCCTTGAATAATCGCGTTAATTCTTCCTCTGGGATGTCGCCGTTCTTTTGCAACATGGGTTTCCATCCTCGTTTTGGTTCTTTTTCGTCATCCAATTCTGTGGTCCCAGAGGTCAATAGTGTCTCCCAGGAACTGTGCACAGTTTGGGCACAGGTTCAGTCGAACCTGGAAAGAGCCCAACTTATCCATAAGACTAAGGCAAATAGGAGACGTTCTAAGGGGGTTGAGTTCAAGGTGGGGGACAAGGTATGGTTATCCTCTAAGAATCTGCATATGAAGGTACCCTCTTATAAGTTTGCGCCTCGTTTTATAGGTCCATATGAGATCATCAAGGTGATCAACCCGGTATCGTTTAAATTACGCTTGCCTGATTCCTTTCGTATACATGATGTCTTCCATAAGTCTTTGTTGAAGAGGTTTGTTGCTCCCGTGTGTCCTGAGGAACAGCCTTCACCTCAGGTTGAGGTGGCAGGACAGATGGAGCATGAGATAGCTGACATCATTGATGTGAGGAAAGTCCGGAACTCCTTTCAATATCTTGTGCATTGGAGGGGGTTCGGTCTGGAGGATAGGTCATGGGTCCCGTTGAGCAGGATGCATGCGGATACTCTTATCCGGGAGTTCATCTGCAGCATCCTGAGAAACCGGCTCCCCCTGGAAAGGGTCCGGTGGCCCCTCGTGAAGAGGGGGGTACTGTCACGGGAGGCCGGCGACGCGCTCCCTCCGCGCAGCGCCGCCGGACCTCTCCGCCCCCCTAGAGACGAGCAGTAGGAAATTGAAGTGCTGGTCTGGTCAGCCAGCACTTCATCAGTTAATTTGTCTGTTGGGTTTTTAGCCATGTGGTGCTGATCACACCACATGGCTACTTTGCATTGTTTTGACAGCTTGCTCCGCCTCAGGTCATGTGATGCTGGCCACATCACATGATCCTGGGCGGGCTATTTAAAGATGGCAACTGCCCTTTCACATTGCCTGTTATTAGTTTTTCTGGTGCAGTGCTTGCGTTTGTTCCCTGAGAGATATTCTGGTTTTCTTGACTCCCGGCTTTCTGACCTCGACTTCGATTTTGCCTCCTCCTCTAGTTTTGACGTTCCCTCCAGGTTTGACTCAGCTTGTTGACAATTCTCTTATTGTGTTTGTATTGTTCTGTGTTGTTCGTCTCGTGTTTCCCTTCCCTGCCTTCACTTATACAGTATAGGAACTGTCGCCCAGTTACGGTTTGGCTACCTAGGGCCTATACTGTAAGTAGGTAGGGTCAGAGGTGGGGTTCAGACAGGGCTCACTATTCCCTGTGTTCCTGTCGTGACACAAACTTTACAAAGAAGCGCATTTCTTAATAAGTAGTGGGCGCAATGACGTGGGAATGGCCATTGTGCCACCCCCCATTATTGAACCCCTCAGATGCCGCGTTCATCGCTGAAAGCAAAATCAGGGCTTTCAGGGGTTAATCTAGTAAAAAAAAAAACCCTCACCTTATACATTTGAGCGTGAGGAGGCCGCCACAACCACCTTGATTAAAGATCTTGAGTGAGTGATGACATCATCATGCTGGCAGGTGTGATGACATCATAAGTCACTGCACACAAGATTTTGCGCAGGATCTTCAATCAAGATGGCCGTGGCGGCCTCTTCCCGCTTAAACGGATGAGGTGAGTATGTTTTGGTTTGCTTTTTTTTACCACCATTTCAGGGGAAATTGATTTGTTACCATGAAACATAAGGAAATTTGGCTTTGGGGCAAATAAAATGTTCCCTGAAATTTGGATCAAAGTCCTCTTTAGATACTTTGATTAGCTCAACCCTAATCAACACAAGATATTTATCCCCCAAATGCCTTTTTTTTACTTTGGCGCTCTCCTCCCTTTGTTATAAGGATCACCATGGGCCTGGATGTTTTTATTCCAAACTACTAGTTTCAGCAGTTCCTGGCCTTGATAATCAACTCAGCATGCTTAATGCCACACCTTTCCTAGTGCTCTGGAGCAAGCGTACTTTGGATTATGGACATTTTTGGACATTTGCCTTTATTGCTACTTTGCAAAGCCATCAACTCACCATTTTATTGCACTTTGAATGGTTGATTTGTACTGTGATTTAAGCTGCTGTATGCACTTACACTGTTTCACATTGTTGAACTACATTTTATATGTTGTAAATTGCATATTCTGTACATTTACACAGTTCTTGCACTATAGCTACACTGCTGGAAAGGGTTAATGCACAGTTGGCTAATACTGATTGTTTTTATTACGTTCTACCTATGCAAAGTTTTGGAGAGAAAACAAACAGACAAACTGACATTCTGACTGTCTGGTTTAGCTCTGTTGTTTATGTCTGAAAACTTGTTTACATCTGTAAAAACTGCTTAGTCATTCCCATATTCTTGCATTGAAATTCTATACAAGTCTATGATAGACAGATATTGTAACCATTTTTCTTTTAAGGCTGTAATTCTCAACTCCATCCCACTAAAAGGTTTTAGTTCAGCTACAAACTGTATATAAGGTGAACAGTCAGAGCCCCTAGTTGTCTGCAGATAGGGACCAGTGCTTAGTATAAGAGACTCTGCCAGTCTACAGATAGGGACCAGTGTTTAGTAAGAGAGACTGTTCCTTATAGGGACCAGTGTTTAGTAGAAGAGATGTTTTCAACTGACAAATAGGGACTAGTGTTTAGTAAGAGAGACTCTGCCAAATAGGAACCAGTGCTTAGTAGGAGAGACTTTGCCAGACAGAATGAGTGACCAGAAAAGCACACTGAGATGGGGATTCTGAGCCACAGACCACAGGTTACCAGTCCATTGACCAAGGCTCCAGCCGGACTGCTGAGCCTCCAGCCTTTGTCCAGGGTAGCGGCCTTCTGAGAGAGAGAGGGACAGTTAGCTCAGGTCTTTCCTCAGCTTCTGCCAGAGAGGAGACTGGAGAAGCCAGCTCAGTGCCTCACCTGTACTGTTTTGAACTTAAATTCCTTCAAAAAAGAAGAACACTGGTTAACTGCAGACCTTGACTCTGGATTTACAGTGGCATGCAAATGTTTGGGCACCCTGGTCAAAATTACTGTTACTGCAAACAGTTGAAGATAAGCAAGTTGAAGATTAAATGTTCACACATTTCAACATTTTAAGCAATATCAGTGCACTATTTTTGGTTTTATACAATTTTAGAGTTAAAAAAGAAAAGGAATACCTTGCAAAACTATGGGGACCCAAGAAGATTTGAGCGCCCAGATAACTTTGACTGAGGTCTCAGACCTTAAATAGCTTGCAATCATTGTTAGGAAAGGTCAGATGATACAAATTTCAAAGCTTTATAAAACCCTAACATCTAACCTTGTCCCAAAAACAGCAGCCATGGATTCTTCTAGGCAGCTAACACTCTGAAAATAAAAATGGTTGAGGGCCAACAAAGCAGGAGAATGCTAGAATAAGATAGCAAAGCATTTTCAGGTTGCCATTTCCTCAGTTCGAAATGCAATTAAGAAATGGCAGTGAACAGGAACAGTGAAGTGAAGGCCTGGAAGACAAAGAAAAACTTCAGAGACAGCTGCTCATAGGATACCTAGAAAGGCAAATCAGAACCTCCGCTTGATTGCAAAAGATCTTTAGGAAGACTTAGTAGACTCTGGAGTTGTGGTACATTTTTCTACTGTTCAGTGCCATCTGCACAAATATGGCCATCATGTAGGAGTCATCAGAAGAAAGCTTCTTCCTGTGTCAGAAGTTTGCAAAATAATATCTAAAGCCTGATACATAGCCTGATACATTTTGGAAGCAAGTCCTGTGGACCGATAAGGTTAAAATAGAACTCTTTGGCCACAATGAGCAAATGTATGTTTGGTGAAAATTTCATGAAAAGAACAAATCTACAACCATTAAGCATGGGGGTGGATCAATCATGCTTTGGAATTGAGTTGCAGCCTATGACACAGGGAACATTTCACAGGTAGAGGGAAGAATGTATTCAATGAAGTTCCAGCAAATTCTGGAAACATAGACAACAAAAATAAGATGAAGTTAAAAAGAGGATGGTTTCTACAAATGTATAATGATGCTAAACACACCACAAAATCCACAACAGACTACCTCAAAAGGCACAAGCTGAAGGTTTTACCATGGCCCTCACAGTCACCTGATCTGAGCATCATTGAAAATGTGTGATTAGACCTCAAAAGAGCAGTTCGTGCAAGACGGCCCAGGAATCTCACCGAGCTGGAAGACTTTTGTAAAGAAGAATGGATGAAAACCCCATAAAAAAGAATTGAAAGACTGGCTACAAAAAGCATTTACAAGCTGTGGTACTTGCCAAAGGGGGTGCTACTAGATACTAACCATGCAGGGTGCCCAAACCTTTGCTTCAGGCCCTTTTCCTTTTTTGTTATTTTAAACATGTAAAAGATGAAAATAAAAATAAAAATAGTTTTTGCTAAAGGGAATGTGTCATCTTTACCTTTATGCATTTTGGAGATCATTTCATCTTCAACTTGCTTAAAGGGAACCTGTCATCACATTTATGCAGCCTATACTAACGGTAGAATAAAGTAGAGACAGGTGAGCTGATTCCAGGGTCTGTCATTAATAAGTTCAAAGTAAGTGGTTGCCGAGAACCAACATCACAAACATTGCTCACTGGGCCTGGAAAAGAGTCATGGCCACCTGAGAAGAGTCCCTGGTTATTCATGAATTCCTGCTCTCCCCACCCACCTGCTGATGACTGACAGTCTTCTACCTCGTTTTCTCCCTTTCTCTCTAGGAGAGAACTGCCAATCATCAGCAGATGGGCGGGCACAGCAGGAGATTAGGAATAACCATGACTCTTCTCAGGTAGATTTGACTCTTTTCAAGGTTGCTGGGTCTTGGCAACCACTTACTCTTAGCTCATGAGTGATACACTGCTGAAATCAGCATTTCTGTCACTATTTTATGCTGTCCTCAGTGAGGTTAACCTAAAGTTGATGACAGGTTCCCTTTAACTGTTCATAGTAACAATAATTTTGACCAGGGGTGACCAATCTTTGGCACACCACTCTATTTCCTTTAGGGGTGCACCATCCCTTACCATCCTTCCAGAGGGTTACAGTGTAGCATTGGGGCCACCCCAAAGTATCCAGCCAGCAATATACAAATTTTCCAGAATAAGCAATCCTCGAGAGCTATTAGCCTAGACTCAAGTCTCCTTGACTCTGCTTTGACACAGGTTTCTGCTGGTGTTTGTCTGCACTTTACATTTTTTTAGCAGCGTTTTTGCACCTGGTGTTCTTTTTTTTTTTCTCCATCTCAAGATGTTAGCTGAAGGTCTACGGCACAGGGCACACACTGGTGTTTTTGCTCATTAGGTGGTGTTTTTGTCTTTTTGGCTTCTTTTCAAAAATGCAGCATGCTGGAGTTCTTGGCATTTCTTCAGGTATTTTTACATCATCTTCTCTGTAGTGGAAAAATACCATGATGAAAACTCTAGCGGTAATAGTCCAAGCAAAAAGTGCCACAAAAAACATGGCAAAAATGCATGTGGCAAAAAAACTATGAGTAATACCTCAGGGTAAAAAAAGGCCTGTGATAATCAGTGTGTGTAAAAATCAAATATATACTTTTTTTTTTTTTACAATGAAAACCTATGGTGAGGGAAGGCAATGTATGTTAACATTAGAGGCATCCGTTTAACGTATACATAATGTGCATACGTTAAGCCTGGGAGAAAAAAACGTAATGTGAACAGAGCCTTACTGATACATTGCGACAAACTATCAGGATAGGAATAAGGTGTTAAATTCTAAATCTTACAAAATTACACATATTTCAAATGTAACATTTTATAAAAAGGTGGAGTTTCTCTTTAGGGTACCTTTGATTTGATGTTACCTCTGTAGAAAGTGCATGTAAACTCGACCATCTTCCTGATATCTCCTTATCTTTTAGGCTGGGTGTTTAATTGTTTTTTAGAGGAGCCGAACACAACTAAGACTACTTTCACACTAGCGTTTTATAATTCCGGTATTGAGTTCCGTCATAGGGGCTCAATACCGGAATAAAACGCTTCAGTTTTGTCCCCATTCATTGTCAATAGGGACAAAACTGAACTGAAGAGCACGGAATGCTCCTAAAAGCATTCTGTTCCGTCTGCATGCTGCAGTTTGCTCTCCGGTCCAGGCATCTGCACCAAGATGGATCCGTCACCTGCACACATACATACATACACACATACAGACATACACATAAACATACACACACATATACACATACAAATACACATACATACTTACATGCTCCCGGCAGGTCTCCACAGTGCAGGAGGAGCAGGACGGCGCGCACATAGGACGATTCCCCACAGCGCCCTCTGCTGCTGGTGGAATCGTCCTATAGGTGCGCTGTCCTGCTCCTCCTGCGCTGTGGAGACCTGCCGGGAGCATGTAAGTATGTATGTGTATTTGTCTGTGTGTGTGTGTGTATGCACTGTGTGACATGTGTGAGGCCGGAGCGCGGTTCCGGCCCCACACATGTCCCTGCGGCAGCACGGATCCGGTGGCACCCTTCACCTGCCTGATCCGTGCTGCCACTAATGTGAAAGAGGCCTAATGTCACTATAGCAAAACTCCCAGGACTCGCTCTTCCATCAGCAAGTCCTTTATTCAAGATTCCATATAGACTGTGCGATGCATTTTGGCCCATCCTGAGCCTTTCTCAACCATTTGATTTGATTTGGTAGAGAAAGGCTCAGGACGAGCTGAAACGCGTCTTATAACCGTCTATGGAATAAAGTATATGGTGATTGAAGACCGAGTGCTGGGAGTTTTGATATATTGTCAAAAGCAGCGGGAACTTATCTAATCCACGTGTAGCTCCAACCCCGAGTGCCGACCTGAATCCTGACTCCTACAAATAATATAGATGTCTGGTGTTCTCAGAGGTGCACCTAGACTTTCAGCTGCCTGAAGTGAAAACTGAAATGGCGCCCCTCCCTCCCCAATGCCAATTTCTTAACCTAACCCCTTTCCTTCAGCCCATGGCCCTTCAGCTGCCCCCTTCTTTCCCCTACCTGGTGCTGCCTCACCTGGCCTCATTGGTGGTGCACCTCTGGGTGTCCTTAAACCGATACTATCAAACAGAAAAAAAAAAACAGAGTGAAGCATTTTTTTGTGGGTATTATTTGACATCTGGCATCACAACTGATGCCCCAGATAGAAAAAAAAAAAGGAATCAGTTCTAGCTCATTATACAGTTTTTGCCGATTTTTAGGTTTATTTTTGTTAAATAGTAATCCCACAAAAACAAAAAAAAAAACAAACTTAAAATCAGCCATACCTTAGTACATGAGAAATTGCAGACCATGGTAATGATGTTTCATCTACTTTCAGAGATATTGTCAGTTTGTTGAGGCAGCCATTTTTTTCAAGGGTGACAACAGGAAGTGAAGCCATATTAGTGAGATAGTTTTTTAGGCTGAAAAAACATCCATCCAATTGTCACTTTTAAATTGGCTTCCTAGGCATTGCTTATAAAAGTGAAAATTTACCATTGGTTGCAAATGTAAAGGTAAAAACCAACATGACTGCCTGCTGTGGTTGTTGCTCTAGCAAACAAGTCTGCAGCAACAAACCTATTAATAATCAGAAGAAAGGTGGGCGATTTTACATTTTGCTTTGGAAATCTTTGCATTAAAAAAAAAAAATCCCTGTTGCCACATGGAAACTGTCCACAAGCTGCTGTTGACTATTTCTGTTATATTTCACTCTATAGAGGAGATTCACTATTATATTTTTTCTGTTAGCTCAGGCAAAGCATAGCAACTTCTCATGAATTTGATATGTGAAAATGAATCAAAGGAATCAGTAGCCAGCCTACATGCTGATGGTTTCCAGGTTTCCAACAGAAAAAAGTAAATGAAGATGCTAAAGAAAAAGTCCATGAAGGTGTATTACAAAGAAGTTAGATTTTGCATGTCCTGAATATAGAGACGATATTATTTGTGGGTAAAACATGTACAAATACAAATTTACTGCCGAGCATGTAATATAAGCAATGTTTTTTCAGCTGTCCATCCTGGAAAATACTTTTATAAAGTAATACAACTAAAAATGTATACAATATATAAAGTACCATCAGTATAAAAAATGTTGAGCATAAAGTGAAACAAGCTATACTGGTGCGTATGTAGCAGAGCTAAATTTAGCACTTAAAGGGGATGTCCAGAATTAGTTAAACATGGCTGCTTTTTTTCAAAAGTAGTCTCACATCTGTCCATGAGTTGTGGTTTGTATTGCAGCTCAACTCCATTGAACTGAATGGAGCTGAGCTGCAATACCACATATAACCTGTGGACAGGAGTGGTGCTATTTCTGGGTAAAAAGCAGCCATGTTTTTTAATCCTGGATAACCCTTTAACTTTTTATCATGCACTGAATACATGCAAGTTGTTTTTACTTTAGTAAGAAAAAAATAGCAAAGTCATAGAAAACAGCTCGTGATATCACAACAGTTTTCTCCAAATGACAAACTTGGCTCTGCTACATCTACATAGGATTTGATTACATTGATAAAACAAAGTGTGAAAACTTACATGTATATCCAGATAAAGCGTGGGTAGAGACTCTTTACACCGCCCCTGTTTTAAAGAGCAATAATAATAATGTTATAGTAAAATGGTGGTTGTAGTCCTCCCTGGACACCTCCCCAGTCTCTCCAGTTACTTACAGCTGGCAAAATCCTCTGTAATATCTGAAAAGACTCAGTGATTTCCTGGCTCAGGGTTACGACTCTTGAATAGCATGTCGGGGGAGAAGAGGAGGTGAAAAGGAAGAATATATTAAGTGCTAAGAAAGTCAGCAAAAGCTTCATTACTGTTTGCGGATTGTCAGCAGAGAGCTGCTAATGGCTCTGGCCGAGGCTTCTAAATCAATGGACACATAGCAGGACAGTCAACACCAATTTATATGAACAGCTGAATCGAGGGGGGTGAAAAAAAAGCCACCGGCATCCAGCCAAGGGGTAGACGAATGTTTACATTACAAGCAATGGCAGACAGAGAGGTTTCATAACCTTTCCAAAAAGTAGATGAATAACAAACAGATGGGGAAAGCAATTCTGTTCATAAGAAGATATTTCTAAGATTCTCCGTGTATAAAGCATTTGCAATTCATGCAAAAGAAAATATGTAATTGCTGCAAAAATGAAGCCTCAGAAATCAAGATGAGATACTTCACATTGCTTCATGGAGTAATGCCTTTTTTCTGATGCAGAGCTCCAAATTCCCTGCATAGTCATACAATTAAATGATAAAATTCTTGCTAACTGAGGCCACCACTAGGGGGAGCTTCAGAACTACATAATGTGGTAGAATTATCAAAACCAGCGTAAAGGAAAACTAGCTTAGTTGCTCATAGCATCCAGAAAGGTGGAATCTGATTGGTTGCTATAGCTAACTCAGCCAGTTTTCCTTAAGACTGGTTTTGATAAATCTCCCCCAAAGTGTTAGCGTTGAGTTTAATGTATATATTGTATACAGTAAGCTACCTCTAGTGGTGGTAGCAAGAATTTTACAATGCAAAAGCAATCTGTCAGCAGTTCTGATCATGCTAATCTGGCAGAAGTAGGTTTTTACTATGAGGAGTAATGTGAATATAAAGTTTTATTCTGCGCCGATTCTGCTCTACCAAGTGCCCAGGAGGTGGAGCTTTACTGTGAAGTGGTCTCTGCATTGAGTTGCTTCACAGCCCCTCCCTTCTGTTCTCAATAACAGCTGTGGTGGTCTCCTGGTTGGATGCTGATGCTACATCTGACTCAGAGTAGAGGGAAGGGACTGTGAAGAACCTGTTTTGCTTGGACAAAACTGCTGATAGATTCCCTTTGAATTATAAAGTTCTTGCTGCCTGTAGCCACTGATAGAGGTAGCTTACTGCATACAATTTATACATGGAACTTAATATTAACACTTTGAGAGTGAGTTGTCAAAAACTGGTCTAAAGGGAAACTAGCTTAGTTAAAGGCTATGTTGAACCCCTGTCTCTGTGTAGCCTTGAGTTTCTCTAGTATGCATCTTTATGTGGTAATGCCATAGCTTATTGCTAATTGATCTGATCTGTAAAAGTTCCCAGAGAGACCTATATAAAAAACATTTCTGTTCATTTTTCTATTTTATTTAACCCATCATAAAAGGTTATACTATGATAAATAATACATAATCGTATAATGGTAACAAGAATAATAAAAAAGTCTTACTATATTTAGAATTGTTTTTTTATTCTTAGAAACCTGAAATCTTTAACTGGTTTATTCACAGACAATATATGATTATAAAGAAACCAGTAATATTTATTAGCTTTCTAAAATACATTATTCTCAATATGATAAGGATATAGACTTTTATTAAGGGTGAAATGTGGAAGAAGAAAACTTGAAAGTCTCTCCCAGGATTCAAACCTGGGATCTCTACATGCAATCAAATACTTACCACCAAGCTGTAGCATTACCACATAGAAATGCATGATTTTTCTATGCATATAAGCTATCACATATTACTGGTATCTTTATAATCATATATTGTGCCTGTGACTAAAGCAGTGATATGTATATTAGCTTTCTGAGCAGATCTCAATGTGGTGACGCTATAGTACATAAATTATATGATATGTAGATGCTAGGACACATCTCTGCCCTCAGCTGCTGTCTAGCCCTGTCAATGAAGGGGAGGGGGGAGTGTGCAGAGCACAGGGGGTGTTACAAGGCAGTTCTCAAATGATTCAGCTCTGCCTCCTGGTGCTCCAATTGCTCATTTGCCTTTGAATAAAAACAGATATCTCTGCAGCTGTTTAGCATACAGACAACAGAAAGATATTGTTTTAATCACTATGATGAGCCCTACCAGGCAGTATGTATGGTTTAATAGGGTTGATCCTGGAGACAGAGCAGCTTTAATGTTACTGTAGCTGCAATTTAAACAGGTTGCTAATGATACCGAGATTAGGTCACTAGTATACTGACAGCAGCAGGAGAGAAGTGTGTTGATCTTGTACAAAGCAGTTACTTTTATTCTTTTCTGATGATGTTAGTAAGGACAGGGCTGCATTTGCATGGGACTGGGACAGAATCAGGTGGGAATGCACTACATCAGATGATGGGAATGATAAAAGCAGCAGGAATGGAGCTATAATAATAATAAAAAATAATATTTATTTATATAGCGCCACCATATTCCGCAGCGCTTTACAAAGTCATCGGGTTCTTGTACAATACAAACATGACTAGCTAATATACAACTGAAACACTAGGAGTGAGGGCCCTGCTCGCAAGAGCTTACAATCTATGAGGAATAGGGGGTGACACATAAGGTGGTTGATTGTGATAGGTAGGATTCGAGCCGTAATTGTAGTGAAAGGTGTGGTGCTGGCCGATCTGCTTTGGATTTGGGACTATTAGAGGATCGAGTTCAGGCCAGAGGAGTTGGTGGGGGAGCGTTTTAGTTGGGGAAAGGTCATTTTAGGAAGCTTGATAAGCCTGCCTGAAAAGATGTGTTTTTAGGGCACGATTGAAGGTAGGGAAGTTGTGCATTGACCTAATATTCAGGGGCAGAGCATTCCAGAGAGTAGGTGCAGCTCGAGAAAAGTCTTGGAGACGGGAGTGAGAAGTGCGAATTATGGAGGATGTTAATCTTAGGTCGCTAACAGAACGGAGAGCACGAGTAGGGTGGTAGACGGAGATGAGGGAAGAGATGTATGGAGGGGCAGCACTGTGGAGAGCTTTGTGGGTGAGGGTGAGAAGTTTGAACTGTATTCTGTGGTGGATGGGCAACCGGTGAAGTGACTGGCATAGAATAGTAGCATCACTGTAACAGGAGGACAGATAGATGAGCCTGGCAGCAGCATTTAGGACAGACTGAAGGGGGGAGAATTTAGAGAGAGGGAGACCGATTAGTAATGCATTGCAGTAGTCAAGACGAGAGTGAATCAAGGCAACGACAAGAGTTTTTGCCGTTTCCACCGTGAGAAAAGGGCGGATTCTGGCAATGTTCTTGAGGTGCAGACGACAAGAGCGTGTAAGTGATTGAATATGGGGAACAAAGGAAAGATCAGAGTCAAATATGGCCCCGAGACAGCGGGCACGTTGCACCGGAGTTATGATAGTACCACAGACCAAGATGGAAATATCAAGATTAGGTGGGTTAGTAGATGGGGGAAAGACAAGAAGTTCAGTTTTGGAGAGGTTTAGTTTTAGATACAGAGAGGACATGATGTTATGCTATGACCATCTCATGGAGAGCAGTTACCTGTCCACACTTATGCACATACCCATTTTCCCATAGATGTCTTCATTATCTCAGTTTTGCAAAATGCAGGTAACATGGTAAGAGTGGGAATACAAGGACCCATTTTTGAATAATTTTCATACAGGTATGGGAACAAAGTCATATTCTGAAATTGGGACTAGTGCTTATTTAGTCCAAATCAGCTATAACCAAGAGTATGTGCAGTTCTCCAAACCTGGGGGTATCTGCAAAGTTTGGTTTGATACATCATGTTTGTAATGTTAATGCTATCTACTGCACACTTATTTGTTACAGCATGAGCCAGACAAGGTCAGCGTCAACAATCCTGGCCCAGCCATCTCTGGAGCTTAGGGTGTGGGCTGTCTCCACCTCCTGGTTCCAGAAGATACCTGTCAGAGTAGCTGTAGAGAGGGAGGTAGAAGGAGCAGTCTCCCTGTGCTCCTCTCCCATATACTCCAGCTCCATGTCCTGGATGCTTGGTGACCTCCACAAGCTCCAGTAGATGGAAGCAAGCAAGAACCAAAGGAAGAGGATTTGTATGGCTACAGGGAGAGAGAGACAGCAAGGTAACCCAGCTTAAGGTGATCCAGACCCTGCTGGCACAGAGGGATAACAAGTTAAGACAACCTATGCACCCCAGAATAGTGGATACTACAGTCACGGATTCCAGAGCACAGCTATTAGCCAGAGATCCCTATACCAGATATTTTAGCCAGTGTAATCTGAGGGCCAATGTCATATTCATCTGCTTGGCTTATGTTGCGACATCTGGTAGGACTTTGCATTGTATACAAACTACTGCCAAATCATTGCTAATGAGCGTAAAGGGCCTTTAAGATCATTTATGCAAGAGGCTATTTTCCAGTTTTAAGTGGAAATGATCTACAGATTTATATTGATCGTACCTATGGGCACATGCATGGTAGCGTCCAGCATAGTACATGAACTGGCAAGTTGTTTGTCAATTATAGCTGTGAAATCTTTGCCCATATTTTCCAGGCAGGACTCCAGTATGGAATTCATTTTCAATAAAAAAACATACACAAAAACAAAATGTGCTTCTGTCTGCCACGCATGAAAGCCCGCATTATGCTAGGAGAAACTTCTCTGAGAACCATAATTTTAGGTCGAACAAGTAGCACAGGAACAGTAATGCATTATTTTAATCTGAAAGGACATTTTGTTTGGTAAGAAATTCCTTGCATACATCTGAAGGCACAGGAACTACGGCACGCCGCTATTCCCTGCTCAGCAATACAGTAATTATCCGCCTCTCAGACACTGTATCACCAAATGAGTAGGACAAAAACATATATTATTGTAATAAATAACCCCTAATGAATTCAGGTCATGACTGTTTTGGACAACGGCTTACAAGTGTCCTACTGTTTTCCTAGGGGAAAAGTCTAAAAATTAATTCAATCCAACAAGCTGAAAAAATAAAACGTAAATGGGTCTTTCATTTTCAGTTTTTTTTTTTTTTAATCAAAATGGTAAACCTTATGGAGTACCAAATACATGGAATAGCTGACTTGACAATGTGTAAGGCTCTGTTCCCAAATGTGTCGTAGCTTCTGTTCATAATGGAAGCCAAAACCATCATACTATGGACCACAATGGTGCCCAACAGACCATCATTAACTTATAATGAGGTTTGGTAAAGTTCTGTGAAGTTTTCTGTCATTTCAACATCATGAATAGCTCTATGTGATGCTACTACCAATGCTTTGAAGCTGTCCATACTCTGTAGACAGCTGCCTGACGAACTTCTCCTGAACCTCCAATACACATTCATACATGGACAAACATATAGGTGAAATCTCTGCCTGATAGAACGTTAAAGAAAAAAGAAAAAAAAAATCTTTATTGATGATATATCTATAAAATGGGGCACAATGCAATAATACCTTTCAGTTAGTGCTCCATTGTTACATTTGGAGTACTTTTAATCCATATGCGAATGAGTTGTTAAGTGCACTGAAGGCGGGTCCAAGTCACTCTGCTTCTTTTGTCAGTCTCTCCCTCTTTTTCTATGACAGGGCCAGGCGAGATGAATATGGAGGAACCTGGCTTAGGCTTCATTCACACGTCCTTATTTGTGCACATCCTGGAAAACAGTCAGTTTTTTGTGGATCCGTTGTTCCGCAAAAAACTGCGTTTTTCCAGGACATCTGTTCCGTTTTTCCGCAAAAAAACGGAAGGATGAATAACATCTGTACCTTTTCTTTTTTTTTCTCCCCTCCTGGAACGGAATCTGCAAATACGGATGACATGCGGATGCCTTTCCGCATGTCTTCCGCATTTTTTGCGGATCCATACACTTTCATTGTGCTAAGGACCGCAATTCGGGAGAAAAGTAGGACAGGAGGATTTCTTTATGCGGACAGTCGGAACGGACACACGGATGCAGACACCACACGGTGTACTGTCCGCATTTTTTCGGGACCCATTAAAATGAATGGATCCGCATCCTATCCGCATAATTGTCCGCAATTGAGGAAACGGATGCGGACACATTATACGGACGTGTGAATGAGGCCTTAATCAGTCCCCAGAGCTGGACAAAAGCTTAATTAGTCTCCAAATCTGCAGGCAGTACATTATAGAACAGAAGAAATTGAGCAGATTGATATTTATGTAGTTTTCTGGAAAAAGATTCAGTAAAACGTGTAAATTACTTTAATTGCTTTTTCTAATTGAAGACCCTGTACTGAAACCCTACATAATAATAATAATAATGATAATAATGATAATCTTTATATAGCGCCAACATATTCTGCAGCACTTTACAATTCATAGACACTGCTGTATACTGGGTGTCATTCTGAGAACCTTTTACACTGTACCGCTATGTATAATCCTGTATATAACACTGCACCCCCGGGTATAATCCTGTATATACACACTGTATATTACACTGCACCCCCGGGTATAATCCTGTATATTACACTGCACCCCCGGGTATAATCCTGTATATTACACTGCACCCCCAGGTATAATCCTGTATATTACACTGCACCCCCGGGTATAATCCTGTATATTACACTGCACCCCCGGGTATAATCCTGTATATTACACTGCACCCCCGGGTATAATCCTGTATATTACACTGCACCCCCGGGTATAATCCTGTATATTACACTGCACCCCCGGGTATAATCCTGTATATTACACTGCACCCCGGGTATAATCCTATATATTACCTGCATGTATCCTATACTATAGCACCATCCCATGTATAAATACCTGTATGTTACACACTGCTCACCCTGTATAATCCTGGGGTATAATCCTGCCGGGTATAATCCTGTATATTACACTGCACCCCACTGCACCCCCATCCATATTACACTGCAGGTATATCCTGTATATTACACTGCACCCCCGGGTATAATCCTGTATATTACACTGCACCCCCGGGTATAATCCTGTATATTACACTGCACCCCCGGGTATAATCCTGTATATTACACTGCACCCCCCTTATATTTCACGGTATAATCCTGTATATTACACTGCACCCAGGTATAATCCTGTATGTAATACCACAGCCCTATGTATAATCCTATATGCTACCCTGCACCATAGGTATAATCCTGTATATTACACTGCACCCCCTGGTGTAATCCAGTATGTTACACTGTACCTTCGGGCATAATCCTGTAAATTACACTGCACCCCGGGTATAATCCTATACATTTTACTGAACCCCTGGGCCTATCAGTCCCATCCTATCACACAATGTATTACTCCAATCAGAGGTGTAGCTAGGCTTTCCTGCACCCGAGGCAAGGATTCAGAATAATCACATAAGGAAGGGATGGTAATTGCCCCTTTGAAATCCCCAGAAGGGGGCACTGTACTGGCCTTGTAAGACCGAGCCATCAGAATCTATAACAGAGTAATTTAGCGCATTGCTTTCCCCTTAATGCCCCTCACAGTACTAATACCCACAGTGTGCCTCCTCATAGTAGTTATGCCCCCCTTGAGTCCTCTTCACAATATGTATGTCCTCCTTGTGGCCGATCACTGTAGTTATGCCTACCGTTGTGCTCGTCACAGTATACTGACAGCAGCAGGAAAGAAGTGTGTTGATCTTTTGCAAAGCAGTGACCTGCCCTATCTGATGATGTTAGAAAGGACAAGGCTGCATTTGCATGGGACTGGGACAGAATCAGGTGGGAATCCACTTACATCAGATGATGGAATAAAAAAATGAATAAAAGCAGCAGGAATGGAACGATGACCATCTCATGGAGGGCAGTGACTGTCTGCGCTAGTACACATGATCATTTTCCCATACATATCTTCATTATCTTAGGTGACATTGAAAGAGTAGGAATACAAGGACCCATTTTTGAACAATTTTCATACTGACCAATATGAACTAATACAGGTATGGGAACAAAGCCATGTTCTGCAATTGGGACTGGTGCTTACCTAGTCCAATTCAGCTATAACCAATAATCTGTGCAGTACTCCAAACCTGGGGGTATCTGCAAAGTTTGGTTTGTTACATCATGTTTGTAAATTGTAATGTTTATCCTATCTACTGCACACTCGGTTGTTCCAGTATGAGCCAGGCAAGGTCAGAGTCAACAGCCATCTCTGAAGCTTAGGATGTGGGCTGTCTCCACTTCCTGGTTCCAGAAGATTCAGTCAGAGTAGCTGTAGAGAGGGAGGAAGAAGGCGCAGCTTCCATGTGCTCCTCGAAGTCCTCTCCCATATACTCCAGCTCATGCCCTGGAGCCTTGTTGACCTCCACAAGCTCCAGTAGATGGAAGCAAGCAAGAACCAAAGGAAGAGGATTTGCATGGCTACAGGGAGAGAGAGATAGACAGCAAGGTAACCCAGTTTAAGGTGATCCAGAGATCCCTATAGCAGATATTTTAGCCAGAGTAATCAGTAGTCACAGTAGTTATGTCCTCCTTTGTGCCCGTTACAGTAGTTATGCCCATCTTTGTGGCCCTTCACTGTAGTTATGCCCACCTTTGTGCCCCTCACAGTAGGTATGCCCAGTTTGTAGCTCCTCACAGTAGTATTGGCCAGATATGTGCCCCCTCAGTGTGCTTATGCCCTACTTGTGGCCCCCCTTTGGCCCCCTGTGCCCTCTCCAGCTACATGAAAGAAAAAAACACAAATACTTAGGCTAGTTTCACACTAGCGTCAGCACGGATCCGGTGGGTGAAGGGGCCAGCCAGATCCGTGCTGATAATACAACCATGTGGATCCATAATGAACGGATCCGGTTGTATAATCTGTAACATCTCTTAAACGAATCCGGCATGAACTCCATTGAAAGTCAATGGAGGACGGATCAGTTTACTATTGTGTCACACCAAACGGATCCGTCCCCATTGACTTGCATTGGGGGTCATTCCAGATCCGGAGAGCAAACCGCAGCATGTTACGGTTTGCTCTCCGGTCTGGAGACTGAAGAGAACTGAACGGAATGCTTTTAGGAGCATTCCGTTGTCTTCAGTTCAGTATTGTCCCCATTGACAATGAATGGGGACAAAACAGAAGCGTTTTTTTTCCAGTATTAAACCCCTATGACGGAGCTCAATATCGGAATATATAAACGCTAGTGTGAAAGTACCCTTACCTGCTTCCTTGACCTGACGACGTGCTCCTACACACACATCATGCTCCTGGCTGTGCAGGAGACTGATTCCTAGGTTGCTCCCATAGCCAGCAGCATGATATACGGCTTGAAGGGGAAGCGCCTGATCTCAGTGAACAGAACAGTGAAGCAGCTGCCTGCTACACTATGCAAACGAACTGCCCGGCAGTCAAAGGAACTGCCAGGCGGGTGTTCCCCTCCCCCAAGCCTCTGCGTCCGTGGTACGTGCCCCGTCTGCCTCCCCATTGCTACTCTCCTGACTCCCATAATCTCACACACAATCTATCCTAACCATGCTCTCACACACATTTCACTCCTATCCTATCACACACAATGTATCACTACCATCATCTTAAACACAAAGTATCACTCCCATTAAGGCAGAAATCTAAGGACATGTATGTAGATGCTGTGTCTCATCCACATTTATGAAGTCTCTGGAATAGAGCACATTCATCGGGATTTCCCTGAGGTGATTTTATAGAGAAATCAGCCCCAAAACACCCTAAACGGTGATCTAGATTGTATGTCATTGCATTCAATATAGCTGCTTCCACTTTAAGGCACCTCTTATGAGAATCTTGGCCAGGTCTAGCCTCTTGTGATGAATCCTATGATGTCATAATGGGGAGCATGGATCATTTGCTTATGAAATAATGGTCCAGTGCTGTAAGCTGGGGTCACACCCAGAACCCAGTGTCAGTTGCTCTAGCTGGCTGTCACATTGGGAGTGTCTTAGAAGAGGAGGAGGATGGTGCCAAAGGTTGTTCCCACAGTGACTGCAATAGAGTACATGGATGTTTGCCCTCGACAATATTCAGACAATGTGGAGATGGTGTCTGTAGACAGCGATGATGTTGAGAAGATGGGGGTTGGCCCACATCAATATTCTAATGACATGCAGATGGAGGACCTTCAGGCTGCCACTACCACCACCAGGGCCTCAAACCTCCTAAAGAGGAAATGGCCATCTTGAACATCTGCCATCAGCCATAACATCTGCCACTAGGCCCTCAAAATACCATATTCTCCTTGGCCAAATACTATCTGCTTCTTGGGGCCCATTTACCATCTTCCCCAAGAGGCTTATTTACCATCTAAAGATGTTTTTTTTTACTATCCAAACCATCTGAAATTCCCATGAACGCTCTGAACAGTAGAACAGCACCAGGTCCAGTGAGTTTGGCAGCTTATTTCTGTTTTCTCCTTGTGTTTTTGTAAATTATTTTGCTTAGTTTTTTTCTCTTTAAGGATTTGACTACAAAGTATGAGGAACTTGTTGTGAACCTCTCCCACCCTCCCAAAACTCTCCCAGTGGTGTGATCCCTGACTGCCTTCCAAGCAAGCAGACCTGAATCTAGACAATCCAATATCAGAATCCCAGGAGAGATTGAAGCCACCCTTAAAGAGGCAGAGCCACACAACCCCCCCTCCCAAAAAAAACCTATGTAACACCCTTGACTAAGTCTCTCACTTAAAGGGGAGTTTTATGTATTTCTTTTTCTTCAGTAATGCAGTGCCCCCACCGCAGTCCAGAGCCCAGTGTCAGTTGCTGTAGCTGGCTCTCACTCTGGGAGTGTCTCAGAAGAGGTGGAAGATGCTGACGAAGGTTGTTCCCACAGTGACTGCAATAAAGTACATGGATGTTGACCCTCGTCAATATTAAGACAATGTGGAGACTGTGTCTGTATACAGCGATGATGATAAGAAGATGGAGGTGGGCCCATGTCAATATCCCAATGCAGTGGATATAGAGGACCTTCAGGGAACCACTACCACCATCATGGTCTCTAACCCATGGAAGAGGAAGCGTCCATCTTGAACATCTCGTGCCAGCCATTAAATCCGCTAGGCCCTCAAACTACCATCTGCCACTAGGCCAAATACCATCTGCCGCTTGGAGTCAACTTACCATTGTTCTTTAGAGGCCCATTTAGCCTCTTCCCCTAGAGACCCATTTAGCACCCAAACCATCTGAAAGTCCCATGCAGAGTAGCACCAGATCCAGTAAGTTTGGCCGCTTGTCTTCGTCTTCTTCTAGTGTTTTTTTTAAAATGTACACATATTTGATTATTTATTTTTTATCTTCTAGGATCAGACTGCAAAACATGAGGAACCTGTGACCCTCTCGCACCCTCCTGAAAATCTGCCAGTGGCTTGATCCCCGATGACCATTCAAGCAAGCAGACCTGAATCCAGCCAATCCAATATGGGAATCCCAGGAAAAAACTGAAGAAGACACCTCCCCCATATGCATTTCTTCTCCTTCAGTAACACAGTGCCTCCACTTGAACCCAGAGCCTAGTGTCAGTTGCTCTAGCTTGCTGTCATGCTGGGAGTGTCTTGGAAGAAAAGGAGGATGCTACTGAAGGTTGTTCCCATAGTGACTGCAATAGAGTACATTGATGTTTGCCCTGTCCAATATTCAGGCAATGTGGAGATGGTGTCTGTAGACAGCGATGATGATGAGAAGATGGAGGTTGGTCCATGTCAATATCCCAATTGAAGATAGAGTACCTTCAGGCTGCCACTACCACCATAAGATCCTCTAATCCCCTAAAAAGGAAGCAGCCATCTTCAATATGTGCAGTGGGCCATAACACCTCCCGCTAGGCTCTCAAAATACCATCTTCCCCTTGGCCAAATACCATCTGTTGTTTGGAGTCCATTTACCATCTGTCTCTTGGAGCGCATTTACCATCTTCCCCAAGAGGCCTAGGCCTTTACAATCTAAAGATGTTTTTACCATCCGGGCCATCTGAAATTCCCATGAAGATTCTGACCAGCAAAGCAGCACCAACTCTAGTAAGTTTGGCCACTTAAGTCTTCTGCTTGTGTTTTTGTAAATTCTCTTGCTTATTTAAATGTTGTCATGATGAGGAACCTGTCATGACGAGGAACCTGTCGTGACTCTCTCCAGCCTTCCCAAAAATCTACCAGAGGCTTGATCCTCGACCGCCTTTTAACCAAGCAGACTTGAATCCAACCAATCCAATATTAGATTTTTAGGAGAGACTGAAGAAGTCATCTCCCCCACTGTTAAAGAGCCATAGCCACAAAACCCTCCCTAAAAACCTGTATAACACCCTCTTCTTAATCAGTAACGCAGTGCCTTCACCTGAGCTCAGAGCCCAGTGTCAGTTGCTCTAGTTGGCTCTGCTAGGAGTGCCTTGAAAGAGGAGGAGGATGCTTTATTGCATAGTGACTGCAATAAAGTACGTGGATGTTTTCCCTGGCCAATATTCAAACATGTGAAGATGGTGCCTGAAGACAGCGATGATGATGTGAAGATGGATGACCTTCAGGGGGCCACTACCATCATCAGGGCCTGCAAATCCCTGAAGAGGAAGTGGCCACCTTGAACATCTGCTGTTAGCCCCTCAAAATACCATCTACCCCTCGGCCAAAACTCATCTGCCGCTTGGGGCCCCTTTACCATCTTCCTCTAGAGACTCATTTACCATCTACAGATGGTTTTTACCATCCAAACCATCTGAAATTTCCATGAAGACTCTTACAAGCAAAGCAGCAGCAGAGCCAAAGCAACAAACACCTACCTAAAAACCTAGAAGCTTTAATAATAAACTTTGTTTTGTTTTTTGAAGAAAAACATTTTTTCTTATTTTAACATAAGGACACCATTTGTCCTTGGTCTATGTCTTGTATGGGTATTCTAAGGGACCCTGGTGGTCTAGCATAATTACAGGGGTTATTGTTACAATGGTCTAAGGCAGTGAGGTTTAATTTAAAAATTTCTAGTGAGCTAGTATAGTTAAGGCGATTAATGTCGGGATCCCTTGTGGTCTAGAAAAGTAAAGGAATTTCCCTGAGGTGATTTGATAAAGAAACCAGATTTTCAAAAGAGCTCAGCCATTTTTCTTCACGGTTATAGACCACTGTTAAGGAGGAGAGGAGCTGAGGAGGTTACTATTAAGGGGGTGGAGTACAGTGGAGGTCACTGTTAAGGGGGTGAGGCACTGTGGAGGTCACTGTTAAGGGGTGAGTTGCAGTGGAGGTCACTGTTAAGGGGGTGGGTCACTGTAGAGGTCACTGTTAAGGCGGCAAGGAATTGTGGAAGTTATTGTTTAGAGGGTAGAGTGTTGTGGAGGTTACTGTTAAGGGGGCAGGGATCTGTGGAGGTCATTTCTAAGTAGGCAGGATGCTGTGGTTGTCAAAGGGGATGTGGAGGTCACTGTTATGGGGAACATTATGGACATCTTTTAACCACGAACACAAACATGCGAAATATACCCGTGCGAAGTATAATGAAATAGACAAAATATACCAGTGTAAAGCCAGGTCATTCTGCTAGTAAAATTCTAAATGTCTAAATTACATGTTTTGCTGAATATTTTCCTATAAAACTAGATATCAATCTGCTCAGCATCTCCTGCTCTATAACATGCTGCCTGCAGATTACACTGAATTTTGTGGTGACAGCTTCTCTTTAATGATCAATTTTGGTTTGGCTTTAAGAACAAGAACATTTCCCAAATCATAATAATTCCATTTTCTACCATTCTGATCCAGAAAACACCTTGTAAATTATATTTCATTCATGAGGTTTTCTTCTATAGCACAGGGCAGCTGCCGGGCGTCCTGTGGACCGTACGACTGTTATGACAGGGACTAGGGCAGTTATGGCATAGCAGATGACAGGCAAAACTACAAGGGGAACAGGAATGAAAGGACAAATGTCCGATGTGTTAAACTTCTAAATTACAGTTAATTTCTCATCAAATTCATGTAAAAGTATATTATACAGCAGTCAGCAAAACGCAACAGAATGCTGTAATATCACAATGTAGTCTATTTACTCCAGCAAAGACTACAACAGCCAAAATCATAAAAAGACATGATGTACACTGCATATCCCTAGGAGTGCAGAGGTTGCAGTCATATGGGTGATGTGCAGATCTATAAGTGTGCGGTGCTGAGGTCTAATGGTATGTCAGCCCTATATCAAGACAATGGAGTAACCCAAAAAGAGCTTTCTGCATTCACAAATGAATCAAATCTCCAAATCTGTATCAAATTCTTATTTATTGTATATACACCTGTGTATAATTTTATGTAATGGA
Organism: Rhinella marina; assembly: GCA_900303285.1. NCBI lineage: Eukaryota > Metazoa > Chordata > Amphibia > Anura > Bufonidae > Rhinella > Rhinella marina. The sequence continues at coordinate 43,269 of ONZH01010530.1, read as the reverse complement.
CCTGACAGATAAGCACAGATTGTTACAGCAGAATGAAAAAAAAAAATAAAAACTGAAAAGTGCATATTTATTCATCCCCTTTGCTATGAAAACCCTAAACAAAGTCCAACCAATTAACTTCAGAAGTCAAATAATTAGGTGATTAAGGTCCCTGTGTGCAATCAAAGGCAAGTAACATGAAGGCCATGGAGCTCTTCAAGCAGGTTAGAGACAAAGCTGCTAAGAATAAGGGTACGACCACCCTGCGTGGTGGTGATCCAGTCGGTGAAGACCACACTGTATAGCCAGTCTGAATTCATAATGGTCGTGCGTTGTTGAAGGTGCCACACAGCCATTAAGAATTCAGACCACCTATACCATGCAGTCTTCATTAGTTAAATATCAGGGCAGCTGAAGCCTAATTGGCCATGCGATTCTTGAACATGTCATGTGTTCGTACCCTAAGGGGCCGTTCAGATGGCCATAGTATTGCGGATCCACAATACCACGGATGCCGCCCGACGCGTGTTCCGCAATTTGCAGAACACACAGCCGGGCACCCCGTTCAAAATGCCTATTCTTGTCCGTTGTTGCGGACAAGAATAGGACATGTTCTATAATTTCTTGTGGAGCCTTGGCCCAGTGTTTTACCATTTAGTATGTACTGATGACTTGCATTATTCCTTCCTATGTGCATAACCTTACATTTGTCATTGTTAAACCTCATCTGCCACTTCTCTGCCCAAGACACCAGTCTATCCAGATCCATCTGTAGCAGTGTACTTTCCTCTTCTGTGTTAATTACTTTACACAGTTTAGTGTCATCTGCAAAAATTGATATTTTACTGTGCAAGCTTTCTACATGATCATTAATTAATATATTGAAGAGAATAGGACCCAATACAGACCCCTGTGGTACCCCACTAGTGACAGTGACCCAATCTGAGTATCTACCGTTAATAACCACCCTCTGTTTTCTATCACTGAGCCAGTTACTTACCCACATATAGACATTTTCCCCCAGGCCAAGCATTCTCATTTTATATACTAACCTTTTATGTGGTACTGTGTCAAATGCTTTGGAGGAGTCAAGATATGGCATTATTCACTTATTTTATTGAGGTACTCCAAGATAGCATCTCTTAGAAAACCAATCAGTTTACCCACGACAGATGTTAAACTTACCGGCCTATAGTTCCCGGGCTCTGTTTTTGGACCATTTTTGAATATTGGCACCACATTAGCTACGCGCCAATGTGGAACACTCCCTGTCAGTATAGAGTCCTTAAATATCAGAAATAAGGGTCTGGCCATGACATTACTTAATTCTCTTAGGATACGGGGGTGTATGCCATCTGGTCCTGGAGATTTGTTTATTTTAATCTTTTTTAAGGTGCCACTGTACTTCTTCCTGGGTCAGACAGGGCACTTTTAATGGGGAATTTAATGTTGTATTCTGCATTTCATCTGTTTATTTTCCCCAGTGAATACAGTGGAGAAAAATATTTAATGGCTTTGGTTTCTCTTCATGGCTTTCTACAACTGCTCCTTCATTACTCTGTAAAGGGCCGACATCTTCAGATTTATACTTTTTACCAGTTATATAATTGAAGAACATTTTAGAGTTAGTTTTACTCTCTTTGGCAATGATTCTCTCTGTCTCCAGTTTGACTGTTTTTATTTGTCTTTTACATATTCTAATTTTTCCTTATAGTTTTTTAATACTTCCTTACTACCTTCTTTGTGTCATTCATTGCCTCCTTTACATCTCTATTAATCCATATTGTTTTTTCCTTGCCCTTTTAAGGTATGTACATCTCATAATAATAGTTTAGGATGCTTTTAAAAATCCCAGTTTGTGGCTGCATTCTTGTTCCTGAGGACATTGTCCCAGTTGGTGAGGCTAATGGCCTCTGTTAGCTAGTCAAATTGTGCTTTTTTGAAGTTTGGTATTTTTGTTCCTCCCTGAAGAAACACTCTTTTGAATGACAATTTGAAGGTTATTATTTTATGGTCACTATTTCCCAGGTGTCCTCCAACCTTCACATCTGTTGTTCTGTCAGGTCTATTGGTTAATACTAAGTCCAGTATGGCTGTCCCTCTAGTCGGTCCTGAACCAGTTTGGAAAAGTAATTGTCTTTGGTTATTGCCAAGAACCTGTTTCCTTAATGAGGTATACAGGTTTCAGTTTCCCAGTCTATATCTGGGTAGTTGAAGTCCCCATAATAATGACCTCATTATGATTTGCCGCCTCATCTATTTCAGAGTTCAGAGAATGATGTCTCATTGGTCCTGGAACAAACTGCTGTGAGTAATACAACTGTTGTATGTTTTGTTTGGAGTGCTGTGTAGTAAGCTTAGGTCTTGCTAGTTAGGAGACCTGTGTATAGTTAGTGGCCAGATTGATGAGAAGTGTATTTGGTAAAGCAAAAACGCATATAAAACGCATATAAAACTTTCCAGGACCTTCAAAATTGTGGATACCTCATAATGTTTGTAACTGTTTTATATGTAATGTGCCTGGTGTACCAGCAGGTGGCAGCAAAAAAGGCAGAGCTATAGTTTCTCAGAATGGACCTTTCCAGGCCATTCTGACCCCCCTCTGGAGAGGAGTAGGTGAGTCCCACTTCCTGCTGGAAGGGTGGGAATCCAGTTAGAACCAGTGAGTTCAGGGTTACACCCTGCAAGGGGAAGGTGTGCAGGGCACGTCTCTGCTTGACATGCTCATGTCAGCCAGATCACCTTCAGCTCTGCTGGCCAGTGAGGCAGAAATATAGAACCTCAGAAGCCAGGAGGTGTTTCCCTGGCTCAATACAAGTCTGACCAAGGAGGAAAGTGCAGCTTTTGAAGTAATCCAAGTTTACAGAAAGCCTGTCAGTACAGCAGTGAGCTGTACAGAATTAGAGCAGAAGTGTTTGCCTGCCAGTTTATAATGCTAAAGCCTACTGGGAACAAGACAAAGCCACAAGATTGTTGTTGGATGCAAGTCTACCTAAGTAAAGCTGCATTGGATTTCACCTCAAGGTCTGGACTCGTTTATTGCTTCATCCCTGGGGTCCAGCCGTATCCAGGTAGGAGCACCTTGACACACCATAAAGAGACATTTTAGGTCACAAATATACCACTCGGCATTCCTACACTTGGGACGTGCGTGACAACATACTTAGTGGGCCCTGGGGGGAGGCCGTCCGCTGCAGATACACTAAGCACCTTTCTTCTAATCAGAGGGTCCGTCTGTGCAGAGGTTTACCTCTGTGCACCTCTTGCTGGCATTCCACTTCATCGTTGTTCTCCCAATCACCTGGATTTGAAGTGTTGAACTGTGCTGATATTTGAACTGTGCGTGTAGTGATCTGCCAATGATAAACCAAGGTCTCTGAGTTCAAGGATTCTGTCCTATTCAGTTTGCAATAGGTGCGGAACAGGAGACATTGAACACAAATTGATCTGATTTGAGCGAATTGAGCTAGGTGCTTGAACATATTGTAATTGGCAACTCCTGCTCCTTGATTTGCATAACTGTATGGCTAGTCCTTCTTGGTGCTGCAATTTCAATATTGAGGAGTGTATGTCAGATTAAAAGGGCAAGCACATAAAATCCCTGCTGGTCCTGGTGGTGATGTCTTACTCAACTGTGTCTATACATTTGACTCAGCTGGCTTACGGTTCTTCATACTGCATACTAGAGTATGACAAGATGAACAAGCAAGTATTTTTTTTTTTTAATTACCCTCAAGTCACAAAAGATGCTGAGAAGGTTGTTCCCTGTTCAGGTCTCTGTAACTTCGGGCAGGTTGCATTATGTTGGCTGATACTACTTGTGATGCTGCGGTTGGTGTGTGTGATGTTCTCCTTGAGTTGATCCAGAGGATGTGGATTGTTAGTGGACATTTTCTGGTTTAAATTTCCCCACAGATAAAAATCCCATGTTGACCAGTCTGGGGAACGTGGCGGCCATAACTCCTCGCTCACAGTTCGCTCCTCCGTAAACAGTGTCAGTGAGTTTCAATCTTGTTAGATAAAGCAGGACATTTTTTTTCTGGTGTGGAGGTGTGGTGGCCTCATTTTCCGTTGGCAAAGGCCTCTTGCGTTTTCCTGATCAATCTGCATCGCACATAGCCATCCACAATCACTATTCACTGTTCCAGGGAGAACACCAGCTTTATGACACAATAGGCCACTTTTATGAAACTGAATAATAAACAAGTCTTAGTTGCCCATAGCAACAAATCAGAGCTCAACTTTCAGTTCCTACAGGGCTCTGAAAAAAATGAAAGCTTTGCTCTGATTGGTTGCTATGGACAACTAAGATTTACTATTAGGCAGTTTGATTTGGAGACATTGGAGGCGGCCTACTTTTGCCTGGGTAACCCTGTATTAATATATGTATAGTATAAATGCAGAGAAGAGCACCAAGGCTGTCGCATTGCCTGACCCTGCATGGTAAGGGAATAGCTATGACGTAGCCATACTACTCCAACATGATGTCTGACAGTATGATAAAGCTTGTTCTGAGTTACCATTTGGCTCATAGTTGAGCGCTAACAATTGCTGGTTAAAGGGAGTCTGTTACCTCATTTTCACCTATATAACTAACAGAAGTGCCCCACAGAAGATTGCAGACACATCCCAGACATACCTGTGTGCACTGTGTGTCTGTATTCCATGTCCAGGAAAAGCACTTTTATTCTGCTGGAAAACAGCTCCCAAGTGCCCGGCTGAAAGTGAAAGTAAAAACAGTTTTCTCTCCTGACTTGATTTCTAAAAGCAATATCTTCTGATATAATGGATATAATACCGTGAATTTAGTATCATCTGAAAGCTTGGAATGCCAGCTTTCAAAGAAGGTAATTTTCTATCTGCTACCAATCCCAAGATATGAGCAGCTAAAGCAGCCCTCCCCTCTTCAGTCTGGTTTGCTTTGAGCACTTGTAGCTGCAGAGCCAGACACTTGGGAGCTGTTTTCCAGCAGAATAAAAGTGCTTTTCCTGGAAATGTAATACAGACACAAAGTACACACAGGTATGTCTGGGATGTGTCTGCAATCTTCTGTGAGGCACTGCTGTTAGTTATATCAGTGAAAAACAGACGAAAGACTCCCTTTAAGTGGTTGTTTTTGACAATTAATTAGATTTGAAAGCTATATCTTGGTTCGACATCTCACCAGCAATGACCAGCAATCATCAGCCTTCCTATGACATCACATTGCATAGAATTACAGAAGCCACAATGTGGCTCAGAGGTCATTCACTTACCATTAAAGGGGTTGGCCCATTTCAGACATTGATGGCTTATAGCTAGGATATACCATCAATGTCAAATGAGTCCTGGTCCTGTCTACAGAACAAGACCCCTGAAATGAAGGAGAGCACACTGTGCATGTTCCGCATGCTCTCTGTTCTTCACTATGGGAGTTCTAAAAATAGAGTGAACACGTGTGAAACAAGCCTGATCCTAGTGATATGCCACAGTGTTTGCGATGGGTCGACCGCTTTTGAGACTGGAAGATGTGCTGCAGCAGATGCCTTTAGGGTATATTCACGAGGATAATTTATTGCAAACATTTCTGCAACTGCTTGTAAGCTCAGCTTTAGGGATCTAAGATGGAGGCACCTGAATGACATTTATACATCACAGTGGCTCCTCAAAGAAAGTTAGCACTAGTATAAAATCTACAAATGCTATAATAATAAAGAACCCCTCTATCTAGCTGCTGTAGCATTTTTGTAATAGACATATAGACCTGGCTGCAACCTCTGCTTTCCCTGGTCCCACCACTACCTGAATTGCTTGCAATATAGGATGACCACTAGAGGGCAGCAGCATCTAATATTTAGCATTTTCTTTTTTCCCCCACATACCAAGAACAGTGCTAACCGTAACATAAAAAACTGTAGACGGTGTAAAATGATATGCGCCAAATTTATCAGAGTGACCCGTACAGGATGATAAATTTGATGCATGGCTAGGACCAAAAGCAATCACATTAGTACATTTGTCCCACTGTGTCTTAGATGGTGATTTTGGGGGTTTATTTGGTATTGATAAAACCATACCTGGTGACCAATAAATTAGGGTTTCATAGAACATATCCAATCACAAATGAGCATTTGCACAGGATAGGTGATAAATGTATGATCACTGGGGGGGTCCTGCTGCCAGGACCCCCGCCAATCCCAAGAGCTGGAGTTGTCAGCATTGATGGATCGCCAATACACATGTCTAACTGCTGCTCCTTTACTTCTTTAGGACTGATGACTACAGCGTTCGTCTATCTCTATGTCGGTCCATAGAAGTCAAAGAAGGGTGGTGACACATGTGCTCTACTACTCCATTCACCTAGGGGACTCAAGCACCCCTCTTCTCCTGATCAGTGGGTGTCCTGCAGCAATCATATATTTATCACCTGTCTTGCAAATCCATAAAAGCTGTTTTTTATGTGAAACCTCTTTGGACCCTGCCGTTCATGGCGTCGTCCTACAATAAACTAGTCACAAACAACTGCAAACAGTGGAAGAACTCTGTAGCAAATTTTCAGTTTCCCTTCAGCGCCCCCACAGGGGGAAATGAAGAATTACACAATTCTCATTTATATCAACGGCTATGTAACTGGGTTCTCCAGAACTAGTTCCCACTCTGGCTAATAAATGAAGACATATCACCCCTCTAATAACTAATAAATCCTTTAAAAAATAATATATATATATATATATATATATATATATATATATATATATATATATAGAGAGAGAGAGAGAGAGAGAGAGAGAGGTGTATATATATATATATGTGTGTGTGTGTGTGTACACACACATTACACACCCTTTAAAAACTCTTAACACCCTCAATACATCCTCTTTACACCCACCATGAACCCTCCATACACTTTTCATGCACCCTCCATGCACCTTCTTTACACCCTCCATGCACCCTCTTTACACCCACCATGAACCCTCCATACACTTTTCATGCACCCTCCATGCACCTTCTTTACACCCTCCATGCACCCTCTTAACAGCCTTCATGCTCCCTCTATACACTCTTTCACCCTTCATACACTCTCTTTCACCCTCCATACACCCTCTTTTCACCCTCCATGCACCCTCTTAACATCCTTCATGCTCCCTCCATGTACCCTCTTTTCATACTTCATACACCCTGTTTCACCCTCCATGCACCCTCTTTACACCCCACCATGAAACCCTCCATACACTTTTCATGCACCCTCCATGCACCTTCTTTACACCCTCCATGCACCCTCTTAACAGCCTTCATGCTCCCTCCATACACTCTCTTTTCACCCTCCATACACTCTCTTTTCACCCTCCATGCTCACTCCATGTACCCTCTTTTCACCCTCCATACGCCCTCTTTTCACCCTCCATGCACCCTCTTTTCACCCTCCATGTACCTTCTTTACACCCTCCATGCACCCTCTTAACATCCTTCATGCTCCCTCCATACACTCTCTTTCATCCTCCATGCTCCCTCCATGTACCCTCTTTTCACCCTCCATACACCCTCTTTTCACCCTCCATACACCCTCTTTTCACCCTCCATACACTATCTTTTCACCCTCCATACACTCTCTTTTCACCCTCCATGCTCACTCCATGTACCCTCTTTTCACCCTCCATACGCCCTCTTTTCACCCTCCATGCACCCTCTTTTCACCCTCCATGTACCTTCTTTACACCCTCCATGCACCCTCTTAACATCCTTCATGCTCCCTCCATACACTCTCTTTCATCCTCCATACACCCTCCATGTACCCTCTTTTCACCCTCCATACACTCTCTTTTCACCCTCCATGCTCACTCCATGTACCCTCTTTCACCCTCCATACGCCCTCTTTTCACCCTCCATGCACCCTCTTTTCACCCTCCATGCACCTTCTTTACACCCTCCATTCACATCCTTAACATCTTAAACATCCCTTCATGCTCCCTCCATACACTCTCTTTTCATCCTCCATGCTCCCTCCATGTACCCTCTTTTCACCCTTCATACACCCTCTTTCACCCTGGATACACTCTCTTTTCCTCCTCCATGCTCCCTCCATGTACCCTCTTTTCACCCTTCATACACCCTCTTTTCATCCTCCATACACCCTCCATGTACCCTATTTTCACCCTCCATGCACCCTCTTTTCACCCTCCATGCTCCCTCCATACACCCTCCATTTCTCTCTATACACCCTCCATGTACCCACTTTTCACCCTCCATGCACCCTCTTTTAACCCTCCATGCACCCTCTTTTCACCCACCATGAACACTCCATACACCCTTATGTTGTCATTAGTGTTCTGTATCCTACATGGAGTGCATTAAAAGTGAGAACTTCTAATCTCTACTCCTAACCATAGTGATGTCTGCTCTCAAGGATTTTCCATTTTGGACACTTTGTGGTAAAATCATTCCCATACTAAGTAGATATCTGAACATTTGCATGTTCCTGGTTTGTACCTGAGATAGATGACCCTACCTGTCCAGCTGAAGCCATGCCTGCTCACCTCCAGCTGGGAATATGTGAATGCACTTTCAGTGTCTCAGATCCACAGCTGTCCTCCTCTTCCTCCTCCTCCTCCTCTCACCCCCTGCATTGATATGCTATGAGCAGCACGTTACTAAATAGCAGAAGCAATTGCAGTGTGCCAGGGGAGAGATGGATGAGCTGGGCTGTGTCTGCTGGATCCCAGGACACAGAGGATTCCCCCTGCCCACCAGCACTACACTCCAGTCCCACAGCTGCTGAGGAAAACCATCAAGAAGAGAAATCAGGGCATGAGGAGCCATCTGAAGACTTGCTGTGTGTGTAACCTGGAATCAGGGGGATGAAGAGCTAGAAGACTGGAGGCAGCCTGTGGAGCTTTGTTTGCAAGATTCAGAAAGTGCAAGGGATTTCTAGGGTGACATGGAAGGCTTCTGTCTCAGCTGAGAGGCTACAAACTCCGTCAGACTAGGATCATTCCTATTGGGGATGGTGAAAAACCAGTGGATTATTATTATGGGTGCCAATCACTCACACAAAACTCCAGTGTTTGACGAGAATGAAGACGGTAAGGAGCTGTCCAAGGTGCCTGGTGCTGGAATAGTACCCAGACCCCTAATGCACCCTGCTATATCATGTCTCAGTTTGGGTGATTAGTTGTGATCCATGCACCTTCCATATACCCTCTGTGTACCCTCCATACGCCCTCTTTACACCCTCCACGCACAATCTTTATACCCTCCATCTACACTCTTTATACCCTTCATGAATCCCCCTTGACACCTCCATGCACCCTCTTCACAACTTCTATGTGCCTTTCATGCACCCTCATTACACACCCTTTACAAACTCTTTACACCCTTCATGCACCCTCTTTACACCCTTCATGCACCCTCTTTACACCCTTCATGCACCTTCTTTACACCCTCCATACACCCTCAATTCACCCTCTTTACACCCTTCATGCACCTTCTTTAAACCCTCCATAAACCCTCTTTTCACCCTTCATGCACTCTCTTATAACCTCCATGCACAATCTTTTCACCCTCCATGTACACTCTTTATACACTTCATGCACCCTCTTGACACCTTCTATGCACATTTCATGCACCCTCATTACACACCCTTTACAAACTCCGTACACCCTCCATGCACCCTCTTTACACCATTCATGATTCCTTCATACACATTCCATGCACCCTCTTTTCATGCTCCCTCCATGCACCCTCTTTTCACCCTCCATGCACCCTCTTTACACCCTTCATGCACTCTTATGTTGTCATTAGTGTTTTGTATCCTGCATGGAGCTCATTAAAAGTGAGAACTTCTTATCTCCAACTCCAATTGTATTACCATCCATGGTGCACATCAGGATAGTCCTCCTTCTTGAGTCACTAGAAAATACTATAACATATTTGTAGTAAAAGGTGTTACTCATTGAAAACACCTACTGTCAGGTGCTATTAGAGCTGTGTAAAATGCAGATGCAGCAGAGCTGAGCGTCATTTAGCATGACTCATGGTGATATTACAATGCAAGTCTACAAGAAAATCTTATGGAGTTCACTTAATCCAGTAAATTATCACGATGTACAGTAGAAACACTTCAGCTCTGCTACATCTATGCACACATGTGATACATGATACAAAATGTTCAAATATAATCATTCTCAATATAAATCTGTGTTTATTGCTAGTGATCTGATGTGTTGCTGAAGGAGTCAAAGTAAATCATACTTATTAGTATTATACAGAAAGCTTTAAGTAAAGTTATAAGAAGCAACAGATACACTGGATTTTATTCTTTTTGGTATGTCATAGTAAAAGTTATGCAATGCTGCTAGTGAATATGAATTATTTATATATAAATTATTATTTTTACATAGGATTTTAACTAAGGTGCAGCTCCAAAATGGTGAATGACAAACTCGTCTAAGCCATGTTATGTGTGTTATAGTGAACGTAAACTTTTTACAAACTTTTTACAAAGCAGATACCTTTATCTATCTAGTACTAATAATTCAGGGTGCTTATATTCCCAATTTTGAATGCTTGAGTAAATATAACTACAACATTATAACCATTATTCCCATAAAATACCAGTCATATAGATTTGGATACAGATGTAGCAGAGCTAAATGTGTCATTTTGAGTCAGCACTATATAGTAATTTGTCCTGCAGTCCTATAACCTACTGAAAGATCACAATGTGTTGATCCAGGCTCAGCTCTGCTACATCTATGTATTTTCTTTCTACATCACGCTCCTCCAGGATTATAAGAAAGGTCAGCTTCACATCATACTATGGATTACCTGTATCTTTGAGCAAAGGCTGAAATAGCTTATTATCGAGGCTTGCAGATGCTAGGTCAGGTCTGAGCGCTAATCAGATGAAATGTAATTGAATGTCTATTGCGCACTGTATTCCCATCAATGAATAGCAGTGTATGCGGCTAGTTAAGAAATCCGTCATGTACCAGTGATGTGCATGAAATGGCAGCGTTTTGTAATTGTAATATCAAATATGAAGAGACACTACAAGCGGCGTCGGCGGTCCCCGAACATCATTTATTCACTGACAATTTTATAAATAATTCCTGGCGACCGATAGCCTGATGAGTACATTATCTGAAAAGAAGGGCGTGCATTTAAGGAAATGACATTCTATTATATTCTTCTATGAAAACTTGAAATCCTTGAGTGAAATTTGTGAATGGTTTTCAGATAAGGCAGATGTTAGAGGAAACCTGTTGATTGACTCAGCTGGAGTGTAGGAACCTGTTTGTTGGCAGATTGGTTAGTTAAATCATATCAAACATTCACATCATCAGCTCAAGAAGAATCATATGGAGGATAAGTTGTGGCAAGACATCCCCTTATCTAACTTGGTTGAGTTAAAGTGTAACTGTCATTCTTTTTTTTATTTGTGTAATGTATAGAGGCAGTGATACTGACCATTTTTGTAATATACTTTATTTACTGAAATTGTACATTTCTATTAGAAAAATAGCTCTAAAGTGACCCATTTTGAGCCTTAACAACGCTCCTTGGTCTTCTGTTTACATAACAGTGGAGACTTGCTCAACACTGACTGTGTTATGTAAACAGAAGACAGAGGAGCGTTGCTAAGGTTCAAAATTGATTTATGAAGTTATTACGCAAAGTCTCGCGAGACTTCACAAAGCAATATCTTCGGCTCATCGGAGCCAATACATTCTAATACTGTACAGAGCTCCGGCTCCGTACAGTATTAGAACAAAGTTTTATGCAAAATCGACTTCAGATGTTTCAACCGAAGTCAATTCACTCATCCCTTCTTATAAATATACCTTCGCCTACTAGCAATACTAAAGGAGCATTCTCCTCTGGGACATTTAAGGGATATTTCTAGAATATACAAAAAAATGTCAGATAGTAGCAGTTCCCTTGAGAGGTACCCACACCCGTCTCTAGAACGGAAGCTCGACGTGAAGAAAGAGCAAGCAGTGCATGCGTAGTATCCTCTCTATTCAATTATATTTTTCCAGTAGAGAATCTAGCTGTTTTTGCTGAAAAGGGCTTCCCAGCTGACGTGTCACTGTCAGATGATGTTAACTCAATCGATGATGTAAGTTCTCTATCCTCTGTATATACCGTACTTAACGCGTAAAAAGAATGCCATTATATCTCTAAATGTATATACTGTTGTTCTAAACTGCCATTCTATTTTTATTTGTGTAATGTATAGGGGCAGTGATACTGACCATTTTTGTAATATACTGTAATTACTGATATTGTACATTTCTATTAGAAAAATAGCTTTAAAGTGGCCCATTTTGAGCCTTAGTAACGCTCCTCTGTCTTCTGTTTACATAACACAGTCCGTGTTGAACAAGTCTCCACTGTTATGTAAACAGAAGACAGGAGCGTTGCTAAGGCTCAAAATTGGCCACTTTAGAGCTATTTTTCTAATAGAAATGTACAATTTCGGTAATTAAAGTTTATTACAAAAAATGGTCAGTATCACTGAACACAGACATGCAGCAGCTCACAGTGCAGGAGCAGATTAACCCTTGCAGTGTTGCAGACTGAGGTTCAAAGAATACAAGTCCTAATACACACAGGACACTGATGCCCTGGCCTGCTGGAACTATGACAGACACCCGTAACCGCCCTGGCAGAGAGGGACCACAGCGGACACGGACCACCAGCCTAATACCACCAGGAGGAAAACTGTAATAGTCTACATTCTAGTGTGGATGTCTGTTTCAATTCTGCTCCAAAAAGCAGTCCTTAAAGAAGAACTCCCGCAAAATTTTTTATTCCATGTCCTGCTAGAAATGTACATGATGTAATCTGTAGTGAATGTCATTTTCTTACCAGTGTCTGTATTTTTGATTTATTTAATCCTGAAGTTTCTTATCTGTGTCATGTGACCAGCAATTAGACCCACCAACTCACACATAGTCTTATGTGTGGACAGGAAGTCTAATTCTCTATGTATTCCTATGAGACTGAAAGTGAGGCTCCCATAGGAATGAATAGAGCAGTTACTGGCTTTCTGTCCTGGGTCAGTTGGAGGTCAGGGACAATAAGAAGAGAGGTTATTACTCACAATTTCATTCTCTGATAAGAAGATGACAATCACTACAGATTACATCATGCACCTTTCTAACAGGTCAGAGAATAACATTTTTTGCGGGAGTTCTTCTTTAATGAACTGGGCACAAGATGGAGAATTCCAGGTTGATTTCCACCCAGTGGAGTACATAGAGAAGTAAGGGCCCCATAGCAAGGATCAAACCAGGCCCCCCACACAGGACAGAAGGGTTTCTGCCTAAACCCCTTTTCAGTGATCCTTGGGCCATTTTCCCACTGCCTCATTTGCTAAAAGTTGTTCCTTTAGAGGGTAGAGTCCTGACCAAGTTTTCACCTCCAGTAGAAGAGGAGATAATCCCAACTAAGACTGGGCCCCCTCTTGCCCTGGGCCCCATAGCAGTCGCATGGTCTGCCGCTATGGTAGTTACACCCCTGTGTCCAATGAAGTATGGAACCAAAAATTCAAAGAATCACTCGCAATAGGCCCCAAACAGAATTCGTGGAGACCGGTGGCTGGCAGCGGATTTCCACTCACTTTACCAATCCAGTAAATAAGAAAAATGACCACAAGGCTTTAAAGGGAACCTCTGATATTGAACAGGGTGGCTTACCCACAGTCAGCAGGAGGAGCTGAGCAGATTGATACATAGATTTCTAGAAAGATTTATTGTGACTTTATACATTTACCTCTCTGTTCTTTCCATACTTAGGAGTCCAGTGGGCGATCATACATAGTGTGTGACAGCTGTCTCTTTATGGATTCTGATAAAGGGAAAGGTGTCAGTCCCTAAATAGGACTGTGCCATGACACCTCAGTATAGAAGAGCAGAGATCTAAATGAATGAATTACAAGCTGTGCTGAATATTTTCCTACAAAACAATATATCTGCTCAGCTCCTCCTGCTCTATAACATGCTGACCACAGAGAGGACTGCATGTACAATGTAACAGGCAGTGGAGTAAATCTCACTGAAGTTTTGCTATGGGGCACTATGAGATCTGTGTACACTCCTAGAGACAGGTTACCTTCATTATGAGATTTATCTTGCTCTTGGTATGCAAGGACTGGGAGTGCATTAGAGAAGAAGCTAAACAGGACAAAGCTACTGTCTGCTGTGTCAAAAACTGTATCTTTGTCACAAAAATACACTGTGGATATTATTTACAAAAAAGCGATATAATGAATATGAAATTATTATAATGAGTAAGTAATAATTATCAATATGGAAGGTGATGGGTTCTCTTTAAGATAATACATGCTGTTTCCTTATTGAGCTGGCAATATTAATGTGACAGCAGATCAGGCCGACGCTTGGAGTCGTGGTCCATGTCTATTAGCTCTGACAGATGTTTATTCGTGTCTGTAGTAGACAGGAGGAGGATGCTGCTCTCAGGAGCCTCAGGGGTAGAATGGGAAGGCATCGTCTGAAGAAATAGCAAGCCTCACCCTTCATCTTATATTTGACCATCTTCTGATTTTTTTAGTGCATATTTTCGAGCATTGTATGATTCTAGCCCCCTCTTCAATGAAAATATTTAGTAATGAATAGGATGGAATTACAATGCTGGTTTACTTTTTTCTATTAGATTTATACATTGATTAGAACAGACCAATGGGACAAATGGACATGATGGAGACGGGTCCATCTTTCAGGACCCCTTCCATTAGAGGAGAGCTTCTTTGGTGGATCAGCTTGCATCTAACAGCTGATCATCAGAAGTTTGTGAATCCAGATCCTCAGTGGTTACGTGATCATTTGATCACCTTATCTACACCTTTATTTACTATTGCAGTTTTTTAGGACATCCAAAAGTATACATTAGCTATTGAGAGAACTACATAAAGAACAGGAGATCCTTTAGGAAGAGCACATTAGGAGCCCTTCCTCTGGAAGGATGTGTCTCATGCTACCATCATTTAAAGGGTTATGTCATCTCAGACCTTAATGACATATTGCTTGGATACAGTGCCTTGCGAAAGTATTCAGACCCCTAGAACTTTTCAACCTTTTGCCACATTTCAGGCTTCAAACAAAAAGATATAACATTTTACATTTTTGGTGAAGAATCAACAACAAGTGGGTCACAATTGTGAAGTGGAACGAAATTTATTGGATCATTTAAACTTTTTTTGTAATAATAAAACTGAAAGTGGGGCGTGCAAAATTATTCGACCCCATTTACTTTCAGTTCAGAAAACTGACTCCAGAAGTTGATTGAGGATCTCTGAATGATCCAATGTTGTCCTAAATGACTGATGAAGAGAAATAGAATCCACCTGTGTGTAATCAAGTCTCCGTATAAATGCACCTGCTCTGTGATAGTCTCAGGGTTCTGCATCATGAAGACCAAGGAACACACCAGGCAGGTCCGTGATACTGTTGTGGAGAAGTTTAAAGCCGGATTTGGATACCAAAAGATTTCCCAAGCTTTAAACATCCCAAGGAGCACTGTGCAAGCGATCATATTGAACTGGAAGGAGTATCAGACCACTGCAAATCTACCAAGACCCGGCTGTCCCTCTAAACTTTCATCTGAAACAAGGAGAAGACTGATCAGAGATGTAGCCAAGAGGCCCATGATCACTCTGGATGAGGCCTCTTTCACACGAACGTTGTGTTTTGCGGTCCGCAAATTGCGGAGCCGCAAAAACAACGGATGGCATCCGTGCGCATTCCGTATTTTGCGGAACGGAACAGCTGGCCCCTAATAGAACAGTACTATTCTTGTCCGTAACACGGACAAGAATAGGACATGCTCTATTTTTTTTTGCGGGCCACGGAACGGAGCAACGGATGCGGACAGCACACGGTGTGCTGTCCGCATTTTTTGCGGCCCCATAGAAATGAATGGGTCCACATTTTTCATGTGAAAAATGCGGATCGGAGCCCGCAAAAAATACTGTCGTGTGAAAGAGGCCTGAACTGCAGAGATCTACAGCTGAGGTGGGAGAGTCTGTCCATAGGACAACAATCAGTCCAACGCTTCACAAATCTGGCCTTTATGGAAGAGTGGCAAGAAGAAAGCCATTTCTCAAAGATATCCATAAAAAGTCTTGTTTACAGTTTGCCACAAGCCACCTGGGAGACACCAAACATGTGGAAGAAGGTTCTCTGGTCAGATGAAACCAAAATCAAACTTTTTGGAAACAATGCAAAACGATATGTTTGGCGTAAAAGCAACACAGCTCATCACCCTGAACACACCATCCCCACTGTCAGACATGGTGGTGGCAGCATCATGGTTTGGGCCTGCTTTTCATCAGCAGGGACAGGGAAGATGGTTAAAATTGATGGGAAGATGGATGGAGCCAAATACAGGACCATTCTGGATGAAAACCTGTTGTAGTCTGCAAAAGACCTGAGACTAGGACGGAGATTTATCTTCCAACAAGACAATGATCCCAAACATAAAGCAAAATCTACAATGGAATGGTTCAAAAATAAACGTATCCAGGTCTTAGAATGGCCAAGTCAAAGTCCAGACCTGAATCCAATTGAGAATATGTGGAAAGAGCTGAAAACTGCTGTTCACAAACGCTCTCCATCCAACCTCAAAGAGCTCGAGCTGTTTTGTAAGGAAGAATGGGCAAGAATTTCAGGCCCTAGATGTGCAAAACTGATAGAGACAAACCCCAAGAGACCGCAGCTGTAATCACAGCAAAAGGTGGCGCAACAAAGTATTAATGCAAGGGGGCCGAATAATTTTGCACGCCCCACTTTTCAGTTTTATTATTACAAAAAAAGTTTAAATGATCCAATAAATTTCCTTCCACTTCACAATTGTGACCCACTTGTTGTTGATTCTTCACCAAAAATTTAAAATGTTATATCTTTTTGTTTGAAGCCTGAAATGTGGCAAAAGGTTGAAAAGTTCCAGGGGGCCGAATACTTTTGCAAGGCACTGTACATCATCAATGTCAGATAGCTATGGGTGAGGGTCCCATCTCTGTGACCCAATCCATTCAATAGTGATGCTGTCCTTCACTTTGGAAGTCCCAGAATTAATGATGGTAGGATGAGACCAGAAAGAGGAAGGGCTCCTAATTTGGTCTTGCTAAACGGTCTCCTCTTCTTTATGTGTACCCTACTTATCTCAACAGATGAGCCAACCTATTCACACCATTAGAACAGGGGTGAGACTAGACTGGGCTGGACCACCTCTCTGCATATTACCCATAGGTTTATATGGGACAGGGATTTCTTGCCTGTTTCTCACTAGCTTTGTTACACAGCGGCTCCATCTGATGTTTTTTTTATTGTTACACCTTAAATACACTGTTTAGTTTCTATGCTTCTTTGCCGACTATAGTGAATGCTATCTACAATTGTTTCCAGAATCTTATTGCTGTCTGCATTGTAGTCCTGTGTGTTGTGGGTTCTCCTTCTGGTTGATTTTTGTGATTTTTTTGTTGGACAGAGGCTTGTTTCACACTGCCGGCAGCCTGTTTCTGAAGGCTGTTCCAGCATAGAATACCGGGAATCGGCGGGAAAAAGCCACTGCCTGCAGGCATATTTGCCGGATTGTGGCCAGGTCAACGCCATTATATTGTCCGTTAGCATCTGACAATGCCTGAGTTCATGGTCAGTTTCTGCTAGGTTTTATTTTTCTTACCTACATTTCTCGCTGTCTATTTTGTGGCTTCCATAATTTACATGCCTACAAGTTTGGAAACATCCTGTCATTGGTGCAAACTAGATATTTACTCTACTGAACCTCCTTGTCTTTGGTTATAGTGGCTGAAGGCCCTTTTCATAAAGGTCCATCTGGGGTAATACCGATTGGGGGGGTCTCTTCACAGTCTAAGGCTGGTAGAACTGATTGGATAGTGTCAGGCTGTGTACGGACACATCCCTAACTGGTAACACCCAGATGGACTTTTTTTTGAGCATTTGAAACAGAGGTCTCAAAATCGGCCAGATATCTGGACTGAACATAGAAAAAAATTTTCAGTTGACAGGCTGCGTGCATTTTAAAATGTTATGCAATACATGGGTGTCACCATCACTGCCCCACACTTCACCTCAGCCAGTCACACCTGGGAATGATGCCAAGAGGCTTCCTAGTGGTGAGAACAGTGGGATAAGAGATGTGTCACTACTTGTTTGTGGCATTCTAATTTCAAACTTTCACATGGCTGGATAACCGCTTCTTAATGCAGACCCCAGGATGAATACAAAACCCACAGACAGACTATAAACTTTATACAGACCCCAGATAAGACCTCAAATTTATATAGACCTTAAATTACACTCCAAATCAGACCCAAATTTTATACAGACCCTAGATCAGACCCCCAACTTTACACAGACCCCAGACTACACCCCATATCAGAACCCAGATCAGACCCCAAATTTATACATACCCCGAGATCAGACCTTAAAGAAGAGCTGTCACCTCTTCTGACATGTCTGTTTTACTACTTGCATTCCCCATGTAATAACAATTCTGGAGCATCTATTTTTATGATTCTTTGCTATGATATTCCTGTATTATTCCTGCTAGAAGTTTACAAATAAATTGCCAACATTCTGCAGTAAAGATACTGCTGGGTGTTACCAGTAGTGGGTGTGTCTGCTGTAAGACTGTGCGGAGACCCCCCCGCCCCCAGCTGGTAACACCCAACAGCACTTTTATTGGAGACTGCTGTATAAATAATAAAGGAATGGGATAGAGTTGTAAGAATAGATGCTGCAGAATTGTTATAACGTGGGGATGCATTTAGTTAAAGCAGACATGTCGGGAGAGGGGACAGGTCCGCTTTACAGTGTAACTGTTGTTTCGGTGTAAAGAGTTGTAACTGAGCATTGCTAAGGAGAGTCTGTCTTCAGTATTTTACTGAGCGCTGAAGACACCTGTGTCAGATAGAAAGGGCGATGGACAGTGATAGGACACATGTCCATAGTCAGGGACTGGGGTGTTGACAAGAGCCGGCTGCATGATGCACACAGACGTCTTCTGAAGACAGATTCTCCTTAGTAATGCTCAGTTAGAGGTTTGCTAAGAAGATTCTTTACACCCTGTTTTCTAATAGAAAGAAACATCTTTCCCTAATAAAGTATCTTACAAAAATGTTTAACATCCCTGTCCCTGCACTGTATTAAAAATAAATCGAAACGACAGGTACACTTTAAATTCATACAGACCCCAGATCATAAATCAAGTTTATACAGACCCCAGATCAGATCAACCCCAAAATATTTACAGACCCCAAATCAGATCACGCCTGCCCCTATAACCCCCTCACATCCCCTCTGACCCATAAATGCAGACCTCAGAGCAAACAAAAAAAACTCACCGCTCCTCTCTTCCTCTGGGCACCGCCACCACTTTTCAGGACAGCAGTGTGTCCAGGAGCCAGCACTGCACTGCGTCCTAACCCTGCAAGGCATCAGGTCATAGTGCACACCTACACGTACTATGTCCTGAAGCTGTATGCTTTCATGACATAGGGCAGCACTGGCGCCAGGTGAAGAAGACCAGAGAGCACAGTGTCAGCACAGCACTAGCGGTGGTGCCATACTCACCACTCCCTGGGCCTCCTAATGAGTGCTCCCACAATCAAAATGTGCCACAACCTCAAAACTGATATATTCCTTTCCCCCATGGTAAATCTGGGCCACTGTTATGCTTAGGTCATCAGGGGAAAGGCTCATTGTGTCATGTACCTTCCCCCCCTTAAGCCAGCACTAGGAATGCACATACAAAATAATGTCTTGTATAATATTCACCCATTATCAGAAGTGCAAAGAAAATATTTTATTAAACAGCACAAAACCCATATAATGGAAATGCATAAAGTGCATCTCCACTAATTGTATCTCCTTGTTTGTAGCATAAACTCGTTAATATTCTGCTCACCAAAACCCTTTTTTCGCTCCTATTGATTTTCTCAGGAGTCATAAGACTTTTTAATAACCTTGTGGAGAGATCACACTTTTGATCTGACCCAGACTTGAAGCAAATTACACTAAAGAAAACTAGTATTTGATTGACAGCTATTCAAAGAGCTTCCAGGCGGTCCCACAGATGGCAGTTTTGAGATATAGCATTGCTTAATGATGATAGTTATTAATCCTTCCATGTAATTAAAGTAAGGGCCCGTTTACGCAGGCCGAAGATTGGGACAATTAGTAGTTCGGAAAACTAAAATTTGCCTCTGTAAAGGTGCCATTGATCACCCAACAAATGGGCAAAATATTTGTCCATGAAGGTTCTCATTCATCCAGGTCATGGTATATCTGTAGTAATTAGTCATTTTTTTCAATTAGAAAGCCAATAAAATGACTAGCAAAACTTCTTTTAAAAAAAGGCCAATTGTTTTGACTTATTACTATTGATAGATCAAACTGTTGGTTTATTGGGTAATCACATCTTTCATCTGGCATCTTAACTCCTTCAGGACCTCCCCCATACATGTACGGCAATTATGGCATCCGCTGCATGTGCAAGCGGTAAACATGGCGCCCGCTTGCACGTGCAGCGGACGCCATAACCACCGAGTTTCTGCTTTTTAAACAGCAGACACCCACGGCAAATGTATGCGATCATCCATAAGGCTGATTGCATACATTTTCCCCCTCAGATGCCGTGGTCAAAGTGACCACGGCATCTGAGCAGTCCGGAAGAGAAAGCCGAGTGCTCCTCTCCAGTAATAGCGTTTTCCGGCTGACATTAGGGAACCTGTTACAGTACACAAAAAGCCTGAAGTCTCAAGCAGGCTGTTAGATGAATATACCAATACAGGCCACTAGGTGGCAGCACTGTATATTGAAATTGTATATTGAATATGTATATTGAAATTGAATACTGTATGTTGAAATTGAAGTGTTCAATGATGGCTATATAGCCATCAATGAACACAATGGGCAATCTAATGATTGGCAGTGATAGTCACTCAGGGTGACTTAAAAAAAAGTAAAAAAAAAAAAGTAAAAAAAAAAGTTTTTTAAAATATAAAAAAAAAATAAAGTTCAAATTACCCCCTTTCCTTAAAATAAAAATACTTAAAAAAATAAACATCATGGGCATCGCCGCAGGCGGAAATGTCCATACAATTAAAATATAACAATATTAATACCATACAGCAAATGGTGTAATGGAAAAAAAATAAAAACAGCCAATTTTCCATTTTTGTCACTTCAACTCCCTAATAATTTTTTATAAAAAGTGATCAAAAAGTCACACACACAAGTATCATTCAAAAGTACAGATCACCCCGCAAAAAATGAGCCTTCACACAGCTCCATGCACATAACTACAAAAAAGTTATAGGGGTCAGAAAATGGAGATTCTCAAGGCTTTTTTTTTTTTCAGTATTAAAACGTGAGACAAATTATACAGGTGTGGTATCACTTTAATCATACTGATCTGGAGAATGAAGGTAACAGGTCAGTTTTACCGCATAGTGAACGGTGTAAAAAAAAAAAAATTCCAGAATTCCGTTCCGTGCTTCCCACTACATTGTATGCAACTGTCAATGGTGCTATTAGAAAGTACAACTTGTCCCGCAAAAAATAAGCCCTCATAAGGCTATGTGAACGGAAAAATAAAAAAAGTTAAGACTATGGGAAGGCGGGGAGGAAAAATGAAAACACAAAAATGGAAAATCACACGGTCCTCTGAGGGTTAAAAGGGTTGTGCCACTATTAAGTATTATTTTAAAGAAGAACTCCCGCTAAAATTTTTATTCTCTGACCTGTTAGAAAGGTGCATGATATAATCTGTAGTGGTTGTCATTTTCTTATCAGAGGCTGAAATTGAGAGTTTCCACTCTCTTCTAATTGTAGCTGGGTCATGTGACCAACTCCCTGACCTCCAACTGACCCAGGACAGCAAGCCAGTCACTGCTCTATTCATTCCTATGAGACTGAAATTGAGGCTCCCATAGGAATACATAGAAAATGAGACTTCCTGTCCACACATAAGGTGCTGTGTGAGTTGGTGGGTCTAATTCCTAGTCACATGACACAGATAAGAAACTTCAGGATGATATAACTCAAAAATTCAGCTACTGGTAAGAAAATGACATTCACTACAGATTACATCATGTACATTTCTAGCAGGACATGGAATAACATTTTTTGCAGGAGTTCTTCTTTAATATAATTCTAGGTAGTTTTGTCATTTATTTTCTGTTATAAAAATGCTCTGGTTGTAAGCTATTCTCTTTACTTCATTATATTGGCGCCCCCTGGGGTTTGATCTGTATAGTAAATTGCACGTCCACCTACTGAGTTGAATGACCCTTGTGATAGGTTAGGCTTCATCTCCCAGGACCTCCAGAATAATCACTAGATTGAAGGGACCTCTGAATGAGAGGGGCTGAGCTGCAGTGCCCAAAACCGTTGAAGTCCCAGATAACCCCTTAAAGACTTTAGGTCTTTCTTGTAAACAAATGTGTGTTGGTCTATCACATAAAATCCCAATAAAATACATTTAAGTCTGTGGGTGTAACATGAAAAAATGTGGAAAACTTCAAGGGGGATGAATACTTTTTCAAGGCACTGTACATGTAAGAATGCAGCAATCAAAGAAATACAATAGCAGTACCCTCAGGTGTGGGATACTACATGTGTGCAACGAGCATTGCATGCGTCAATCACAACAATGAGATGGATGAGGATGTCAATAGATTGTCCTCAACAAAAAATGTTTTTTCTTTCTATCCACTGCTTGGCTACAAGGGTCATTCTGCTTCGGTTCCATCTGGATAAGAGATTAACTCATCAGTTCATTAGCCTCTAAGGTTCTTTCAAGCTTCCATCTTCTATTTCTGAATGAATACACCCATCCCCATAATATAGCAGAAGGGAGCACTCCTGTTGTAATGTCTTGGCTGCAGTGCACCCAAGTACTAATCACATTTTAACCTTCCATCTTCTGCGACTGCTACCATCATCTCGTCACAAACATCTTCATGTTATGCACGGTCAAGGCACAAGCAGGATCTAGGCAGAAGCAATAATAATGATGAATGGTCCAGTTTAGCAGACCCAACTCTTTGGAGGACCAGTCCAACCCTGCATTACACATGGAGACTATTGATGGAAATGGACATTGTGTAATGCTTATTTTCCCCAGTGGTGGCACCGCAGAGAAGCTGCACACTTTTCAGTTCATTTAGGTCCCCGTCTTATTTTTATTATCTTATTGGTGAGGGACTCTTCTTACAAATAGAGATTGTCTAAAGAGGATTTCAAACTAATAATTTGCTGATTACTAATATTTTTTTTGCTCCAGAGCATAATAAAACTATGTAATAAATGTTTTATTCATTTTCTTCACTTGCAAAAGCCTTTAGTAGTGTGGATATAAAAGAAGCATTGTCTATGAAGAAACGGCCCTCAGGAATAGAGCGCCATTAACAAAGTGCAGCTCTCATAGAAGCAGACCCAGCCGATCCATAAATTACAGTCAATCATTTGAACGGCTGGCGTGTAATAATACTTTTCCCTTTAAAGGGGTTCTCCAGGACTTAAGAAAATAAAAATACTTAAATATTGCATTACTTTATTATAAATATATTCCCAAATACCTTTAATTAGTTATAATGGCTCATTTTGTCTAGGGAGCAATCATCAGGGGAAATAAAATGGCCACCGTCCTATTAGTACACACAAAACCTGTCCTAATCACACAGCAGGACAGGTTACTTCACAACACTAAGGTAAAGAGCTGCCTCACCCTCCTCTCTGCTCTACCTGTCAGGGGTTATGATCCTGAATACAGATGATAAGAACTTCAGCTAAATCTCTGTAGGAATGGAGATCATGAGGAGACATGAAGTACAGACAGGACGGACAGGACAGACTGTGGGCTGTGGTAATGTAGACTACATATAATAACTGCTGCTCATTATGCACACCCCACCTCCTCAATGTACTTCATGTCTCCTCATGAACTCGATTCCTACAGAGATTCAGCTGAAGATCTTAGGGAGCAATCATCAGGGGAAATAAAATGGCCGCCGTCCTATTAGTACACACAAAACCTGTCCTAATCACACAGCAGGACAAGTTACTTCACAACACTAAGGTAAAGAGCTGCCTCATCCTCCTCTCTGCTCTGCTTGTCAGGGATTATAATCTTGAATACAGATGATAAGATCGTCAGCTAAATCTCTGTAGGAATAGAGTTCATGAGGAGACATGAAGTACAGAGAGGAGGTGGGGCTGTGGATAATGAGCAGCAGCACTTGTATGCAGTCTCCATTACCACAGTCTGTCCTGTCCATCCTCTTTTATCAGCTGTGTTCAGAATCATAATCCCTGACAAGTAGAGCAGAGAGGAGGTGTCAGGGCTGGGATACACAGACAAAGGGGAAGTGATCCCTGAGCTAAATCCCAACCTCTTTCCCTGCCTATTGCCTACTCAGGCTAACCCCTGAGTCAACAACTTGAAGACTTGAGATACACTAGAAAAAGTGCAGGGGAAGGGAAAACAAACAAGATAGACAAACAAGAACAAATGGATAGTCAGATAGTCGCGTCAAAACCAGGAGAGTACATCAGGAACAAAATCAGTAAGCCAAGAGTAGTCACAAAACACGCCGAGGGTCAAAGAACAAACAAGAGTCTAAATAGCAGAGCACAAATGACAAACCAGGTAGTAGCAAGGAAACTCCAAACACTGGCAGCAAGGCTTACATTAGAAGTCCTTAAATACCTAGCAGACCCCACCCAACCAGCTGACTGGGAGGAGAAAGCAAGGAACAAAACTTAACTCATAAGATACCAGATAAATCAGAAAATAAACACAGACTATATTGCTCGCGTTTTCTGGCGACCAGTAACAGGCCGCGAGCGAGTGTGCGCACCAGCCACGTCCCTGGCACTTATGACCGTCGCGCGCGTCCCCTGCCTGGGACGCGCATCCACAGCCAGAGACCATCGGCTGGAGGAGGAGCCTGCCGAAATAGCGGACGAAGCCTGACCACGGGCAACCACTTTGCCACCAGAGTCAGAGACAGGACCAGCAGAACGGGTGCAATGACTGCCGGTCCTGACAGGAGGATGAGGCAGCTCTTTACCTCAGTGTTGTGAAGTAACTTGTCCTGCTGTGTGATTAGGACAGGTTTTCTGTGTAATAAAAGGACGGCGGCCATTTTATTTTTCCTAATGATTGCTCCCCAGACAAAAGGAGCCATTATAACTAATGAAATGTATTTGGGAATATATTTATAATGAAGTAATATTTAAGTATTTTAATTTTCTTTATTCATGGAGAACCCCTTTAAGGGAGTTGTACCATTACGACAACTTACAACAGGATAGGGGATACATCTCTGATCAGTCGAGGTCTAGGGGACTGCCAAAGATAGTGGAGTACAAGCACTCAGTTATTTCCAGCAGCCCCATAGAGCTGAATAGAATGGGAGAGCATATGCAAGACCACCATTCCATTTAAATAGGGGCACAGGCTCGGATCTCGTGATCGGTGGGGACCACGGTGGTCAGACCCTTGGCGATCAAACAATTATCTCCTATCCTGTGGATAGGGGATAAGTTGTCTTAAAGGGGTTCTATCATCAGATACGTCGCAATAAAACAGTCTCACCTAAGACATGTGTGCATCATGATCTTGGTCCCATCTTCTTAAGTGCCCGCATTCTTGAGAAAATTGATGTTTTAGAATAAGCAAATGAGCCCCTAGGAGCAACAAGGGTGGTGCTGTTGCACCTTGTTGCCTCCAGAGGCTCCATTTACTGCCCTTTTTGCTGCATCCTCACCATTGACTAACAGGGCCAGACAGTGATTACATACTAACAGCTGGCACTGAAATCTCACGGGATCTTGTTCAGCATGCACACTGTACAGGGATGGAAGATGGAGACCAAGACCATGATGTTCAACTGTCAAGCAAACATGTCTCATGTAAGACAGTTATATTGTGACATATCTGATGACAGAACCCTTTTAATGGGACTGCTCCTTTAATGATTATGGTTTGCAGTATATACCCATAGTCACAAACAGATGCATGACCTACAACTTGGCTGGATGGCTTTTCCTATGCATGTCTCCGCTTCTTGACAGGAAGTTCACATTAGAAAACAGGAAATGTGGTAACAGGGATGTCTCTCCTCAGAAAATATAATAATAAGATAAAATATAGAAGCAGATAAATGGAAGGCCATCTTGTCCCAGGATTGCGGTGGCATGGCGTACCAACAGCAGGAGAGGGGTTCTCTTTTCCTTTCATAGGGTCAGTTTTAAGTGTGTGGCCCTAACATGGTTCCCCACACATGGAGGCATGGTAATGGAAACAGACACAGCACTGTTCAAAGAAACAGAACTTTACTCTAGTTGGGGCACAATGTGTAAAGGTTCCAGACATGGGCACCTGATCGTGGCATACTTACAGTACCATGAAGGAAGACCACGTGAATGCAAAGGGAACTCTTTCCATTCCCATCATAAATTCATGGCCTTCTCCTGCAAGCACCAATAGGGGGAGCTTAGTGCAAAAGAGAGTCTACAGCTTTTACTGAATTCAATGGTAACTGTATAAATTTCTATTTACTGAGCGCCCCTAGTGGTGGCTGCAGGCAGCCAGTTTTACAATGTATTGACGGAAATCAGGAGGCATAGAACTGTGTGAGGAACATTTATCAATATATGTATGTAGGTCAGTTGTCTGATGTAAATGCATTGAGATTTATTAAGCACCAGCTCCACTTTTTCGGACACAGGAGCGAGTGAGGTAGAGTGCGATATTATTTATTTTATTCTCCACTTACCCAAAAAAAGAATCATACATTTGTCAGAAATCTCACTAGGTCTTACTAAGTTTTGTTATGTTTATGAGGCTTATGAGATGTGTGACACCAATGGCATTGACTGGGCCCTTACAGTCTCAACTGGGTACACATCGTGGCAGGTACAAGTACTGGCATATAGCTTGGTAGTTACAGCCTCTAATGGGCACAAAGGACACCTCACAGTATTTAGTCGACATAGGGCTACCATGGGCTTGGCACTCTCTCTTTGGGTCTTTGGTTACAATGTCGCAAGGGTGACTCGATTTCCCTCCAGCCATGATACAGGATCATACTAGAAATGGTCCAAAACCACTTGCATTGTGCACGGTCTTTTTCCGGTTACTCAACACTCTCCCAAACAGACCCAAGTAATACAACTGTCCAGTTCAGGATCAAGGTGCTGGAAGTGGTCTGCGACTACCCAGCATGATTCTCAGGGTCACTGCCTTTTCAGTGATGGACACTGGTGGGGGCTTTCCTCTTCACAGACCTCCTCTGGATCACAGTCACGCTACTCACACCTGACAGGTTTTCTGTACACTCTCTATATACACTTACTATATACTCCAACTCCCTCATAGCACAGAGCTTGTGCAGTGCCATGGTACTGCATCGGCATACATGACGATGACCTTACTATCTATCCCACCATGTCCACCAGTATATAGTGGACCTTCACATTTGTGGAAGCGAGTCCTGCAGGCTGCTCCGGCAGAAAACATCCTTTATAGCCTGCAATGTATGTCCCTACTCTATTTGGTTTGTAGATGATGAAAAACAGATCTTGTTATTTTTTTCACTTCTAAAGAAGTACAAAAACTCTATCTTTCCATATTTTTATGTTCATTAAAAGCAAATCAAAGCATATCCATTGCCATGTCTTTTGCGCTTGCCAATGGCTCCTCGAGTACCCCGGCACCCCCGGAGACTCTTACAGTTTTTGCGCTGTGGTAGTACATATGAACAGACATAAATGTAATCCCTGTTTATTATTTTCGGTCTTTTGATTCCATAGCTATTCAGACCAAATTTGTGTAAATGAAAACTTAATGGGCATCAACTGCGAAGCATTATGGATTATGCACTTTTTTGCCACGCGGAAGCCTCACACAGACTTAATTGAATTGTTCTGTAGCCATTGAATTCTCTTTTGTATACGGCATGCATCATATTTAGTTATTATCAGCATGCAAGATAGGAAAACACATATTTTCCATTAGGACTCAGAGGCTAAGAAAATTAAAATTTATGACGCTGCCCATTTCAAAGGACAAATTCCACTGTGTATTATATAAAGCACTGGGTCTACAGAGGAACGCTTAATGAAAGCTATGCTCTGCGTGAGATATGAATTCAGAATAGATACTGCTGGTATGAAAAAAACTGTGTAGTCTGAAAGTAGGGTTTTAAAAATTTGCAAACAAATCATAATGAGTCAGTGCTGGACTCAGGGGTGCACGCTGCCTGAGGCGAAAACTGAAACAATGCCAATTTCTTAACCTAAGCCCTTCCCTTCATCTCATTGCCTTTTGGCTGCCCCCCTCTCCCCTCTTGCCAGGGTCATAGCTAAAGGCTCATGGCCCTGGTGCAAGGGTTCAGCTTGGGCCCCCCCTTCCCTCAGTGCTTTGTGGTCAGGGGCAGGGGAGCACATAGCCTTCCTGCTGTCTGAGGCAAAACTTGAAACAGCACCCCTTCCCCTGCCAAATTCTTGACCTAACCCTTTCCCACCAGCCAGAGGTGTAACTTGACTTGCATGCACTTTCTATAATATTGGAGTTTTCTTATGCGGCACAAGGGTCTCCTGGGCCCAGTAGCGACTACTACCTCTGCACCCACTATAGCTACGTCCCTTCCTCTTGCCCCTACCTAGTGCTGCCTGAGGCGATCGCCTCACCTGGCCTCATTGGTGGTACACCCCTGGCTGGCTGGCTGGACTGGGGATCACCAGCCAAAATGAATCATCTCATAAAAAGGAGACCCAAAGAGATTGGCTACGAAGTCCATGCCTCCTTCTCCTCACATTTATGTGACCAGTGCAGAAGTCAAGACAGAGTAGATAAGCTGTGACATCACCTATTGTAAAAAGAGTATTCTGTGCTATCTATATAGAGGTGTTAATTGTTTTTGTAATTCGTTCTGTGGTGATAATGATAGTATCTACTGAAAAGTTAAATGTACAGAACAGTAAATCATGACCTATCATTAGGCCTAGTTGCCAATGTGAAAATTTCAGGATTAAATACAAATTTATTAAATATAGATGGTAACATTAAAAAATAAAAAAAAAACACCAAACATTCTAAAAAATATATGTTTGACATATTCTGACGACTTATTCTCTTTAAGGCCCCTTGCACACGGGCGTTGCGGATTCAGTCCGGACGCCTTCAGGGTGCGTTGCGGGTTATCCGCAGCAAATCGCACGCAATCGCAGTCAGTTTTGACTGCGATTGCGTGCGTACCTTCAGTTTTTTCTGCGCGGGTGCGAAGCATTTTTCACCCGCGTGAGAAAAAACTGATTGTTTACAAACCACATTGCTAGGCAACCGTCAGTGAATCCCGCATTGCATCCGCACCTGTTTGCGGATGCAATGCGATTTTCACACAAACCCATTCACTTCAATGGGGCCAGGGTTGCGTGAAAATCGCAGAATATAGAACATGCTGCGATTTTCACGCAACGCAAAAGTGATGCATGAAAAACATCGCTCATCGGAAAAGCCCCATTGAAATGAATGGGTCAGGATTCAGTGCGGGTGCAATGCGTTCGCATCACGCATTGCACCCGCGCGGAAACATCGCCCGTGTGAAAGGGGCCTAACAGTGATTTCTTAAAAAAAAAAAAGAGAGAGAGACTTTACGGTAAATGTTCGGTTTCTAAACTGAGGAGATTAGAAATGAAGAGGAACATACAGTCCTTGCTTTGAAGATGCCCACTTTCTATGGATTGTTTTCATGTCTATGGCTTAGCACAAACACTTTATAAAATGTACGTGCTTGCTTTTATAACGTGACCTTTTTGGTCCCGGTGAAGTTTGTTACAGGTTGATCTTGACATAGGTTTTAACATTACTTGACCAGGACCATCCATCACCTTCAGTTTCCTGTAATGAACTCCTTGCTGAACTTCTTATTTCTGGCTTAGAGTATTGACTACTACAGTATTACAGTCTGTCCTTTGACATGACTTTTACCTTTAGCTGGGTTTGTACCAATCACTGGAGGTCCAATCACTGGAACCTCTACTGATCATAAGAAAGGAGGTCCCTAAGTCCCATTTGTGAGTTTTAGAGGTATTGTGTATTTCATTCACTTCTATGGGACTGCCGGAGACAGCTGAGCACTGTCCCATAGACAGTGAATGGAGCAGTGGTCATGTGTGTGCTTTACTGCCCATTTCACACAGCAAAATCCAGGACCCCAGTTTTTGTGATCGTTGGGCGTCCCAGTGGTAAGACCTATGCCCTGAACACTGTGAACGGGAGATTAAAGTAGCTGCACTGGGACTTGTTGTTCTATTGATTAGTACAGGGTAGAAGGTGTAGTGCCGACTTCTATCTTGATATTCTCTATATCTGACAGGTGTGGGGGTGGACTGGGAACTTGAAGTGGCCCTGGAAAAAAAAGTGGCCCCGTTTTAAACTTATGGAAGGCAGGGCCAGCAATACCATATTGTGGCTCATTATACCATCCCAACAGAGCCAAATACCACAGTCTATCATAAAATACTGCCAGCAGAAAATACATCTTCCAAAACTTCCACTGACTGGTCGTGAGGAAGGTCCAGGTGCCCCCTTGGGCACAGGCCCACTAAGAAATTTCCCTGTAATGTCTATGGCCAATCCACCCCTGGACAGGCGGGGGAGTGGGAGTTAATAGTGCCTTATTTGCAATGCACAAACAGTACATTTCATAACATTAACTAAATAAATACGCACAGAAAGTGGATAAAAAATGACCGGGGCCCTTTATCCGATTCATATTAATTAGTCTTAAAAATACCAAGTCCAATAAATAATATAGTTATTCGCCAGGTAATACTGTCACGTCTTCACCTGTTACTTTCCTGTTTTTTTCTCTCTGTCAATCCCTTCACTGGCTCCACATTGCCCAGAGAATCCAGTTAATAACACTGACATACAAGGCCGTCCACAACCTGTCCCCTCCATACATCTGTGACCTGATCGATACCCTCCCACTTGCACAAGACCTCCCTCTCCTAGGGGTGGACTGGCCATAGATTCTACAGGGAAATTTCCCGGTGGGCCGATGCCCAGGGGGCCACTCAAGCCCTCTTGATGGCCTCAGGCCAGGTACATAATGATCTGATGCTCAACGGCCACAGGTGCCCTCCTGAACTCAACTGTATTACCGTCCTCATGACGGTGATACAGTTGAATACTGTGGTTGGGGCGGCAGTATTTTGTGCTACCCTGTGGTATTTGGTTCGGCTGGGGCAGTATTCTGTACTGCATTACAGTATTGCATGTCCTGCCTTCTTCTCTTATCCCTGCTTACTTGTTTTGTCCCATCTTCTGTCAGATTGGACCCGCCTACAACATGGGGCCACTTTAATTTTATTTTTTTCCAGGCCCACTTTAAAGGGGTTCTCCGAGTTATATATATTGATGACCTATCCTCAGGATAGTTCATCAATATCAGATCGGCGGGGGTCCGACACCCTGCACCCCCGCCGATCAGCTGTTTGAAGAGGAGGCGCACGGCGTATCAGCGCTGCCTCCTCTTCACTGTTTACATGCTGGCCGACACGGGGGTAGTGGTGAGTAGGTGTAATTACACCTCACCGTCCCATTCATTTCTATGGGAAGAATCGCTTCCATAGACTTATATGGGAACGAATTCTTCCCATTGAAATGAATGGGGCAGTTAGGTGTAATTACACCTACTCACCACTACCCCCATGTCAACCAGCATGTAAACAGTGAAGAGGAGGCAGCGCTGGTACGGCGCGCGCCTCCTCTTCAAACAGCTGATCAGAGGGAGTACTGGGTGTCGGACCCCCGCCGATCTGATATATAACTCGGAGAACCCCTTTAAGTTTCCAATCCGGCCCTGTCCTTCTCTACTTTTCTCTTATCTGCCCTTCCCACAGTAGTCTCCTCCCAAATTTCCCCCCATTCAGCCCCCATACTCTGGAACTCTCTGCAACAACATATCAGCAGCTCAAAAGGAACCTAAAAACCCACCTCTTCAGCCTACAACCTATAGTAACACTGCTGCCACTATACCGCCATATGACCACCCTCACCTACTGCATGCTTCCCTCATCCTTTGAAGATTGTAAACCCTCGCAGGCAGGGTCCTCTCTCCTTCTGTACCAGTTTGTAAGTTGTCTTGTTTATGCTAATTGTACTTGAATGGTGTGGAATGAATGGCAATAAATAATAAAAGTAATAATAAAATAATAATAATAATTGCTAAAACTTCACCGACTGTTCTGGTAACAGATTATGGACAGGAAGAAAACAAAGTATAATGCAAAATAAATTAATATATAACCAGCTGAATGGTGAAAAAAATCCATTCACTGCTAACACTCACCACAAACTTGCTGACTCACAAATTGTCCATCATTGTAACTCGCTTTAATAGAGTAAAAAATATCACCCAAGTCCATAAAACAAGTTTATGTCCCCAATACAAAATTGTCCAAGTGTCTTGGTAGCCTGAAGCCTTTCCATATTTCTAGTTCCGCACATAATACCTGCTTGTAAGACTCGTCATTTCCATCCATCTCTTTTTATCTAATCCCTTCTGTAAGTGAAAATAAGAGCAATTTCCTCTCCTGCGGCTTCCTTTGGCTTGCAGGAGGATTTACATTCACGGTGAGTCTCCCACGCTGGCTGACAGCACCACCACTGATTTCAAGCACATGCCCAGATGATCTGTCAAACTGCTTGCTTAGCTCTACTAAAAGTTTGCCTCCAGCGATTCCTTTGATAGCACATCCTTTGTTTATATACCGTCTAAACCTAACAGGCAGTATTGCTTCATCTCCCCATGGCCCAACGTTCCCTATTGATTTTTTTTTGTCATTCCCTGCCTACTAGGGATGAAAATGGATTCACGACGGCTCTCATGTTCTAAATGCTATCTTGTCTTCATGTAGTCTATTTGTTAATCATCACTGTCACTCTGCCAAGGTCAACGACTAGAACACAATAGACGACCTGCCAGCTAGTACAATATGGAATGGAGGTGCCATGTACAGCCCTCCAGTTATTGCATGTATAGATATCATGCCATCAAATGTCTAAGAGACCCCAAAATCTTATATATTGAAGTAGTAATTGACCTACTGTTGTGTCTACCTCAGATAGGGTTGTTGTAGCTCCCACACGGTGTGATAGGAGATGGCAGGGTAGGACATAGACATGAGGTGGTCTCTTAGTGGTTGATGTTGAAACGTAGTGGTGTAAATTGCAGCAAAATCTATATGCCTCTATCACACAGTCAGTACTTTGCATCAGGATTTCATCATGATTGGGAAGCCAAAAGCAGGAGTGGTTCCAAAACACGACACAAAGACGAAATATTTCCTTCACATGTCATCTATGTTTTGGACCCACTCATGTTTTTGCCTTACACATACAGATCAAATACTGTTGCAAAAAAGTGACCAAGTAGTGACTGATTGATAGAGGCCATGAAAGTCCTGCATGCAGGACTTCTTTTCCATCTGAGTAAAACTGATTTCAGATGCAAATAGACAAAACTCATGTAAACTGAGCATTAGGCCTCTATCACATGGTCAGTATTTTATATCAGAATTTGAAAGCCAAAAGCAGGAGTGGGTCCAAAACACAGAAGACATGCAAATATTCCATTCATGTGTCATCTCTGTTTTGGACCCAGTCCTGTTTTTGCCTTACCAATACTGATCAATTACTGACCAAATACTGACCCTCTGAAGGCGGATACTAAAAAGACAGGATCCATTTTTTTTTGGGGGGGGTTATTCTTCTGACGGATCAGAAGAAGGGAAAAATAAACGTTGACGTCAAGACAAACTGACTGCTGACACCCTCTCCACTCCTGTCATGGGGCCACTACTTGTATCAGTAGGTAACAGAACAGGTTCTCTAGCAATCTATGTGGAAACAGCAGACAGTGTAAAATTACACCACTCTTTCACTCTATAGTAGAAAAAGTGGGTAACACAATACCTTATCTATCAATGTGGACACCCCACAAACAGTGAAATGAGACAGCTCTTTCACAATTTAGTAGAATCAGTGGCTAACAGGCTAACTAGCAATCTATGTGGAAACAGCAGACACTGTAAAAGGAGTGTGCTTTTTCACTCTATAGTAGAATCTTGGGCCACTGCACAGTTAAGTACATTATACCTGATGCATACATTGACCTACGAAGGTTGAGTTCACACTTCAGTTATTTGGTCAGTTATTTCTGGCAGTTACTGTATGGTGAGCCAAAAGCAGGAGCCAATCCTACGCGCAGATAAGGTATAATGAAAAGATCTGCAGCTGTTATTTATTTTGGACCTGTAACTGACCAAATAAGTGAAGTGTGAAATTAGTCTAATAGTGAGGCACACTGATGCGGACATCCATATACTGTATGTGACCTGTCTGTCATACTGATGCACAGTAACTGTTTCACTACCACAAAGGACTAGCTATGCATGTTGCTGCAGTGCACAGTGGTGTACACCAAGATATACTCTCCCTGCAGGCTGGGATATAGCTGATTAAAAGGGAGTCTTTCCCCTGTTTTTCACTTATATAACTAACAGCACTACCCCACAGAAGATTGCAGACACATCCCAGACATACCTGTGTGCACTTTGTGTCTGTATTACATGTCACATCCCAGACATACCTGTGTGCACTGTGTGTCTTTATTACATGTCACATCCCAGACATACCTGTGTGCACTGTGTGTCTGTATTACATGTCCAGGAAAAGCACTTTTATTCTGCTGGAAAACAGTTCCCAAGTGCCCAGCTCTGATGCTGCAAGTGCCACAAGCAAACCAGACTGAAGAGGGAAGGGCTGCTTTAGCTGCTCATATATTGGGATTGGTAGCAGATAGAAAAATGGTTCTGACGTTCTTTGAAAGCTGGCATTCCAAGAATTAAAATGATACCTCATCATTATATCCAGTATATCAGAAGATATAGCTGTTAGAAATCGAGTCGAAAGAGAAAGCTGTTTTTAGTTTCACTTTCAACCGGGCACTTGGGGGCTGTTTTCCAGCAGAATAAAAGTGCTTTTCCTGGACATGTAATACAGACACACAGAGCACACAGGTATGTCTGGGATGTGTCTGTAATCTTCTGTGGGGCAGTGCTGTTAGTTATATTGGTGAAAATGAGGTAGCAGACTCCCTTTAAAGTGCATCATGACAAATTAATTTGGAACAAAGCAAATTTATTTGAAAAATTCGGCGAAGCGTCTGAAACAAAAGGAAGGAAGGAAAGGTATAGGTCAGAGATGGCCAACCTGCAGCTCTCCAGCTACTGCAAAACTATAACTCCCAGCATCCCCAGACTGCATTCAGCTATCAGCCTACAGCAGGGTATGGTAGGAGTTTTACAACAGCTAGAGAGCCGTAGGTTGGCCATCCCTGGTATAGATAGATAGATAGATAGATAGATAGATAGATAGATAGATACTGTGTAGATAGATATTGTATATAGATATGTATGGAGATACTGTAGATGAATCTTGGACATGGATCCTCAAAATATAAACCAAAAATTGAAAAAGTTAGCACTCCGGTATTAGGTAGAAAAAGTGGATCCACTTTTTGAATTTTTATTATTTAGATAGATAGATATGAGATAAATACAAAAAGAACCATATTGGAGACACACATTTCCTTCATGTATTAGCAGTACAGACAGTGCAGCTAGGTACACTATGTGCCTTTTATTACAGCTGAAATGAAAGTGAGTACACTGACACAACAATGTCTTAGATTATTACATTCTCCTGGTAGTGATGAAGTACAGCTATTCCCCCAGAGACCAGGGGAGATACATACAGAGCATTGTTTGTATAGTATAGTGTTACTATCCTTAGTGTAGTACAATGCAGCTGTATTTTTTCTTGGGAACACAGCAACCAATTTCCACAAGACAGGTATTAATTTAATAAGCAGGATCGGCCTTACTAAGCAGTATGCCTGGTTTAATAGGGTCGATCCTGCTGACAGGTGCTCTTTAAGGATAATTAGCATTAGAACCTACTTGTCTAGCTGTATTATGAAGGTTTTGTCGTACCACTTCCAAATAGCGGCATAGTCAAGTGATCCAAGTATTATAGAGGTACATTAAATGGGTAGAAATTTTATATTGATCAAAATAGAAATCCCTTCTAGATGCCTCTCGTTATGACACCGCTACATAGAGACAGTGCCTGTTTGCCTCTTCCTTTCACTTTGGGAACAAAAGTGGCAGCATAACCCTGAGACCTGTTCCCCTACTCTGTGCATCCTATAGTGAGAAGATGCACAGTGGTCATGAAATAGGAAAATGCTAACTCTCCTATTTCTCTCCAAACTGTCTTTGATTCTCAGAAATCAAAATACGCAAAATTCTAAATTGTTTTGAACTTTTGAAAAATTTGGATAGAATTTCTGAATTTTAGAATCGATTCGCTCATCATTAACTCTCTCTCTCTGATTCTCAGAAATCAAAACACACAAAATTCTAAATTGTTAAAATCAGAACTTTTTGAAAAATTTGGATAGAATTTCTGAATTTTAGAATCGATTCGCTCATCATTAACTCTCTCTCTCTCTCTATGATTCTCAGAAATCAAAACACACAAAATTCTAAATAGTTAAAATCAGAACAGAAAAATTTGATTGCTTCAAAATCGATTGCTCATCATTAACTCTCTCTCTCACTCTGATTCTCAGAAATCGAAACACACAAAATTCTAAATTGTAAACCTTTTGAAAATTTTGGGTAAAATTTATCAATTTTAGAATTTGCTCATCATTAACTCTTTCTCTCTGATTCTCAGAAATTGAAACTCTAAAAATTCTAAATTGTAAAAATCAGAACTTTTTGAAAAATTTTGGTAAAATTTATGACTTTTAGAATCGATTATCTCATGACTAATAGACCTACTTTGAGGCAGAATTATGGCACAATTTTGGTGCAAACATTGCATATTATGGCTATAGGCAGGGCAGGTCTTTAGACTGGCTTGGCACACCATAGTCAATAATAAGATACACCTGTCTTCACTTATCATTTATTCACTGTAGCACAGTCATTTTTTGCTTTTTTTGTTTCAGAAAGGGAAGATAACACTTGGAGAAATCCTGTTATCAGAGCTCATGGGCTAGTTAAGGTGAAGGCCCAGGGGAAGATGGATACTTAGGAATGCTCTGATTTCTTAAGAACTCTCATGTGCCTGGTGGGAATAGAGCTTTGAGTTTATCTTCAAGTAAAATATTGCTGCCCATTTAAGCTGGAAGCATAGTACATAATTCTGGTGTTATTTGTTAGGGTTGGGTTTCTTCCTCCTTCCAGCAGATCTCTCATCGGTTCATCTCAGGTCAAATCAATTGAACATCTAAATACAAAATAAATGAGTTCACCATGAATTCTCTCTGTGGGAAGACCTAAGAGTTATGAAATGCAATTTACACAGTTTCAAACAGTCTTCGCAGTTCTAGATGGAAAGTATAAGAGATGATCAATCCTGAATATATAGGAGAACATTTAGGAAACATGATCAGACTGAAAGGCAAAGATGCCCGCAGGGTACGGTTACATATTCAGTTTCTTCATAGTGTAGGTTAGAAAATGTTTTGGTAATTTCTAGAGTATGAATATTTAACTGGTTTCTTATCTTTTATCTGAATAAAAAAATGAAAATGTTAAAAGGGTTGTCCAAGTTATGAAGAAAAATTATATAGCACTGTAAATCTAATGGGCAGCAATATATAGCTAAGTTAAACAGGTTTTAGGCAAAAATATATATATATTTTCTCATTTCCCTGGTTCTCTTCTGGCCTTTGTTTACCTGCAGTAACAACAATCCCTGACCCTCCCCCTGCTCTGCAAAGGGAGTGAATATAAGTGGTGCCCTGAGTGGCATGTCTACTGGAATACTCAACAGCATGTTGTATGTGTAGGACTAAAAGGCCCAGCTGTACAATGACACTGCAGATACACACAGGAACTTCCCCCTACCTTTCTTGTGCAATACCCTACAGATCTCCTCCAGTGTCAGCTCTGTCTCTACAGGATGAGGAGGGTAGATCCTGTGTATCTTCACTGCCTGAAGCTACTGTTGTAAAGTCTTGAGCCCTGAGTGTGTTCTGGCTGAAGGAGTTAATGTTTTATCTGAAAGAATCCAAGGAGAGAGCAGAGAGCAGAAGCCGGCAGAGCAGGGGGCGTGGCCAGCACAGTGACCTCTTGTGTTCAGACTCTTATCTGCTTGTGCAGGAAGACAAGATTAGCAGTCAGAAAAGCTGACATCACAGGTCATGTGACCCTGAGTGAAATCTGAGAAACCAGCAGCTTTAGAAGCAGAAAGTGAATGAAAAAGCTGTTGTATTTGATTAGTTAGAAACATACAAAGGACAAAATAATAACTCGGACAACCCCTTTAAACTTAGGATCGATTCACACGTCAGTATTTTGCAATCCGCACCCTTTATGCAAATTTTGGAACAGAATGGCCTTGGAAAAAATGCGGACAGCACTCAGTGTGCTGTCCGCATCCGTTGTTCTGTGTCGTTATGCGGATCCGCAAAAGAAATAGAGCTTGTCCTACTATTGTCTGCAAAATGCAGTCCGTGGTCCCATTTTAGTCAATGGGTCCGCAAAAATATATCATCCATGTATCATCAATATATCATCCGCATGTCATCCGCAATTGCGGATCCGTTTCCAGGAAATAAAAGAAAAACATTTTTTGTACCCTAACAACATATATTCCTCCTTCCGTTTTTTGTTTTTTTTTTAGGAAAAATAAAATGGATGCGGATGTACAAGGGTAAAAACTGAAGGTTTTTAAGGAAACACAGATCCGCAAAAAACAGAACAAAAATCTGGAAAAGAAAAATACTGATGTGTGAATGCACCCTAAGTTTAACATTTTCATGCTTGTTCAATTCTTAATGTATCTTAATAAATATATGTTTTTCTCATACTGGGCTACACATCTGCTGTATGGGCCTGAAAATAAAAGCTAATAAGCTGGATCCTCTAGTCACCACTAGAGGGAGCTTAGGAGCTGACTGCATACTTGTTATGCATTGAGTTCAATCATTACACAGTATGCAAAAAGCTTCTATGCTCCACTGCAGGCAGGCAGCATATTATTTCTTAAATCACTGGGTCATGTGACACAAGGGTGACAGGTCACAACTGCAGACATTGATCTGGGACTTGCAACACTCAAGGGGAATTGACACAGCCAGAACCGAGCAGTAGGGATCAGGTAAGTATGCTCACCACCACGGGTCTGGAGGGTCTGAAAAAAGTACTCCAAGGGTCAACAACCATGGTCCAGTATAAGTGAAACTCCAGGGTCAGCAGGACCATGTGAAAAAAAAACACCTTTTAAAACTCATGGGTGTACAGGACAGTAGACCTGTGGCCGGGCTGGAACTCACAGCATCATGGATCAGTGTGGGAAACGTAGACGTTACATGCACTGTGTTTCACGAACCACACACATTTGTTTGAAACTGGCCTAGTGTAACAAAATCCCATGAAAAACCACATAAAAATGAGTCATTTTCCAGTAAACTGCTTTTTTGTGAATCAGCTTTACTTTTCTCTGACTAAAGACTAGTCATATAATCATACTGGGTAATTAGTTATGAGACAATACTGCAGTAGTGGGCACAACTTTGTACACAGGAAATCATACCCATCATTGCCGGTGTACGCTTTAGTCACTTTGCCTCATTACTCAGAATAACATTTATTGGACAGATGCCACAGTCGCTTCCTAGCCTGACTGGAATATGGAGAATTATTTTGGATTGTTTAGGTGTCCACATAAAAAAGCCTAAAGGTTTGAACAAATGCATAGAGACTGCTGTGTCACACTGCTACCCTAAAGAAGGGGCAAGTCTGTGCCGAAACGCGTTTCCAAGGAAATAAATATTACCTTTTCTAATATACCAACTGACATCTTGTTGGCGCCATTTTACGTGAAGATCACGCACAAAATCTCATGTGTGGTGACATATGATGTCACCAAGCTGGCTGGGTTGATGACGTCATGGGCCACTCGGGATTTCGAGAAAGATCTTTAAGAAAGACGCAGTGGCCGGCCCGTTCCGAGCAAATGGATTGGGTAAGTATGATTATTGTTTTTTTAAAATTTTATGCTCTGTAATTTATATCAGATGTTGCGATCGTGTATGAATGCAGGGGTTCAGTAACGGGGGGGGGGGTGGCGCAATTGCCGTTCCCCAAAATTGCACCCGCTACTTACAAAGAAATGCGCATTTGTAAAATTCAGTGAAGAAGCTGAATTGAATTTTCCAATTATTTGCTCACCTCTAATTATAATATAGATGAACAGTGCTTATACCACAAACCTTGGATGAGCAGAAAGTATGCCACATGCCCTTGATGAGTCAGAGCAGAGGATGAGAGTGGTAGTGGCTCCAGCGCCAAAAGTCTATCACAGTGGCTTTCCTCACACTGTCCCTTCCTAGGGTCAGTGCAGTGAAAGGAGCGTGTACCTTTTCTTCCCTCAGGGCACACTCTGATGTTGGGGCTCCTGCCTCATGGTAGTTGGGGTTCCCTTGGTGTTCACATTTTTTATGTAGGTGCCAGGCAGTAGATGTTGGTGCTGTGGCCTGCAAATGGTGTTGGAGTCAGTAAACAGGCTAGATATAGAAAAGTAAACATCTCTTATTGCTGAAGTGAAAAATAAAGGGTTGTAGTAGTCTCAGAACATAATTCCCATGGGCAGTAATAGTGTATAGGGCCAACGGGCATCGGGAGAGGAGTCGTTAGACACTGATTGGCTGTACGGCCGTGACGTTTGGCCCATGTGGGAGGGGCTTTGTCCTTCCCAGCGCCGGATACCCTGTAGTTCACCCACCATCAGAGGTGGACTAAACTTTGTTATTTTTGATCGTTGGTCTCTCCTGGCTCCTGATGATATGCGGGCTCAACTCCCGCATGGAAACGCGTTGAGCATAGGGACTTAGGTTTAGTAAGCGTGCTGCCCGGTGATTAGCCCTAGTGAACCATTCATAGACTTAGGTTCACGTAAATATTTGGCACACACGGCACGGCACGTTTATAGGGTATCTTGAGGACGTGCAGGCTATACTTAGTGACCACTGGGGACTAAGGCACAGCATATAGGAGGTTGGGTTACATCATCTGAGCCCCCTCCCTATGCCTCCTTAGTAATGGTCTGTTACTGAGTATCTGACATTAGTCTGTGCGTCCTTCTTGTTGGTGCAGCAGATGCACTTTACTGTGCATCGAGGTTGCCCCAATAGCCTGTATTGTGACTATTACTGGGTCTATTGGCCCCTACTTTTAATACATATTCTAAATTAAAGGTTTTTTATTTTATTTTAAATGTTCTATTCAGGCAGAGATTTGTTTGTGATATACTGAATGTCTACCTAATATTGTTTAAGTGTGTATCAGAACATAATTCCAACAATTCTGGTATAGACTGTGTGGGTATAGACTGAGTTTGAAAAAGTGGTACTCCTTTCCAGAATCTGAGGCTAGCTACAGTAGAACATTTTTAAAATGATGGCTGTAGTTTGCTACTTTGGCGGATAGGTTTAAGATATGACTGGAGAGTGTGGATGTGTTTTAGCATTTGTCCTAGCAGTTTTCCTCTCACAGCACTAATGTCTATGGCTTTA
Organism: Rhinella marina; assembly: GCA_900303285.1. Classification (NCBI taxonomy): domain Eukaryota; kingdom Metazoa; phylum Chordata; class Amphibia; order Anura; family Bufonidae; genus Rhinella; species Rhinella marina. The sequence continues at coordinate 1,592 of ONZH01010530.1, read as the reverse complement.
ATAGCAGAGTACCGTACTGACCCTTCTTGGCCATTAGAGATTCTGGAGTTTCCTCTCACTCTCTCTCTCTGAACTCCACATCTGTATATGAACATATCAGAAAGCAGTATTACACAGATATTCTTTCTCAAAAGAAAACTTCTGTAGACCTCAGTTAGGTAGAGCCCCATAGAGTGCTACGGGTGATGCATTACAGTTTTATACACATGGCCATAAAACGTCTAAGTGTATAAGCCCTTAAAGTATAACTGTCGTTCAGGTCATTTTTCACAATAACCTGAGTACATGTGAAATAATACTTTCTGATCAATTATATGGCTTGTATTTTGCATTTTAGCTGTTGTTCCCTTTGCAAAATGTCTAATTATAATTTTTTTCTGAGCTGATGGTTGGAGACTGATAGTTGGCATCATGTCTGTCCAGACACTAGGCATGAAGAAACATGGACTCTTTCCTAACTCTCTGTAGCACACTCTCAGAAGCAGCAGCAGTAATGGAGTACATTACCCAGCCATACTTAGCAGTTTAGATGTAAATCTAGAAGTAGTAAGACACTGGTAAACAGCAGCAATAAATTTACACAGAACCTTGTCAATGTAAAGGCCGCAATGGTGAGTAAGCGATCCTACCGATCGTAGGATCGCTTAAACAGCAGCAATCTATCTATTTGTATGCCTCTGCCTGTCTCCAGCAGCTCCTCCCTGCTCCTCCTCCCTTTTCCTCTCTTCATAGATTGCTATGCAATCTGATCCTTCAGTGAGCAGGCAGCGCATCTTCACTGAAGACTGAAGGATATATTACAAAGTTTCTTATATTTGCCTGTACTATTCATCTATGAAAAAAATGACATGACAGTTACAGTTTAAAATAACTTTGTTTTCCAGTGAAATGTTGTCTGTATATATGAACAGTCCATCTCAACAGATATCGTTAAGTCGCTTCATACTTCGTGCATATCATAGTTTTCATAATTTCATAATGTAACAGGCTTCCATCAAATAGATCTATATATTCCCTGTTTAAATATTTGGGTGACTGCCCTGTCATATATACAGCTGACAGAATGACAGGATCCCAGACATTAAAGAGGTTCTGGTTAAGCAAAAACAGTCCAGCTCACCTGCAGCATAAATGCTTAAATATTACTTTATAATAAATATATTCCTAAATACCTTTCATTAGTTCTAATGGCTCATGTTGTCTAGGGAGCAATCATTAGGGGAAACAAAATAGCCGCCCTCTTGTCAGTACACTCAAAACCTGTCCTAATCACACAGCAGGATGGGTTACTTCACAACACTAAGGTAAAGAGCTGCCTCAGCCTCCTCTCTGCTCTACCTGTCAGGGGTTATGATCCTGAATACAGATGATAAGAACTTCAGCTAAATCTGTGTAGGAATGGAGATCATGAGGAGACATGAAGTACAGACAGGACAGACAGGACAGACTGTGGGCTGTGGTAATGTAGACTACATATAATAGCTGCTGCTCATTATGCACACCCCACCTCCTCTCTGTACTTCCATGTCTCCTCATGAACTCGATTCCTACAGAGATTCAGCTGAAGATCTTATCAGCTGTGTTCAGGATCA
>ONZH01010529.1:0-14531 GCA_900303285.1 Rhinella marina | reverse complement strand
CCCCCCCATTCTGTCCCACCATTTCAGATCCCCCCCATTCTGTCCCACCCATTTCCGAACCCCCCCATTCTGCGTCCCACCATTTCAGACCCCCCCATTCTGTCCCACTACCATTTTCAGATCACCCCTCATTGTGTCCCACACCATTAGTCCCCCATTGTCCCCCTTTCAGACCCCCCCATTGTGTCCCACCATTTCAGATCCCCCCATTCTGTCCCACCATTTTCAGACCCCCCATGTGTCCACCATTTCAGATCCCATTCTGTCCCACCATTTCAGATCGCCCCATTCTGTCGCCACCTTTCAGATCCCCCCCCCATTCTGTCCCCACCCTGTGTGATCTTTTCAGATCCCTTTTTGGCCCCCACTTCAGACCTCAGATCAGACAAGAAAAAAAAAAAAAAAACTTACCTCCGGTCCTGGCTGTGTCCCCGCTCTCTCCTCTTCCAGGGGCCCGCGCTGAAGTCACTTGACCTTCTGCAGCATCAGGTCAGTGGGCGCTCTGTACGTCCTGACGCTGCAGGCAGTCAGGACACAGCAGCGCCGGCCTCAGGAAGAGCAAGCAGGAAGAGGGGTAAGTACTGTACAGCGCTTCACTCCCCCTCCTCCTGCAAGCTAGTGAGCGCTTCCATTATGGAAGCGCTCGCTAGTATTCCCTTTATAAGATGCACTGCATCTTATAAAGGGAAAAGTTTAGCACCGGCATGGTCACCGATACCCCGCGCCACCCGAAAGCCCCCCATCCCCCCGCGAAATTAAAAAAAAAAAAAATGTCCAGGATGGTTTTCGAACTTTTTTTTCAACAATCATTGTAGTTTCTCCCGGCAGGGTGCCGCCCCCCGCAACCCGCCTCCCTAGGCACCGTGCCCCCCGTGCCTGTTGCTAATACGGCCCTGAATAATAGAAGCTGCAGGTACTGCAGTGGCCGTTCAGGCATGACGCTGGCGGTGACCGTGGTGACGCCGTCGTTGACGTTGCTCTGCAACATAAATCCGTACACAATTGTTATGATGACCGTTTTTAATACTAACACTGTATACTACTATGAAGATATTATGGGTGAGAGGAGGGCCATATGTATTTTTTTCTTTTAAATAGGTACATATTTATTGCGATAGATATCGTTATCGCAATAAATTTCTTAATATTGTTAACACGGTGGGAATACTTTTGATATCGCCCACTCACATTAGCCGCAGCATGAGCCCGTCTGTGAGTCTGTGTGTAGGAGGAGGAAGCACTAACTATGAAGGGGCATATATCTAAGGGTATTTTCTTTCACACTAGTGCATTTGCCTCATACAAACAGGAGAACGGCCAGCCCCATTAACAATAATGGGGATGGCACTGATCCGTCCGCTATACGGCAAGAACGCCGGGAATTGGCAGGACAAATACTGCAGAACAGCCTGCAGGATCACCACTACATATGTGAAAGTAGCCTAAGGCTAATTACTGGGAAGTGGCATGTATCTGAGAATACCTTCACTTGTTTTGGTGGAGTTAGAGGTGTGGCCTAGCATGAAAGAAAATTGCTGCAGCACACTACGCATGCCCACGTTGTCCTTCTATACGGTTTTCATTATTGGCACTGGTATATATACAATACAGTACACTAATTTTTTAACATGTTTTTACTTTTCAAATATTTTGTTACTCACCCTGTCGTATCGCTGCATGGATCTCAGTAAGCCACTCTGGGCACTTAAAATTCAAATCGGACCATTTCCACTGGATCTCGCCCGGGGTCTGCACAGTGTCAAGAGTATCAAGAAAATTAATTTTCTTCTTATCCCAATGAAGGATAAATTGAAATTCTACCCATATGGAGTTTAAGTAATTAGCGACCTCTTGTAGAGTCCGAATGCCACCCCGCCATACGCAAAAAATATTGTCAATAAAACGGCGCCATAGAAAAGAATGTGTTTTATAAAGATCATTATTGTAGATGAATTCTTTTTCAAACCATGCCATGTAGCAATTTGCGTATGGAGGTGTGGCATTCAAACCCATCGCGGTCCTGCGTCGCTATTGAAAAAATGTGTTCTGAAACAAGAAATAATTTTGTTGTAAAATAATTGTCAAGAGTTCCAAAAATAGTTGTTTTTCCCTGTCTCTATATAGAGAGGATTCAAGTATCCATTCCACTGCTCTAATGCCCTTCGTGTGTTCAATAGATGTATATAGGCTAGTAAAAAAGAAGGTAGTGTTTTAGTAAGTGGGGTGAGAACCTTTTTTAAGAAAAATTGCAGGTGGAGATAAAATTGAGTCAGTAGACGCCACTATAGGGTGTCCAGTCAACAAAGGATTTGTGTATTTTAGGGAGTATATAAAATACAGACGTTACAGGATGTTGGTTTATTAGAAAATTAGCTAATTTGGTGTCTATAGTCTCATCTTTGTGAAATTCCTCAACTTTTTGTGACAATGTTGCCTTGATATGATATACTTGGTCATGGGGTAATGGTTGGTATGTATTGTTATCAGATAATTGACGCTGAATTTCTGCAATGTATTTTTCTTTGTTCATTAGGACCAGTGCACCGCCCTTGTCAGCGGGTTTGCATATCAATGAATCATCTAGCAGTAGGGAATCTAGAGCAATTTTTTCAGATCGTGAGAGGTTATGGGAGAGATGTAATTTACCACATTTACAGTCCTGCAGGGTTTTAGATATATCTTTCCTCCACAGAAAACTTGACAACCAATTGAGGCTCTATTCTGGAGTTGGTATTGTAGTTTCATTATAGCATTATAACTCCCCTCACGTCCCGTAAACAATTTTTCCTTCTCCTCTCTTTTTTCGTTTGTTTTTTTGTTTTTGTTACCATGACTGCTTATCTTTTTGTCATTTGAATCATCTGTGTTAGTACTATGGCCTACTAAATCAACTAACTAATAACTGAAATGGTATCGCTAGTGATATATTCGTTCACTTAGTTTACATCATTGTCATGGCAACCTTACATCACGTGATGTGATGGTCGGTCTATTTAAACCCTGTTTTTTCTGTGTGCTGCACATGTTTGAAAAAGGCTCATGCTTGAGACGAAACGCATCACATGAATTGTACTTAAATGTGACAATAAAGTCATTCCACGCAGTGAAGTGCCGGTCCTTCTCTTCTTGTTTTATCGTGGGACGCAAATCCTGGACACGTATACAACGCCATCAATCTAGGAGTGCTGTCTGCTATTTGGGATCGTTAACCCATCCTTGAACAGTGAAAAGTACTGTAAACGGGTGTAACCACTTTAAAGCCTATGCTTTGTGAATGTCCATGAGTAAAACAGACTTGTTATTTACTATTGATTGCTGCATGTGTATGTCATATAAATTTATAGAGATTAATGACATTTAAAATGTTAGATTTATTTTTAGTTTGCTTCTGTTTTTTTCATATATGCCAAGGCAATTGACTTCAAAATCTTTTCATAAGTCTTGAAACATGTAAAGTGCCTGAGCCAGGGGGTTGCAGTTATATAAAAGTTCTCACTATGCATTAAGAACCGTTACGAAGGCATTATCCACTGTAATGGAATAATCCAATGTCATACTGTGTGCACTTCCAGTCTGCAATTACTAATTTTTATACAGCGTGTCAACTGTCTAGATCACATGTGGTTTATGCCAGTACATTAACCTGAAAAAACTACAAACATGTGAAGGATAAAAATTTAACATAGTAAACAGTAAAACTACTGCTATCCTGAAAATGAAAAGATAAATGAGTTTACTGGTGTGCAGGTTTTTTTTACAGTAAACTACATGCAATAAGTTACAGTATATCAGTGGGATATTTCTACTTTTTCAAGTTTGATAAGTAATGAAATGGGTTTTCTTATCATAAAAATAATTCTTGATTGAATACAGACATGAATGTCTGATCAGTGGGGGTCTGACTGCTAGGACACCCACTTTTTCTGAAAACGGTGACACATTCAGAACCATTTTCCAATCCAGTGAACAAAAGGTATTGAAAAAGAGGAAAATAAAATCTGACAGAATATTTAACAATAATCATATTACATTTTACCTAGCCTAAGTGTAAGGATCATATTTGCTATGAATGTATAGTACAATCAGCAGGTTGATCACTGGGTTTAAGAACAAGGGTGTCCATTCTAGCTAGCTTGTATCATATGCTCTGTCATTCTCCATAAAAGTGAAAGATGCACATGGGATCCGGCAAGTTTTAACATATTTGAAAGAATGCAGAACGTAGAATACTACCTACCAGGCTCGGACTGGTCCACAGGGGTACAGGGGAATCCCCCGGTGGGCCCCTGAGCAAGGTGGGCCCCTAGTCTCCCACCCCCTGAACAAGTGGCACATAACACAGTAGACTTACTGCACTACACACATATATTCAATGTACAGCACCTCAACCAGCCTCTGTTCGTATAAAAAATTGTTAGATTATTTATTATATTTGAATGTATTCATACGGTGGGCCCCCAAAATAAATTTTACTGGTGGGCCCTAGGTACCCCAGCCCGACACTGCTACCTACCCATATACCCTAGTAACAGAGCATATGGTCAGACAGGCCTGAAAACTGTCAATAGTATTGGCACTGTTTATCTGTCACTCCACACGGACACATTAGCAATGTCCACACAAACAGTAAGTATGGCCATCATGACGCTGGTTTGCATTGCTGACTTTATGTATCACTTGGATCTCTAAATAAAACACACTGTGAGGTGGGCATCGTATAAAGGTATAAATCAGTACAAAATAGCTTTGCTTTTTTCAGAAACAGCCCAACTACTGTCAATGAGTTGTGTCTGGTATTACAGTCCATTTTCATTCAATTAAATGAGCTGAGCTGTAATACCAGACATAGTCCATGGACAAGAGTGGCCCTGTTTTTGAATAAAAAGTTAATTCATTTTCCTGTTGTCCAGCCCCATTAAAGAGGTTGCTTGATCCCTAAATCAAAATTAAGTTTATAATAAAGGAAAAAAGATAATCATCTCTTCCAAGCCATACCATTGTAGCAACAATACTGCCATCGCCACTATTTCCAGTCCCCTGTGGTCCGGAGGTGTGAAAAAACACTCATTATTATGTGACCCCTGTGGTCATTCACTGGCTTCAGTGGTCAGTGTATACCAGGATTAGTGCAAGTGACAATTAACAGGACTACAGTGGACTGTAAGCAGTTGGTATGGGACCATTGGTGCTGAAACCGAACTACCTAGAAGAGATTAGTATGTTTTCCTTTATTGTAAACAAACTCAAGCCCTTAAAGTGTAACTGCCATTCTATTTTTATCTGTGTAATGTATAGAGGCCTGACCATTTTTGTAATATACTTTAATTACTGAAATCGTACATTTCTTTTAGAAAAATAGCTCTAAAGTGACCCATTTTGAGCCTTAGCAACGCTCCTCTGTCTTCTGTTTACATAACACAGTCAGTGTTAGCAAGTCTCCAACAGAAGACAGAGGAGCATTGCTAAGGCTCAAAATGAGCCACTTTAGAGCTATTTTTCTAATAGAAATGTACGATTTCAGTAATTAAAGTATATTACAAAATGGTCAGTATCACTGCCTCTATACATTACACAAATAAAAATAGAATGACAGTAACACTTTTATAAATTCTGAGTCAGGGGTAAGACAACCCTTTTAAGGGTTTTAATTTGGTTGTGTCCAAAAGTTTTGAGAATAACACAAATTTTGGTTTTCTGCTTCAGTTTGCTGCTTCAGTGTTTTTAGATATTTTTGTCAAATGTGTCTATGGTAAACTGAAGTAAAATTATAAGCAATTTTTTAATTTTTATTGGCAAAAATACATCAAGTTTATGCAAAGACTCAATATTGTATTGATCCTTCTATTTCAAAATTTCTGCAATTCATCGAACATGCTGGATGTTAGCTTTTGGGCACATTCCTGACTGATGGCAACCCATCATTGCCTAATCAGTGTTTTTAGTTTATCATAATTTCTTTGCTTATGCCCTCGCTTATTGATGATTGACCATAGATCCTCAATGGGAATGAGATCTAGGGAGTTTCCTTGCCATGGACCCAACATTCCAATGTTTTGTTCATTTTGTTCACTTTTGCCTTGTGGCATTGTCCTTCATCATGCTGAAAAAAAGCATTATTCATCACCAGATTGCTCCTGGATAGTTGGGAGAAGTTGCTCTTGGAGGATGTTTTGATAATATTTTTTATTCATGGTAATGTTCTTAAAGGGGTTGTCCAGCCATATATATTGATGACCTATCACCAGGATAGGTCATCAGTGGGGGTCCGACACCCACCACCCCCGCTGATCAGCTGTTCTTCAGCTGCGTCTTGGTCATTACACTACATGTCGTTGCCTGTGGAGCGGCGGTGTAACATAATTACATGCACTGGCTACATTCACTTAAATGGAGAGTGTACTTACAAGGCACTTCCAAGACAAAGTGCAGCATAATGGACTCCTTGCACCATTTCCTATTCAAGAAGCTGATCAACGGTGTTGGACTCCCGTTAATCAGATATTGATGATTTATACTGATTATAGGTCATCAATATATCTGTCTGGACAACCCCTTTAAGCAAACTGTAAGTGAGCCCACTCCTTTGGATTAGAAGCAACCCCACAAATGAATGGTCTCAAGATGCTTTACAGCTGACATGACACAGGACACTTTCTCATGTTTTCTTTTGCAGACAATCATTTCTCCAGATGGCCCATATGCAAAGAGGTATCTCCTAAGAAAGAGAACCAGTCTTACGAGTCCAGTGCAGTCCAATCCCTGTACTCCCTACAGTATGTCAATTTCTTGGAGAGAAGTTTCTTCTTTGCTACCCAGCTATCCTAACATCTTCACCTCACTGTGCATGCAGATGCCTTCATACCTGCCTTCTGCCATTACTGAGCAAGCTCTGCATTTGTGGTTAACCAATGCCATAGCTGAATCCTCTATATTAAATGGGCTTGGTACTTGCTGGACTTTCTTGGACACGCTGAAGTCTTCTTAACAGCAATTGAACCTCTTGCCTTAATGTTCTTGAGAATTCAATAAATTGTTTGTGTAGATGAAACCTTACAATCTTATAATTCTTGCCTGTGAAGCCCTTTTGATCCAAAGAAATAATGACATCATGTTTTTCCTTGGAGGTACTGTAAACATGGCTAACATAAGAAGACAATGATTTCAAGCACCCCTCTCCTTTAAAGGCAGCCAGTCTGCTCTTCTAATTCAATCATCATGACAGAGGAATGTTAACAGGTCATTTTGTAGCAGTATGAGAAGTAAAACCTGCCAAGTGAAAATAAAAGACAAAACAAATTAAAACAAATATCCCGATTTTACATTTTATTTCCAACCTATGTCTGCATAATTCATTACAAAATTAAAAATAAATTGAAATACCTCAATTTGCATTTTCAACTTCAAGCATGGGTAATATGGGAAAAAAATAAATTGAAAATTAAAGAAAATATACTTTTTTCATTTTATTTTGCCTGCTCTCTCCTGCAGGCAATCTTACCTTTGGTGGGACACCCGTGGAGCGGAAACTCCCTCTCCACCCATTCTGCAACTCCAGTAGTCTCTTCACATCTGCTGTATCACTATGAACTGTCTCTTATACAGCTAGCTTCACGTCATCACCACCACGGAATTTGCTCTCCACATCCCAATCAGCAACTCTTCATATCTAATAAGGTTAGTGCAACTCTCCCAAGTTACAGGTTGCAAGGTTGATTATTAGATACTTTTACCATATGACCAACTCTCTTTAGATCCAGTATATTCCATATCACATTTTTATGTTTTTTTTTTCAAATTTTAGATCAAGGGAGAACACTAATGGAAATACTAGTAATTATGGAACACTAATAATTATTGCCTGTCATTTCTACTATACAGTGTTTGAAAATCTATCTTCCTATCTGAGCTTTCACGGCACATCTTGCAACATGCTAAATCACACTCAAAAGAATAAACTCCTCAAATCTTCAGCTGAACACATTGATCTGTACTTGAATGCTCTGGTTGGCACAAGTCATTAGCCCTAGAGCAGTCATCCTGTTACTTTTAATTGAAAAGACAACATTCCAATACAGATTCATCTTCCTCTTGGCAGCATTTTCAATTGGCCTTGGCTCTGCCTTCAGTTGTCAGTCCCTAAGTGCACTGAAGCATGCTGCAGAAAAGACACAACTAGTCGAGCTGTAAGATATTAAAATTATTTTTTTAATCCAAATATATTTTTATGAATCTTAATGCTTGGTCAGCTTGAGGCTTTAAGCATCACCAGAAACAACTACCCAGTAGCTTTGGAGAGCCTGAATAAAATGCTCCATTAGATCAAGCCAAAGCTGTCTGAGCAAGAACAACTCTTAAAATGCCCATTCACATACATCCAGGAAAGTCTTCTTTATTGGGTTCAATAGAATATTATGTGGTGCCTTTATTCTTATCTGTGTAGTTATTACAAGGAATGTCCTTGTATAGTTTAGTTGTAAAAACAATGTACAGTAACAGCACTCTACAAACACAAATACTAAAGTAGATGTGCGACGGCACCTTCCCTTCCCATGTTATAAGTCAGAGAAGCCCGAGCGGTACATGGCAAATCTCAGTACCGGTCAGGATTTCCAGAGGTGCGGCAGTAATACAAGGGGCTGCCGCTCCTTAACCTGCCATACTCACTATAGAAAATGCACTAATGCTACATTAAAAATGTGAGTTTCTTGGCAAATACTGTACATTTTGTACAAAATTATTTGTGCCTGTACACCAGCGGCAAAGCGATCGCTTTAGAATAGGAACCTACACTAAATACTACCTCCGCTGGAGCCATACTGTCTACTGTCTTCCATTACATTCAGGAAATCCAGGTTCCACATGCATGCTGAGCCCATACTATATGTTACCTCTTTTGGTGCCACAATGACCCTTATTAAATTCGGGGAATGCAGGTTCCATATGCATGCTGAGCCCACACTATATGATACTTGTTTTGGTGCCACAATGGCCTCCATTAAATTTAGGGAATGCAGGCTAGATTAGTCATGCCATCAGGTCATCTTGAGTATTGGACAGTTAATTTTGTGCAGTCACACACCCTATAAGAACTAGGGAATAATACATGTCTGATAATTCACCCCGCAGAAGAACAGGAAAACAATATATAGATTGGAAGAGCATAGACAAGTTCAGACATTGGAAGAGTTTAGACAAGTCTGGAAAAGTATTTGTTTTCATAGTTTGTTCACACCATTCAGTTCTCTTAACATAAATCAGACAGAAGAATCTGCAGTCTCACCACGTAAGACAGCATTGATTCAGTTGGTCAGTCACAGAATGGGAAATCTTACAGAAATATGCAAGACATTATTGAACTCTAGTGTGCCATTGACTTTAGATATTATGTCCTGCAGTTCACAAATCAATTACATCCCAAATGGACCAAATCGTTGTGATCTAGACTTTTCAAAACTCTGCATGGCTGCTGTGTTGATAGAAAACATTTGTAATAGATTTTATTTATTAAAATTTTACTTTTTCACATTTTATAATGTAAGTTTACCCTTATTGAGCCTACACAAGTGTATTAGGATTTACAAAAGTAACAATGCCCTACCATATACTTATTGTAAAGTGTACTTGATGGAAGATTTATTTGTTCAATGACAATTGCAGGTCAGGCTTTTTTTTACCCATCTTTTAAAATCTTTCTCTACTAGAAACTTACCAGTCATAGAATAGACACAATGCTGATGTCATCGTTGCTGGTCCATGAAACAAGGGGGAGTGTCTCAGACTAACAAAGATACTGGAGGGAAATAGGACTTTTTTGACTTTCTGGGGTCCTTAATCAATAATTTAGCAACGTTTTACATTTGTATACCACTTATTACAGATTTGAAAAGTGGGTTCTAAACTGGTTGTGGTTAGCTATGTTAATAAGATAAATTTCGGATTTATCACTGAAAGTTTTTAAAAAGTTGCAAAAAAAGTTGCCAACTCACTCCAGTACAAGGATGGGGCAGTAAAACATGACAAACATTTCTAGAAAAAGGTGTTCGGTATAAAGATGCACACAATTTAACAAACACCATGCACATTTGGTGCAAAGTACATCAATGCAAACTACTTTAAAACTGATGGCCATCATAGTTGAAAGGGTCAGAAATCAACAGATCTACTACAAAAAATTGTAATGGAGGATACCAGGAACATTTGGTAAGCATTGGTAAGCATTGATAGCAGTGACTCCCAAAGTGCTATTTTCAAAAAAAGCTATCATGATGGCTGTAATTCTTTGTGCAATCATAACTTTGAAACCAGGATTTTTTGGGCTTCCCCAATGCCTTCCTCAACCATATTATTCTCTATTTCGACTGGACAGATAGATGCATTTCACTCTGTGAAATCTGCCAGCACTATACTACTGTGACATCCTTTCCTTTACTTCCCACTTTGTTTTTTTTTTCATCTCCAGAGCTCACAGAACAGTTAAATAGGGAGAAAGCACACTTACAGTCACACAGGAGGCTCCTGTGATGCTCAGAAGCTGACAACCTAGCTCTGACACCACCCCACCCCCTTCCATTTCCTGTGAGCTGTCTTCTGAGTTTCTGTTACTAGAGATGGTTTTATGTTGTATGAAGTTTTTAGGTGTAATTGCAATGAAAAGAATGCTCTTCAAATTGAATATTATAATTATCAAGCTCCCAATACACCTAAAATGTTGTGTGGTTTTCAAAATTAAAGGGGTTCTCCAGGAATTCAGAAAATGAAAATACTTAAATATTGCCTTATTATAAACATATTCCCAAATACCTTTTATTAGTTATATTGGCTAATTTTGTCTAGGGAGCAATCATCAGGAGGTATAAAATGGCCGCCATCCTATTATCAGGTGTATTCATGATCATAATCCCTGACAAGCAGAGCAGAGAGCAGGATGAGGCAACTCTTTACCACAGTGTTGTGAAGTAACTTGTCCTCCTGTGTGATTAGGACAGGTTTGGTATGTATAGGACATACATACAAAATTTTTATTTCTATTAATGATAGCTCCCTAGACAAAATGAGCCATTATTAGAGACGAGCGAGCATGCTCGTCCGAGCTTGGTGCTCGTTCGAGTATTAATTATGGCACTCGTAAGTGCTCGCTGCTCGGACGAGTATCTCGCCATGCTCAAGGAAATGGCATCTCCCGCATTTTGAATTTTTGGCGCCTATAAACTCAGCCAATCACAAGCCAGGAGACTCTGCGGTACACCCAGCATCACATGGGGCCCTTACATGTCGATAGCAGGGGTTGGCTGGCCTGATCAGGTGACCCTGGAATATACTAGTGACTGCCCACGGTGCTCGGCTCAGATGCTGTCTGGATGTGGTTAGGGACAGATCTGCTGCGTTTCAGGGAGAGTGTTAGGGCCTGGATTTAGATCTCTGTTAGGCAGGAGTGATATCGAAAGAACCCAACAGCCCTTCTAGGGCTACAAGACAATTTTTTTGTCTCCTGGCTGGGCTGGCTGGCACTAGTAGTGCAGCTATCGCCATATAGAACCATTTTTTTTATTGTTTTATCTCAGTGATACAAATCCATTTCATACAGCTGTGTGGAACCATTCTGTGTGTCACAGTTCAGCTGTCCACTCACCACAAACCACAATCCGTATTTTCTGTCCAGGTGACCCATACTGTACGTCACGTAATCAAATACGGTCTTTTGCTTTAACTGATACAGCTACATTAGAAAAATCTCTTTGCGACATTTGTCTGGGTTGCAGTCAAAATAGCCACAGTCAGCAGGGGCTGAGTTTGCTCTCTGATTCTGCACGTCACGTTAAAAAAATATATATATAAAAAAAAATATAAAAAAAAAAAATATAAAAAAATAATTTTTTGTTGTTTTATCTCAGTGATACAAATCCATTTCATACAGCTGTGTGGAACCATTCTGTGTGTCACAGTTCAGCTGTCCACTCACCACAAACCACACTCCGTATTTTCTGTCCAGGTGACACATTCTGTACATCACGTAATTAAAAAAGGTCTTTTGCTCTCACTGATACAGCTACATTACAAAAATCTCTGCGACATTTGTCTGGGTTGCACTTAAGCAGACCAAGTCCGCCTAATCTAATAGTTTCAGTGTAATTGCTCCATACTGCACGGTGCGTAACCTGGTGGCGGCTCTGCAACTCGGCGGACTGACACATGTGCCATGCCTGGCCCACGTGTTCAATCTCATAGTTCAGCGGTTCCTCAAGACATACCCCAATCGGTCTGATTTGCTCACCAAGGTGCGCCGCATCTGTGCGCATTTCCGCAAGTCAACCACAGATGCTGCCACTCTAAGGGCAGCGCAGCGCCGCCTACAACTGCCCACTTACCGACTGTTCTGTGACGTGCCCACAAGATGGAATTCGACATTAAACATGTTATCCACAGTTTACCAGCAGCGCAGAGCGATTGTAGACTGCCAGATGTCAACTTCCACCAGAACTGGTAGTCAGGTCACTCAGATTCCTCAAGTCTACAATGAGGAGTGGACGTGGATGTCTGATATCTGCCAGGTGTTGAGCAACTTTGAGGAGTCAACACAAATGGTCAGCGGCGATGCCGCCATTATCAGCCTCACCATCCCGCTGATTTGCCTGTTGAAAAACTCACTGCTCAGCATCAAGTCGGATGCTTTGCGCTTGTCACAAGAGACGGTGGAGGAAGATACGTCGCTTGATAGCCAGAGCACCCTCCGGTCTGTTTCTCAGCGCGTATCGGAGTAGGAGGATGAGGATGAGGAGGAAGAGGAGGAGAATATCGGCGAGACAGAAGAGGGTACCAGTGCTCAGTCCTTCTTAACTCTTGAGAATTTATGGGCAGAAGAGGAGGACTTGGAGGAGGAGGAAATGGAGAGTCAGGCCAGTGAGGAGAGGGAATTCTAGCGTGTTGGGACTCTGGCGCACATGGCAGACCTCATGTTAGGCTGCTTATCCCGTGACCCTCACGTTAGAAGCATTTTTTTCAAACACCGATTACTGGGTGTTCACTCTCCTGGACCCACGGTACAAGCAGAACCTTTCCACTCTCATCCCTGTAGAGGAAAGGAGTATGAGAGTGAATCAATATCAACAGGCCCTGGTGCACAAGCTGAATTAATCCTTCCCATCTGACGCCGCTAGCGGCAGAGGGCATGGTTCTGTGGGCCAAGTAGCGGGGGAGAGGAGCCGAGCAGGCAGCTTGTCCAGCACTGGCAGGGGAACGCACTCCAAGGCCTTTGCCAGTTTTATGTCACCCCAGCAAGACACTGTCACCTGTCCCCAGTCTAGGCAGAGTAGGGGTGAGCTTTACAGAAAGATGGTGAGGGAGTACCGTAGCTGACCATACCAACGTCCGTAGCGATCACTCTGCTCCATACAACTACTGGGTTTCAAAGCTGGACACGTGGCCTGAACTGGCGCTGTACGCCTTGGAGGTGCTGGCCTGCCCTGCCGCTAGCGTGTTGTCAGAGCGGGTATTCAGTGCAGCTGGTGGCGTTATCACTGATAAGCGTAAACACGCCTGTCAACTGACAGCGCTGACAGGCTGACGCTTATTAAAATGAACAAAGCCTGGATTTCACCAGAATTCAAATCTCCTCCGGGGGAAAGCAGCTAAAGATTAACATTACTTATGTATCTGATTCCTCTTCTCTACTCCTCCTACCCCTCCTCCTCGTCGTCTTTGCCTAACGCTGACCCAAAAAACGCCATTTTTTAGAGGTCCAACTGGCACTCTTTTACCACAATTTTTCCGGAGGTCCACCTACAGGCCCTCTCTCTAAACAATTTTTCCGGAGGTCCACCTACAGGCCCTCTCTCTAAACAATTTTTCCGGAGGGCCCCCTACAGGCCCTCTCTCCAAACTATTTTTCCGGAGGTCCACCTACAGGCCCTCTCTCTAAACAATTTTTCTGGAGGTCCACCTACAGGCCCTCTCTCTAAACAATTTTTCCAGAGGTCCACCTACAGGCCCTCTCTCCAAACAATTTTTCCGGAGGGGCACCTACAGGCCCTCTTTCCAATCAATTTTTCCGCAGGGCCACATAATGCGATAGACGGAAATCGAACCCGGGTCAGCTGCTTGGGAAGCAGTTATGCTCACCACTTTACCACCAACAGCCACAGCAATTGATAAGAACAGATACTAAACTTGATGTAAGCCAACATTTCGACAATCGATAACCCGAAAAGGGTCCGCCGTCGAGCCTGGCGTTCGGCCACCCTGAGCATTTCTCAAGGACACAGCCTCCAGGCCCTCAACGTCCACATACAGGGCCACGCTAAATTTTTTATGTGCTCTACCTGCTACCGCCGTGTAGCTCGGTCACTCTGACCGAGTCTGACCCTGGGGCCGCTCATGTACTGCCCACTTGGAGGATTGCGGGGCCTATCTCGGTCACGGTTTCTCAGACTTACTATGCCTCTTCCTCCAACCCCTCCTCCTTCTCCTTCGAATTACCATCCGTGCTTCACCTCCTGCTACCTCAGTCTAACTCGGTCACTCTGTGTCACCGCCAT